>VZTF01009278.1:344851-412002 GCA_013397755.1 Cnemophilus loriae | reverse complement strand
GTGCCCTGCCATGCCCTGCCCGCCGCGGCCGTGCCGGCTCACCGCTGCCCCCCCGGGGCTTCCACCCGGCTTTTTTGCCTCATTTTTTTTTCTTTTTTTAAATGGGTTTTCCCGTTTTTTTCTGAAAAAAAAAAATACCGGAGAGAGCACCATCCCGGGAAAGGGTGGGGTTGGACAGGCAGGAAAACGCGCCTGCTGGGCGGCCCGGGGAAGCGGCGCCGAAACGGCCCCGGTCCCGCTCTGCCCAGGCGCGGGGAGGGACCGGGAGCCACGGGCAGCCGCCTTGGGCCGGGAGCGGAGTGGGATCTCCCAGAGCATCTCTGCTGCTGCCGCCCCCGCCAAGGGCTTTGTCACCGGGCCCCGGCCCCGCGCCTCTCTGCCCCCCTGCCCAGCCTCTCCCTGGAGTGGCCGCCTTTGTCCCCGGGTCCCTCCTGCCTCGGCAGGTTGAAACAGCTGGCTCCAGCATCCCTGCCACCTCTCTGCTCCTGGGAACGGCATATTCCTTTAGACCTCAGTGGTGCGGGAGGGAGGAAACGGCCCTGAAGTCGCAGATAATGCTTATTCCGCGGTAAAATCTTCCCAGGTTCTGGTTGTCCCTACTGCCAGAAGACTGGGGTGCCAGCCTCAACTTCTGCACACATCAGGCAGGACCTAGTAAAGGGTATGGAAAGTTCATGAAGTGAATTTCCTAGGCAACATGTGGGCAGATTTCCTATATCTTTGCATCACATCCCCTGAGTTTCAGTCTAATGCACTTTTCCTTGGACTATGATATCTCTCTGTGGGCTGCTTTTTGGCCAGTATCATCACCCTGTAAAAATGAAAGGCGCACCAGGACACAGCATGAGTATCCTTAAAAAGCCCCAGGGAATTGCCAGCTTTGTGTTCCTTAGGAACCTGAGTAAATGCTTTGACTCCAGGGTTAATCCAGTGCAACATCAGGTTTCTGACCACACTGGAAAGCTGGTCAAGACACCCTCTAGCTATAAAGAGACATCAAATCCGATGCCAGAGCGTGGGATGCAGAGCATATGGCCTGTGCATGGAGGGAACATCGGAACAGAGAGGGATGGAGGATTGCAACTTCTGCCTTTTGATGTTATCTTTGTCAGTCTCGGTAAAGCTGCAGTTTCCTCCTGTTTTTCTGCCCAAGTCCACGCTCCTGGGTTTCTGAGCCCAGATATACCCTTGGCAAACTAGACAACTGCCTGTTCCCTACCAAAGCAAAACAGCAGACCCTCCCTGCTCCTGGAGGAGCTCATCCCCTCCGTGGGCGCTGTTGTCCCTTTTCTCTTAAGGAAGCTTTTTATCCCATTATTATCAAAAGGGTAAGAGGAGCTTAGGACAGAGCACAGACACTGGTTCACTTCGTGTGGGATTTGCAGATGGATTCTTGGTAGCACACAGCACAGACATGAAGATGTGAAGAGGACAGTTCTCCCCTAGCACAACCCACACCAGGGTAGTTCCCTAGAGAGGAGGGAATCACACTGTACAGCCAGTGGCAAGGCCTGTTTGCTCCTTTCAGGGGGGATGGATGGCTCCGAGCAGGTAAAACTGAGGTTTTCCTGAGGTTGCCACCTCAGTCAGCCCTTAGGACATGGAAACCAGGAGGTGCCTGTGCCAAGAGGTCACTGCTCCTGGGGTGTGGGACAGACAGGCCATGGCCAGCGTGGCATGGCATCACGCTGTGTCCCATCTCCTGCTTCTCACCACCCTGAGCCACAGCTCATGGCTGCATTGTGTCTAGAAGGCACCCAGGCGTTTTATGAGCCATGCCTTTTATTTCCAAGGTTTTAATCATATCCTTCTCCACAGGAAGAGGAAAGTGCTTCTCCCAGACCCTCCCAAGCGCTGATCTGACTAGCAGGTTCCTGGCCAGTGGCCGGGGGAAGGAGAAGCAGAGCAGGGGCATGTTGCAAAGCAATTGTTCATCATTGACCAAAGTCAAAAAGAGAGAGGTGCCTCTGGCAGCTGCGTCACAGACACAGGTGAAGCTACACTGTGGCAGTGCCTGGCCTGCGCAGTTTATTGCTGGGCTTGCCTGATGTTTGTTTCATCGCTTTCCCAAGAAAAGCTGTCTTTCCTAGGTGAAACCTTTCAAAGTTTTAGCATTATTGATGTTTCTCCAGAAACTGAGCTCAGCAGACAGGGGGGCTCCTCAGAGGAAGTGAGGAGATTATTAATATCCACAGAGGAAGTCCCTGTGATGATTAAGACTTGCTTTCAGTACTCAGTGGGTATGTCTGTGCTTTTGGAAATGTTAACACCACAGATCCACCCTGATGCTGTCCACAAGGGGTTCGCTGTCAGTGCTGCCATTCTGGTGCCCAGATGGCTGTTGAGGCATGGTGACCTGCTGTGCTTGGGCATCCAGAGGCCTGTATGCTCAGGAGGTGGCATTGAAGCTGCCAGGTGTCCGGATGGCACATGGTCTGGGTGACTGTGACCTGAATCAAGTGGACACTATGCATTATCACCTGTACTGCTCCCTCATCTTCCCTTCAGGGTGGACCTTGCAATGTGGTAGAGGAAAATCCCTTCATTTTGAAAGGCGAGGCAGCAGTGGTATCAGAAAATGTCTGTGGCCCAGGTGATCTATGGGCACAGTGGAACAAAGGGCTGGGCTGAGATAGGTTTTTAAATACTTTGATAGCTTGGAGGGAAAGGACTAGGTCAGCGCACAGTTTTATGATCAATAACAAACCCAGTGTCACAAAGCAGACTTTAATCAACACAGCTAATAAATAATGTTGGGGTATTTTTGATGGGTTTGTAGTTTTAGTTTTAGTGAAAAAACCCTGTGTCCCGGTGTCGTTCAGAAGGCATTGTGATTTCCTTGTGCCAATTTAGATGAAGTGTAGGAGCGGTTGGTAAACAGCACGCTATGGATTCCCTCTCGTTACATCTGGCCATGGGGCCTTCTGCAAGCTGCCAGTGAAAAACACTTTTAATATGCATGTTATCTTAAGCTTTTGATGCTCATGTAAGACAGCATCAAAGCCTATCCCTTGCATTGAATCAGATGGGCACTTCCACCCTCTTCTGTCAGGAATGAAATTTTAAAGCGAATTGTAGCAAAATAAGAATTTTAGAAAAAAACCCCAACAAAACAACTACCAGCGACCTACTGAGTAAAAATGCTCTTGATGTTAACTCCTGAACTCAGCAGGTGATGCAAAAAATGAATTTGGTCCCTGATAGAACACAGCGATACACAGCCTCATTGAAGTCTTACCAAAGCATTCCCTCTACAGGGATACGTCAGTATTACAGAAGACACCAGCACAGCTCAGAGCTGTGCTGCCGCTTCCCTCCCTTCCACGGAGTGGGGCGGCTCTTCCAAAGCCCATTCATAGGTGTGGGAGTGGGCAGAGGGGCAGGATTAATCCCAGTGAGACTCTCCCGGACCCTGGTTTCCTGAGGCAGCCTAAGAAATACACACTGCTGCCTGTGCATCCAGACCGTGATCCAGTTTATATGCACTGAGGACCCATCTCACAGAACACATACTCCATGAATCATTTACATGGGATATATCCTCTGTGGCACTGGTGTTTTCCCATAAATCAGCACCAAGGCCTAATCCTTGATTAATGTTTTGAAATACAGCATCCAGATTGCAACAATGGGAGTTCTCTTTTGTGAGACAAAGCTGTGCGATAACAAAAAATGTGCAATGCTCCAAACTCTGCTATCAAGATAGGCACATCACTTGCAGCCTGATTAAGCAGTATTTTCAGCCAGAAGACTTCTCCAGGTAACAACAACCTGAAGAACCGTCTTGTGTCATTCTTCCTTCTTTCCCCAGATCAGCTGAACCATCCTGTGAAAAGCCTTCATGCCTCCATTTGCCCATCTGGCTGAGCAATGAGGAAAACGCAGTCTCTTGGAAGATTATGCAGCACTCCTTAATGCTGGCTTCTGGCAATATAACTGGGCCATCCAGATCATTCTCTCTCCTTATGAAAATAGTATGTTTTAGTGGAGGATTTCATCTTGTCTCCACAAAGCCTTTTTATTTTGTGCCCTGAAACTCCCAGTAAAATTCTACAAAGCACCAACTCATTTAAAGGACTTCAGGATATTCAGAGAAGGATTATGGTTGTGACCAGCAAACTCTTTGCCTTGCCAGAAAAACAGATCCTCCAAAAGGCATAAGCAGTAGCCTTTAAGCACTGCTACAAAGAGCAGCGTCCAAACTGGAGACCAGCGGAGATGAAGAGCTGTTCCTCGAAGGAAGGCGTGGGAGGTGTGTGTTCTCAAGATGTGCCTTAAATGCTGTTTTCCAGTCCTGTTTCAAAGTGTCCTGCATTCACCCAAGAGGTGCACATTCACATGGTGGGTCCAGATCTGCTCTGTGCAGGCACCCTTACAGGGCTGATGGAGCAATACCAAGTCAGATCTCTTCTAGTGGCAGCTACAGAGTAGGCACACACAGTATGTTTGAGCCAAAAAGAAAAAGCCCATAAAAATCCCCTCACCCACAGTGTTTACTACTACTTCATTGTCGTGGAAGTTTATAACCATTTTGTGCAACTCTAAATATGGAAGCTTCTTCCTTCATCCCTAATCTGTATGTTGGTAAAGGACTGGAAGCTAAATCCTAAGAAGGAGTAGGCAGTGCTGCTCCTACCTGGGAGCTGCAGGTGATTGACATGTCCCAAACACATACATAATAACTAGAGCAAAAATTTCACTGCTAATTTAGTGTATAGTGGGGATCCAACTTCATTGTGCAGTCAGAAGGCTACATACAATATCAGAGCAAATTTTTTTTAAGTATTAAGAAAAATCTCTCCAACTCCACTTACACGATTTGAATCATCAGGATTGCCAGGTGCCTGTAAGCTGAAGCCATGTGCTGGGGAGCTGTCACATCCACCACCATCATTTACCCAAAGAGGAGAGACACTGAGATTTTGGATCCAAGTGCATGTCAAGAAAAAAATTGACAGAACTTATTGAATAGGTAAGAAATCACTCAGTAGCAGGAATAGAGAGACAGGCAGACTGGATCAGAGTGCTGTCCCCTGTATTGTCTCTGCCAGTGGCAAATACCAGATGCTAATGAGAATACTGTGAAAAACCTGCCCATAGGGTGAGTTTCCTCCTCTCTGCCATCTGGTACCACTTGGCTTCTTCCCAGAAGCATTAAGGTTTACATCTCTTCCAAAAATATTTACCATCCTATCTAACACGGGAAGAAGGCCAGAGATAGCTTGATATGTCTTTGCCTTTTGTAAATACCCCTTTTGTAAATACCTACACAAGTGTTGCAACAAATAGATGGGAGAAATGGAAGGTAAGAATTTATATCTGCCTTGGCATCATTAAACTGTAGCCTTCAGTTACCCTGACTTCAGGGTGCACCACTGAGGACAAATTCTGCCCTGAGTTACACACAGAGCTCACAGCAGGGCGGGGGTCTGCATATGTGGGGGCAGAACTTGGTTCCTGAAGGCTGAGGAGCTTGCAGGAGGTTATTTTGCCAGACAAAATCACTGCCTGGTTTATAGTTGCATCTTTCCTGAATGTGCAACACCCACCCACTGACAAGGCACAGGAAACTCCAGGGATTTAGACTTCTATCATTTAAGGCACTGTTGATTTAAACCTTGGCTTTGCCAAGAGTATATTCACGTCACACACATTTTTTTTTCTCTTGCCACCTCTATCTTTGTTTCTCTTACAGCTCTAACAGCCCTTCAGTTTTGGGGAGGCACAGTGAATGCTCTTCCATGCTTGACAATGAATTTATATCGGTTTCATCTGAATTATCTTTGACATCATTGGTTTAAAAACAGGAGAAAAAATCAATGCAAGAATAGAAAAATGATCAGCACTGTTCCCAGGTACTGTTCAGTTTCACAGCAAGTGGTTGTAGCCCAATCAGCCTCTGAGCTGGACAGGTTGCCCCTGAACAGTCTGTGTCCTGGGGGATGCAGCAGCCCCTGGGCTATTCTGGGCTCTTCCTCTTCACATACACTCTCCTTTTCCCTGGCACAGCTCCGTGCTCAGGCTCAGCACTGCTGGCTGCAGTACAGACACCTCGCTCTTCAAGCAGATGAGCCCATTGGTATTAGCAGCATGAGGTCAATGCAACCTGAGTAATTCTGCAACAGAAAAAATAGGCAGTGTTATACTATCCCCCATCTTCATTACACTCTGATTTCTCATTCCCAGATGAATAAATGACCTTTTAGATGTACTGATGCACCAGGGACTTACAAATATCTGGTTTTATACTATAAGCAAGGCCTGTTGGTACCCTTCATTCAGAGGTAAAGAGTATTTTCTGCTTGCAAGACAACAATCCTGCTGAGGACCTAATTTTGCCTTTTATAGCTCAGTGAAGCCACTGGGATTTTTTAGCAGATAAGAGAGGAGAGTCATGCCCTAAAATGCTGACACTACTTCTATATATCATAGAGATATCTGAATAATTCATAGTGTCAAGCAGCGCAACTTAAAGGAACAGTGGCTTAAGTGACAACATCCAGTTTTAGTACATTCTGCACAAAAATTAATACTCCACAAATTTCTTTCTTACACAAAATCCATCATCAGTCTTTTCAAGGAAGAACTGCAACAGTGTTACAAGAAGTGGGGTGATACACAAAACATGGGGATTTCCTTGTGATCTGACACATTACCGGTTACCTTTGCCTTGTGTGGTATTTGAAATAGAATGAAATTAAATTGAGCCCAGATTGGAAACAGGGACAACAAAAACTGCCTGTCCCCTTGGGCTCATTCTAGTGCAGAGATGTTGCAGACCCCAGGCTGCTGTCACAAGTCTCCAGGCTATGGATCACTTTCTGTTCCTAATAGCGACGGCCTTTCAGAATAATTAAGTCCAAAGCAAAGGCTGGAGATTAGGTGTTTATTCTGCTGGTTCATCAGGGTTCTGGGAATTCTGAGGATGTTTTGTTTTGAAGCCAGAGTCATGTTTTTCCAAAGGGCCCTTACCATCACACTGAACTGAGTGAGGGAAAGCCCTCCAGGAAATCACACTTGCACTTCCAATATAAAAGTAGCACTTCCAGCTTGTCTCTTCTTGCGTGTGTGAAAGTGAAAAATCCTCTGGAGTCTGCAGATCTGTTTTCTACTCTATTTTTCTCAGCCCCTAGTTTGGACTGGTGACCCTTGTTGGGTCTGATATTTCAGGCTGGGTGCTGGGCAGGGGATGCTTTGAGAACACTGACGCCTTGCCAGCTCCGTGGTGCGGGGCTGGGGACCGCATGATATGCTCTACAAACATGAACCAAGCAGGAAGGCGGTGTCATTTTAGACCTCCTAACAGGTGATCTCAGTCAACACACCTTTTGGCGTGGCTGAAATCCCCTTCCTGGCCTGGGTCACCACAGCAGGTCCTGGTGGCAGGTGACTCTGCTGCCTCTCTGCATTCTGCCCACATCTGCTGCCACTGCCAGGCAGGGTCGCCATTACCAGTGGATGCCATCTGAATATACAGAGGAGGCAGGACACCACTGTCCACCCACGGGAGCCCAGGGGAAGTCCAGGTGGTGTGGGGTGATCAGACTGCCAAGGTGAGATGAAGCACCTTTCCCAGCATGACGCTGGCTGTTCTTATACTTCCTGCACCCTGTCCCCAGCGTGATAAAACCTTTCCCATGGCTCAGTGGGTCACAGCAACGCTGGTCTGGCTTGGGCTTTTCCCTCCAGCAAGCAGGTTGCCATGCCTTTGTATTCACCGCTCATTATCTGCTGGCGGTTGTTTACCTCCGCTCCAAACCCGCCCCTCTCGGCAGCGCTCGTTATTGTCCGTGGCAATCGTTGTTGCCGCGGAAGTGAAACTCTGAAAGCGAGGAATTAATTGCCTTAGGGCTCTGATCATTTTTAGTGGTGCGGAGATAATCTGTCAGACACAGGAACCATTCTAGCGCCGAGCAGCCAGAGCAGCAAAGATCCCCATATTTATAATCTTATTTTTAGTCTCTTCATTTCCAGAGCAGACAAACTCAAGGATTTACGTTTTGGGTACAACTCGAGCTTTGTTTTGCGGATACTACTTTTCAGCCATGATGTACATTGATTTTGATAGCATGCAGGATGTACCAGGCTTAATTGATCAGTTCTGCTTGCCCATTTGAGCTTATTTGTTGTACTCCGTGCTTTGCCTTCATTAGAAGTGAATGTAACGCTCAGGAAAGTTTCCAGAATTGACAACTCCGGAAACCAAAGTTCCAGCTGAACAGAGCGAATCAAAGCAAATTTATTACACCCATGTGCTCCCTGCAGCTTAACCCCTGTCCTTTAGGTCAGCCTTATTGCTGGGATCACCAACAGCATCACCCATGAGGACAAGTCTTATTGATGAGGATACTCTGGTCTGGTTGACTGCCTGTTAAAATGTGCAGTGGACTGAACAACCCTCCTGGTGCTTCCAGCTGGGCCCTGTGGATTGGCTCTCTGATCCTGAGCTGGCCTTCTTCTGGAGGCTCAGGATCAGAAAATATGGCAGGGTAGTGGCAAATGGTGTAGTGCAACAAGGGAGCAGCACACATTGCCACCAGCAGAAGGCTGTGTTCAGTCTGCCCGTAAAGCTTCCAAAGCTTTACCTTAACTCTGCTTCTTTCAATAAGTCTGTCTCTGGACTAGAAATAGTCCCATGCAATGAATTTCTCTGTGCCAAGAAAAAGAGTCATTACTGCTATACATGGTACTTCTGTTTCGTTTGCAGCTGAGGCACCTGCAGAGAATAGTGAAGGAAGTTTTCATGCTACCTGAACTGGGAGGCATATTTCCATGCAAACTCTGTGCAAGTAACAAAAAGAGAGAGAGGAGAAAAAAAGAAGTGGAAGCTTCTTTGGCAGGCAATTAAGGACACGTGTCTAGGTTAGATCTAACTCCTCAGGGAGCAATAAAAATATCCCCCAGGAGCCATGACAGTGCCTGGGGACCAGGGAGCAGTGACCAGAGTCTGTCCTGATCCTCCTGCACATGAGACAGCCCCTTTGGCCACTTGATATCTGCTCAGCCCCTCAAGCCTCTCTGTTGCCGTCACCGCTCCGAGAACCACATCTGTGTGAGATCTGTGATGGCAAAAGAGCTGCACCTCTCTTTCCTACCCCTTTGATCACTGAGCACATCAACATCTTGCACAGTTTTCTGTACAGAAGGATTGCTGTTGCTGCTCTTGCATAGATTATCCAGAGCAAATAGTTCCTAGATGCAAGTCTGGTGTCCTTGAGAGATTTGCTGATCAGACAGGAAGCCTTTCTGCAGTCACTGTTACCCTGCATGGCCTGGAGTCTGCAAGTGGGGGCCACAGAAGTGACTGTCGTACAAACTGAATAGTAATAACAATAATAATAATAATAATAATAATAATCAGAGGATTTGAGAGACATGCCAACTCTTCTTACTTACACCTCACCACCACCATCAGTGGCTCTTCCCATGCTTTAACCATTGAGCAAAGGTCTCTCCTCACTGCTGGGGGCTGGGGCAGGGGCTAGGTGGGCTGTAGGAGCCACAGGTCACTGCTGCCATCCCTTCCCCTTCCTGCACACAGCAATGCTTTTGTTCTTCACTTCACTTACCTGACCTGACAGACTGAAAAAGCTGCCGTGGGGCTTGGGAGGGGACTCTGCCCTTTATTGAGCACCAGCCGTGCTGGAAACAGCATTCCTTCCAGAACAGGAGCTGTTCATTTCCGTAGGCAGAGCTCAGCATTGGCAGGTTGAAAGCAGGGGGAAGGGAAAGAGGAAGATACAAGAGCTATTTTTGCATGTAGTGTCTTCAGGTAACATTTTATTGCCATTTCTATCCCAGAAGCATGTTGTTTTGGAGCTTGTAAATACAGCTTGGCTAGTGCTCACTACTGAGTACTATCTGGATCAGACTTCTGATAAATTGAAGCCAGAATGTGTTTGGCTGCTGATATTTTCATGTATGTCCTTAGAGGTAGATTATTTTGCAGCCCCTGCACTTATCAGGTATGTTAGACAGGTAAGCCTACTCATTTTAGCTTCACTGGGTGAGCTGAATCCTCTCTTAGGGGAAGTGGGAGCAGCTCAGCTAACCTGAATGGATTTTATACCTATCTATAATTTGGTGCCCCTTCCTTTGTCCCCCAGCTGTTTTAAAAGGCCACACATAGTGCTCTTAATAAGAATATAATAAAGACTTTTAGTTTGGAAGAACACTGGGCACTGGGAGGCAAAGGGATGTGGGAGTGCAGGAGCCCACGATGGGGATGGACCCCGCAGTACCTCCCTGTCAGCTGGCAGCCTGAGACAGAACTTTCTGGGTGCAGGAGGGAGCTTTTAGGTGCTGGACAGATGCACCTTTGCAAACTTCTTCCTTTAAATACATGATTTTGACACGAATGCAATAGACATCTGCTACAAAAGAGTGGGCTGGCTCAAGGGAGCGGCGGTAATGAGATACGAGGCCTTTGTCTCTGGGTTACTGGTTCAAACCCCGGCGAGATAGGAGTGACTGGGAGTCATTATTGCCTGACAGCTGCTGAATAGTTGGTGTCAGTTGGGCTGGTGTCCTTGGTCAACTTTCTCATTAACAGGTGTCCCCATCTCAGCACCTCAAAGAGAAACCAATTAGTGGCCTCACCCCTGGCAGGGCCTCATCCTCCCTAGATACTGAGACACGAATTACCCAGTCACCAGTATGAGCTTGGAAATATGGTCCCAGCCAGGAGTGGGGGGTGCTGATGGATGAAAAATGTCATATGCTGTACTGCCCCTTCCCTTCACTGCCCCTGGGATAAACAGAAGGGTTAAGCCTTAGGAGATACCAAGCCTTGTTGTTTCAACAGCTTCACACACTCCTGCTCTTTACTGTGATAGTGCTAAAATACTCTAGTCTCCTGCTTAAATCTTAGGGAAATTGTCCCTGCCCTTCCAGAGACCTGTGCAAGGCAAGAGATGGCAGATCTGTACCTACAGCAGCCAAATAAAGAGAAGACAAACTGAGGAGATATTTTTTTTGTCACATCATTAAAGTGCTTTAAATATTAAGCTAATAGTTTCATTGAAAAAAAAAAATAAACCCAAAGCAACACCAGAAGTTTAAAAATCTCAGAAGTGCAACTTTTATATATTTGCATTTGACAACTGAAATGCAAAAGGCTTGGAACAGTAAGAAATGCAACAATGGCTTTAACATACTGCAAATACTCTTTTGGCTAAGTAAAAATAGGACTTGCTTTCACTTACAGCATGATCAGTCTTACATGAATCTTAAATTCATGGGACAGAAAAAGTGAAATTAGTTTGCAGTTGATAAATGATATCAGATATTTTTAAAATAAAAATCATTATGTTAACTAATTATATCATTATTTAATACTAAACTTGTGATGAGAGGGCAACCTGGTGCCTGAGAGAGCTTTTAATATTTCCTCTTCTCAGACTCTGTCCTACAATCCTGCATAACTCTGGCTGTGAACCTAAAACACAGCAGTTTGCTGCAGGGAAAAAATGGACAACTAATGAAAGCTGTTGCCTGTCCACATGCTACTTCATTAGCAGAATCACCAAATGAGATCCAGGCCTCAGATCAGTCATTGTCTTTCACCTGTCACATACCAGAGGTCAAACCTTGCTGAAGAATCACAGGAAAGTGTCTCCCCGGCAGCAGGCACAGCTGATGGGGGAGACATAAAAGTCTCCTGCCCCTGAGCTGAGCAAAAGCAGTCCATCATATAGGAGCAGTCTAGGTGGACTAAATGATCATTGTAGGCCCCTTCAAATTGAAATATTCTATTCTATCACAATTTGCATGCACCTGTAACTGTGGTAGCTCATGTCCAAAGCAGAAATAAAGTTGAACAGCTCAAAAGCACTTTGAAAATAAATAGGGGAGACAACTTATTTCTGCTACAGAAAAATCAAAGAGGAATGAAAATGGAGTGACCATTTATAAAGCCTTTTTTTTTTTTAATTCTTAGTAAAAGTTAAATGCAGGAATCTTGTTCCCTTGTTTTAAAGTCACTGACTATGCTTAATCACCACTAAGAAGGGTGGTTTCCCTGTCAGTGGGTTGGCCAAAAGAAAGCTGAAGTCTCCGTGAAAATGAGGGGGAAAAGGGAACTAGAGCAGGATGAGAAGAGAGTGTCTGTGTCACCTGAGGCATCAGGGGAACAGCCACACTGAAGCTTGCTTTGCAAAATAGGCTCTGAAAAAGAAATCTTAAAGGACAGACCAGCCCGAGGTGCTGGCCACAGGAGATCCCATCTCCCTCATCCTCACTGCTCTGGCTGTGGCCACAGCCAGGTTTGGGAAAAAAGACCCTCACCTGCAACTAGGGACTAGTGGGAAAGTTTCCAATTTGGGTTTCTTTCTTTTATGCTACTTCTGAGGGTATTATTTTCAGGCAGGTTATAATTTTCCTGCAGCCTTGGCAACACAGTAGTTAGAGTGATCATAATATGATTATTACTGTATGAGAATATGAAACCAGCCGTGAATATGATGAGTTGTTATCAGTGTCCAAGATGATTGTGTTATAACAATGGTACAAATAGGGAAAAACTTACTTGACTTTTCAAAGTGGTTTATTTGGTATAATTTAAATTTTTTGTAGCCTTAAAAGAAAGGTACAATTTTTATAGATACATTTTTTTTTGTGTTCAGAAGTGCACAAAATCATCACCAATATATTTCTCATTCTTTACAAACCCCCCAAACTGCTAATTGGGTGATCAGATAAAATTCTTATTCACACTGAAACAACTATAAAAACAATTTATTTACAACTGCAATGGTACTAAAATTAAACTCAAGTGTGTGAGCTGCTTCTTGCTGAAGGTCTCCAAATGTCCTTCTAGTTTATAATAAGTTCTCATGGGACACATGAATTCATGCCCTTAATCCATTCTGACTTTAAAAGTCCAGCTTCTTTTATGAAATGTCTCATTATACAAGCCTTTGCTTCAGCAAATGCACTTCCATCACTTTTCTCTGAAGTCTGTTTAATACAACATCTTCTGAATTATTTAATGGGCAAATATATGGATTAAATAAAGCAAACACATCTACCAGAGCTTCTATATGCCTGACAAACTTTTGACCAAAACTTTCAGACATTCTACAGCTGTAATATAAAACCTCTAAGCCTTAGACCTGGTCAGCATTATGGTCTCTGTGCCACAGCTCAGCCATTCCTAAAGCTGTGGCAACAGGTCCTTAAGGATCTCTTCCCACTCCAAAAAAATGGCAAATCCCAGAAAAGTAGCGAGTCAGGGATCTGACTGTGGAAAACCATCTTGAGGCTAACAATAGAATCAATCAGAGCAGCTTCCCCCTGCCCCAGTGTGTGATAAGGAATGGCCAGGTAGACTCAGGGGTCGTGTCCACCCACTTCCCTGCTCTGTTGCTCCCCAGTCTCTGCTGTGTGATTTTCACCTTCAGCCACAGCTTTTTTCCTATAGCTTACATTTTGTTCAGTGCTCTGAAATTCAATTCTAGATTACATTTCCATGTTTTGGAGTGATATATAGTCCACGGTGAATGTTTGCCCATGTACGTGTAAGCCAGTCTGGAGTCTGCCTCTGATTAATTTGAATTTAAATCTGCATTTCATTTCTCCTGACCTTTGAAATCTCCCTCATGGCTACTCATCAGGAAACCTTGATATGATAAATTAGAAATTCTTTTAGATCTTGGATCCGACTGGAATAATAATCACACCACTTCCCAAATACCAATTTCAGGATTTGTTAGTCTGTTTCCAGAAACTGTGGATAGTTTAACTCAAAAGAGTTGAAGAAATTAAACTGGAAACGTTTCTACATGCGAATTTAAGAGCAGAAAAAAGAGGGGAGTTGCCTTCCCCTCCCATGGCTCTTTCAGGCTTTAAAATCCAGACATTCTGACCACGGTTTTAGATTATTAGAGACCCTTTTCTGAACTGTTCTGACCCCATGGCGTCTTCACCTGCCTTGATTAGTTTTATTCATAGCTGAAACTGTGAAGCAAAAGCAGAAGTCAGATGCATCTGCTAAAGCTGAGAAATTGAACTGCTGTTTTATTATTCATAGCAATTTAGGCACAAATAAAGAAGGTGTGGAAGTCTGAAAAATATGGGCACAGAGCAGCCAGGAGGCTGGGACCCCGTGGCAGCAGAACACTTCAGACTGAGGGGAGTGGACAGGTACCCAGGGGGCACATGGGTGGTACATGCCTTTTGAATTATCTCTTTTCCTTAGCAAAGGGATACACTGCTTAGGAAGAAGTCTTAGAGCCTGTAGCTGACCACCACAAGCCATAATGCTAAGTTGCTAAATGGGCAGAGATAGTGGGGAAAAAAACTTGCACAAGTTGAATGTCTCGCTAATTCCATTCACTGGAATAATTTGGATTCCCATCTGTAAGTAGTCCATCAATGAAAGAAGCATGTCAGTGCCACAAAAAAGGAAGCCAAAAAAATTGCTTTCAGTCCCAAGGACCTCACCATCCAAACAACTGTGCTGTGTTTTGGAGCTCTGGCTTATGAGCCGTCTCTAAACTCCATTTGAGTGATGCACTCTGGCTGCATTATCCATGATCTTTTCCTTTTTCAGTAGGTTATTTTAAAACTTTTCACATGCAAGCCTGGATGACAAAGTATCCTAGCTAAAATCCTGGCCCAAATGAAGCCAGAGACTGTCCTGCCACTGACTTACATGGTTGAAGATTGTGCCTCCGCGATCTGCAGAAAACAGGTCTGATTTCTCATATCTGTATTTATTTCGGAATTTTGTTTCTTGTTTGGTGTCAAAATAATGGAATTATACCTGTGTTCAACAAGATGTTGGCAGTCCTTCAAGTGAGTATACAGGAGACAGAAAATAATTTTCCCTCTAAACGTCATGAAAAACAAATTTTCATAAACATACTTCACAAAGGCACTCAGCTTCGTTTTAGCAAGAGTTCATGGACCTCTTCCTTTATGAACCATATGACACAATTAAATCTTATCTTATGGCAGACAAGGCCAGTTCCAAAATTTAACTTGATAATACCAAGTACACACAATGAGCTTCTTAGAAATTCAGCATTCTTGGTCTGATTTGCCAGTTAACTTTGCATCTTTACAAAGACATCTCAAGTCCCACATCCTAGAATAATGCAAATAATAAGAATGACTTAATTTGGGAGCTATTAGAAAAGTAACTTCAATTGATATGCATTTGGGTTTGCAGCGAAGTACTTTCCCACTGCTTTTGTAGCAGAAGGTTGCTCCTTCTGACACTCAATGTAATATTTTACTTTAAGGTTTTAACAGTCAATTATTTGGCCTGGGCAATTCCAGCCCCACCAAATACAGTGAAAAGACACGCTTGAAAGCCAGGTTTGCATCTCAGAGCTCAGTAGGAGTTTTGCAACAATTCTTCCAGACTTTAAAATGGTTACTGTCGTGGGTTGGCAGTGTTCCTTTAAGCTGACACTTAAAGAAAAGACAATGTAAGAATACATTGTGTTTACACTGCAGAATTAGCCAGCTATAAAAATCATAATTTCAAGCATTTTCATAAATTTTTAATCCATTCTAGTCTATTTATATTTTAATTCTATTTCTAGTCTAATTTATTTAATTTTAATTCTATTCTATTCTATATTCTATATTCTATTCTATTCTATTCTATTCCATTCCATTCCATTCCATTCCATTCCAAGCTTTTTTAATCCTTTCTGTGATGTACTGGATTCCTGTACCTTGCTGATGTCCAGGACATGATAGATTTGTGACAAGGTGGCAGTAGATTTGGAGCCTGACTTTCATTTCATGCTGAAGTCCTAGGCCTGGAGATTTCTGGTCAGCAATTACAAATGTCATAGAAATATCACAGAACTGCTGAGTGTATCAAAACTGTATATGTTGCATGGTTTAAATTCAATCCATGGGGCTATGAAGTCTTTGAAATGGCCCCAGGTGATATGAAAGCTTAACTCTGATGAGGTGGCAGAGCTCGTGTGACCCAGTTTCAAAGGCTTGGTGCTGCCACAGGGTGGGAGGAGACTGGCAGACCCTCCTTTTGCCCAAGCCCAGAAGAATTCCCTTTGCACGGGAGGAGCTTCTCGCATATAAAGGACAGCTCAGATGTGTAATCCAGAAGGATGTGAAATTAATAGGGGGAAATAAGATGCCAGGGACGGAGCATGCGTTCACGTGCACGTGTGCCTGTGCGCAGGAGGGAGCACGCTGGCTTCTTCTGCAATTTTGAAGCATTTCTCTAATAGCAACAGACAAATAGCCCAAGCATATATTACTGCTCCTCTGCTTTGTTGCTCATTGCCCAGACAATGTGGTGATAAGCATGGAAAAATGCCCAGGGAGAGAAATGCAGCGAAAACCTCAGTGTCCTTTCCTACATCCACATCTCTTCTGCAATATTAGCTGAAGCAGACAGATGCCCAGACATCATCCTGTATCAGCCCACCCAGTGATCTCAAAGCAAAAAAACATAGCAGTAATTGCGAGGCACGAGGATGTTTTATTTTGCATGGAGAGTATCTCCATTTGATAGTAACCATTTTAAAGTCTGGAAGAATTTTGCACTCACTAAGCTGATTTTACAAGCAAAGAGAAGTGCTTGTCAGCAAAGGTTAATGTAGCTGTCACTGCAGGAGAGCCCTGTGGGTAGAAAGAGTCTCATCTGGCTGTTTTTTAAAGGGCAAGAGTCATCACTGTGAAGGAGGAATTTTTCCATTTCTAGGAACCTTTCACATTGTTGTAGTGAACTGCTGCATAAGTTACCATTTCTCCATAGTTTCTCTATTTTTATAATTTTCAATTTTTGTTTCTATTATTTATATTTTAAAGTCTTATAAGATATTCTTGTCCAAAATTAATAAATCTTTATTTGAGAAGATAAAAAGAGAACTTCTGTGTGTTTTTATGGCTTCCACTGGTACAATATTAGAGTACTGAGAAGTAGAAAAGACCTGTCTCCCCTTTTTATTGATGGAAACAGGGTAAAGAAGAGACTAAACACTGAAATTAGGCTACGTACTCTAACCTCCTGCCTCGGGTGTCATGAACGCCTTTAATTCATGGTGGTTTCATCATAAGGGAATTGAATCCAAGTCTTCAGCTTCCAGGCTACCTGCTGACTGCTGGGTGGGCTCAACCCTCCTTAAAGCATCAAAGGTGAGATCTGTGCAGTTACAGGCTAAATACTCCTAATTCACTTACAGCAGTTGCAACAGAGAGAGGTTTGGCCACATCAGGCTGGCCTGACCATGAAGGGTCTCACACTGGAGGCATCCAGACCCTGTGGTGAGCTTCCATCTACACCTCCTGGATGTAACTGGCACAGCCAGGGGACACACACACTCCATGTAACAGCAAAAAGCCAAGAATGATCCTGGGACTCCCAAATAACAGATGGCTTTATTTTCCCCTGGTTACCAGGAGATGGAGTCGTGCCACATGAAGCACCAGTGCGGGCAACGCTTTGCCTCATAGAGAGGATCTTTAGTTGAGATGTTCAGGAAATTTTCTCTTGGAGCTTACAAATAAGAAAGCTGGCAATGCTGAATGCTTGGATGAAGAGGCATGAGGGCGAAGAAGGCTAACTGTGGGCATCCCCTTGTGAGGACAGTGCTGCGAGCGAGCCAGTTTCCCACCTGCAGCAAGCTAATAGAGGCTAATGAAGGTGCCATTGGATACAGCTAATAGAGGCTAATGAAGATGCCATTGGATACAGCTCACATGGCAGCTATTTGTATGGTAACAGCTCTCAGGTGTTACTGTACTAGATTTGAAACAAAGACTCCAAGGTGAAAACCTGGATTTAGATCCACTAGAGACCAAACCACCATGTACATGTTGCATAAAGAATAGAAAAAAGCACTAATACTTGACCGAGATCCATCCCATTATCTCTGCCATGTCAGATACAGGAAATACCCATACGGTAGCAGGCTATCCACTGGACACCACAATTTAACTGAGAATCTGCTGACGGAAGAGGTTGTACCCTGGCAGAACTTCATGCATGAAAGGTCAGAGCAGCTACAAGATTTGCATTATCCCAACAGCTCAGCTGTCTCCTCCAGTGGAGTCCAGAGGCAATCCATCCTGGAGCACCTCAGTGCCTTCCCTGGGCTTGGAGTGATCCTGAAAGGCCACCTTCTCTGCTCCTCAATCCACAGCATTTAGGAGCAGTAAAGAGCTGGGAAGTCCTGCTCTCAGTCAAGGGATAAATGGTGGTTATTTCATGGAGCACTGCCTGGGCTGCATAAAACAGAGTCAGCATTTAGAAACAGCACCGGATCCTCCTTAGCTGATGAACAGCCAAAGCACCAGGAGCAGGGATGCTTTTTTTGCTGCTGATGCTTGCTCAGAGGGGATTTCCTTCTGCTCCTGACCCAGATGTTGATACAGTGAACAGGACTCTGCTCAATCTAGCTTGGGTTACTGCAGCATGCCCCGAGGGCATCCAGAAATAGCAATGCTCTGTGATCTCCAGTGACCCCGCAGTTATCTCTGTGTGAAAATCAGGCTGTTAATTTTGACATATATTAACTGTAGTTAGTTCAAGACCTCCTTACCTGACCTCCCCCTTGCTTGACTGCTGGGGCTGTGGGAGCTGATCAGACCATCATTACCCAGATATGACCTGTTCAGGGCTTGTGGCAGGTCACTGACAGGAAAAACTGCTTTGCTCCTGAGCTTTGCTCCTTCCTGCCTGCAACAGCCAAAGCTGACAACTCCTGACACCCACCAGGCCCCCACTGAAAATGCTGCAGCCAACGCTGAGGCCAGGGAAGAGCCTAGAGTAGAAACTCCTTTAAACCCATGTGCACCTACAGCAACAGATACTACTGCTCATGAATTAAACATGAAATAAATATAGCTCTCAATTTGCAATTATTTCTAGCAGATCTCAGAAAACTCTGCAAAAATACAAATCCTGCACAACACCTAGAGTTTGTGCCTGTTGATGCAGTTGTGCCTTTTTGGCTTTCACAGCTATGTTTCTGCAATGCTTTTTAAGTGCCACATCTGCTTTTGAGCATTTTGAACTATGTCAAGTTGACGCACAAATCATAACTGATATACAGACTACGAGACATTTTGCTTATGGCAAAATAACTCTAAGTGTCTGAAAATGCCATTCTTTCAAAACTTAGGATTTAATTCCATGATTTAGGTCAATAGGAGTTTAGAGCTGGATTTGCAAAAGTCTAGAGCCACATACAGACAAAGATGTTGACACACATCAGACACTGAGCCTATGTGGACGCCAGTGGCAGGCAGGCACCTAACCCACTTGGACTTGTAAAAGGCCACCATGAACTTTCTCCTGAATTAGGCTGTGAGAGAATTTAGTAGTCTGCAATACTGTTGCTCCATTACAGCCTTTTCTGTGGGGCAGAACAGCAACAGAAAGGGAAGCAACCAGAACCTGCTCAGAATTTCCGTCAAGTTTCCAGGTACTGCAGCTAGAGCAGGTTGTAGTTGCAGCGTTCCCAGACCATTGTAGCATTTCCTGTTACCCAGAGAGGTGCTTGAAGATACTCTACAGTAGCAGATACCCCACAGCAGTTCTGGGGGCAAAGCTTCCCCAGCTTCGGGGAGGGAAATGATCGCATATGTTTCTTCTCAACCTTGCCCAGAGAATGTGAAAGAAAAGGCACCGAATCAGTGATGGAGGAGCATGGTCGCCTTGGCCCTTAAATGAGATACTACTGTAAACAAACTGAAAATTTGCATATTCCCTTATTAGAGAAAGTCGTTCGTTGCGTATTTTGTGAAGACACTGGATTTGATTGGAAACCAGTGGCAGTGTGGTTACCAGCTGCCTGCTGGTACTGGGGCAGATATGCAAGGGATGTAACTACCAAAGGGTTGCCAGACTGGTTCAGGATTCTCCGGGTATCCTACAGTATGCATAGTCTGCACAGCCACAATCCCTGTTCCTCCAGAAAAGAGCCCACTAGAATATTCACATGGACTTTTGCAACTTCTTTTTTTTCTTTCCTCTTTTGTCCTTCCTGAAAATTTGTTTGGCCTCTAGGTATGTTTTTTATGAAATACATGTCTGAGGGCTTGGTTGAGCTGTCAGTGTTATACACCTCATTTCTCAGAAAGATTTCAGAAATACTAAATTTGTAATATCTCTGGGTTTAGACCAGCATCTATTCTTTGCTGCATGACCTGATTACTATAGGGAAGAATCTTTCAAGTTACAGCTGGCTTTTATTGGCTATGACTTGTATTTTCAACTATTAGAAAATATCTGAACAACCTGTTTATTAGCTTTTTGTGCTTCAGCAGGGGTGGTGTAACAGAAGCATTGGCTGCTGCTAGCTTTCTTCCAACAAAGTAACAGTTTTGTGGTTCTTAATCAAAAAAACCTTACTCTCTCCAAACTAGAGATGGAACTGAATGATCCTGGGACAAAGGCCTGGATCCGAATGGGATTTTTCCTTTTGAGTATGAGCTCAAGCTATGATTAATCACCTTTTCTTTCAGTGGAATATACTTGCTTTTGTAAGTGAGCTTTTTCACCTCACAGAGAGAAATGAAAAAGCAAGGTATTTTATTATGCCTTGGATCACTGATGAGGAAAGGCTCATTTGTACAATTCACTGAGCAAGCCTTTTGGTCTATTTCTTGTTACAGACAAATTATATGGTTATATGTTAAGTTACAACACAAAGAATTCAGATGTTACATAAAATCAATACAACACTTTCTGAAAAGAAACATACATTTTAATGTCTTTATTTCTCTTGTGACCAAAACCAGAAAAAGATCCATGTATTGTAAAACAGAGAGAACTCATTCAAGGGTTGTTACTTATTGTTCTATTGCTGTTACCGCAGGGAAAATAGTAGTAATTTTTAAAAATCATTTCTGCATGGTCTGCTTTTGTGCGAACTGATAAGAAAATATGTTCTTTCTGCACATGCAACACATAAGGAATGTTTACTGCCTGTATGGTCTCTTGAGGGCTCTGACATTAGAATTTCTATGGCAGCAAGTTGAGAGGAAAAAAAAAGCAATTATCTGAGTGCTGTAAAACTGTGATGTTTGCATCCTGCCTGTAGAAAACGGGCGTAAGAAGGACAGGAAAAGCATTTAGCAAGGTGTCACCTGTATGGGAATCCTGGATATTATATACTATGGTTGAGCTCTACTGGTTTCCATCCTCTGCAGGCTTGCCCCAGTGCTTTGTACAAAAATCTGCTGTGACACATGACCTAGAGCCCAGAAATGTGCACCAGAGGATACTGCTGAAGGTGCTTCATCACAGCAGGATTAAAGGAAGTGATGGGCTCGTGTGGTTCCATTAGAAGGAGAAATTAGGTCTTTGATGCTGCAGCACTTTGTTTCTTTCCACATCTGAGTCATCCCAGCATGTCAAGATGCAGCGGGATTTCCGCTTATCGAATCCTCTGACAGTATTCCCGATATAGCACATGGTGCTGCCTGCACTGGGTTGGCTCCCCAGGTTTCTTGCATTAAACACTTCCTCAATATCAAAATGTATTGGTAGGCCTGTCACAGCCAGTGTGACTTCAGCTGCTTGTGTTCCCTGGAAAATCACCTTGAATAGAAGATGCCTGTTTGCTTTTGACTGTGCCGTAAAACAATTCTTTCATCTTTCCAAAGGTTTATTATATTTTTTCAATTGTTTGTGTAGAATAGTGAGAGCTGTGTGTATGAGCGGTCTCCATGCCAGTGGATCACAGACTGCCTCGCATGGGTTCTGTTCTGTTCAAGTATTACCTCACTTGCATTGTGGATTTCTGTGTACAGGCACACACACATTTTCCTTTATTTTAGTCTCATAATAATAATCTGTCCTCAGTATCTCTACCAGTAAGGAAAATCAAACACTGAGAAGACAAATGAGGAACAGAAAGGTTTTGTGACCAGATGTGTGTTGAGAAAGCAATGCCTAATTTCCTTTGAGAAGAGCTATAACCCTGTAGTTAATTCCTGACTGTTAAGTTTTTAGGGAGGGTGTTCACATCTGGCTTAGGTACGAGCAGTGTGTCCTTTGGCTATTAAAGCTCAGAGCATTAAACTCCCCTTAAGGATGGACTTCCAGACACGGGGTCTAATATTGGTCATTTGATCAAGTGCGATTTGTTTACATTTTTAATCAATGTGCCCACATTCACTCTGTCCCATGAACACTAATAAATTCTAATGTATGCAGAAAGAGTGAAAAAATCTGGATGTTGCACATTCAAGGAGCTCAGTCTGAGGAACATAAGGAAGCCTTTTTGAGCTGCAGAGTATCTACAACTATCAGTTGCTTCAATGGCCACTAAAGATTTCAGGCTTCATACCCCAAAACAAACAACATTTTTTAAACGTAGTTTTTTTGTGCCTTAAATCTGTGTTGTTTGCAAGCAAATACTGCATTTTCACACCTGGCTTCTTCAATTTCATCCATCAATAAAAATGCTAATTTTGAGAAATACATAAAGTCAAGAACTTCAAACTTCAATGGACTTCAGTGGGAACAGGAGCGATCCAACATCTTAGGAAAAAAAAACGACTAAAAAGCCACCAAAAATAAACTAAAAAAAGAAGGACTTGTTTCCAATAGCTAATATACAGCACAAAATATTCAATAGATTGATTCAGGCTATTAGGCACAAGAATGAGTGTTCAAATTATCGAAATTAAAAACGAGTCATTTTAATACAAAACCTTCTGAGTACCAAATTCTCAAACTACCATATGATCTTGGAGAATACTGCTTAAATCAAACTTCATCCCTGCTCTGTAACTGCTGCACAGATGCATGTTATTGCCCTCAGGTAGCAACAAGGGCGACTTCAAATTTAGCATGTCAGGTCAAGAGTAACAGTTCCCCTTCTGAGTTTAGTCTCTAGAGATGGCTCAGCAGAGAACTCATAAAAAAAGAAAAAAAGGTGATTAAAAATATCAATAAACTACACCTTGAGAGATTGCCATGGGGTGGATGAGCATTGACTGCCCTCATTTTATGAATGGGAGAATCCAGGCAGAAACACAGTATCTTGGGAATAGTAAGCTAAGTCTCCAGGCAGAGCTGGGAAGAAAAGCCAGAGCTGTGTGCTCTGTCCACCACACCACAAATCCCTCAAATGCAGCCCATGAGCTCCTACCTGTGGCCTGGGAAGCCTCAAAACTCAGCTCAAAACAAGCTGTAAAATAAGCCATCTCTAACAGAATGATCTCGCTAATGAGCCGAGGCAGCTCCAGTCTCTGCTTCAGCAGTGCCTAGCCTATGAATTGCTGTGGAGTCCCAGCCTGAGGGGTAACCAAAAAATTGCCCTGCCTGAAAGAGCAAAACAGTGGTAGCTCTGGCATGGGGGAAATGTATTGCAAATGCACACCGAGGACTTCCTAAAGGTATTTTATGCTGTTTTGCAGTGATGAGCAGATCAAGTCTACTGTTCTTGCTCTACAACTCACTGCTAAATATGCACAGCATTTAGTTTTCCTTTCATTTCTGAAACATTTCATGGATGCCAACCTAATCAAGAACTGCAATAGCAAATCAAGAGGCTATAGGATAAATCTCGTTATCCAGAATCTGTTTGGCTACTGTAAGCCATTCTTTATATATTAAGCATTGTGTCAGTGTTAATTAACAGTGTCTAATAATCGTTATAAACACTGAAACAATAGCCAGTGATAACCACAGGAATAAAAGATTAGCTGGGATGAAGAGGGAGATGTCTTTACATCAGGTTTTTTATGCAATACAGAATTGCATAACTTCATACTCATTTTTCGCATGGCATGCAAACTTTTCAGGGGCAGCAAATTAATCATGTGCTTTCCAAAGTGCTTGAGAAGGTTGTCCGTGAAAAAAGTGGTTTTAAGTGACCAAAAATATAAGGACAGAGAATTCTCAAGTGAGATCATCGAGTATTCTGGTTGCCTGCACATTTGGAGAGTTTTGAGTGACCTTAACAGCAGTTACATAAGCATATGGAGAGAAAATAAACTCGTATTAAATGTGTAACACATATGGTCTCCTGACAGGATGTTCCAAGCCACACAGTGATTTTATAGTCCATATGCACTCTACAGTAGTTCTTTGGTCTCAAAGTAGGAGTCAGAAATAGTATATTAGCATGAACTCCAGCCTTTGTCTTTGAGGGGCGGTCAGTGTGTTAATATTAAAATATACAGTACTCTTTGGCTAGCTGCTTTTAACAGCAAGAAAGTGCCATCTGCGTGGGACTAGATCTTACTTACCAGCTGATAACATCACATATGATATGGCTATATGATGTGTATGTGGAGTAACTATTTTCCTAGGGTGGGCCATGAGGAACTTTAGGGTAAGGAAACTGTCCTCAGCAGTTTTCTTTTATTTGGGCAAGAGAGCACCATTCTGAGTGGGAGGAGTATCTTCACGGAGCAGAGTATGTCACCTGGGCTGCCTAGGGCCACATTGTGTAAAGACTACACCAGACCTCTTCTTTCCAGCCTCAAAGCTAAATCTAATCAGTCTCAGCCCAGGATGAGACTGACAAAGGACGCGGAAGCACTAGCTGTACTGAAGCTGGGTTTTATTGTTATTAAACATGTCCATCAGCCGCATAAACTCCGAGTGCTATTATTCTGTCGTGTTTGGGTCATACAAAAGCTTCAGCGACAGAACCGAGTCCAGCAGACATCACTCGAGGAGTCGGTCTAAGGAATTATTTCCCAGTACGATCCACTCTGGTGCTGTGTGACACCCTGCGCCGGCTGTCCAGCCAAGTACCTGCCCGGCTGCGGTCCGGGTGGAATCAAAATAAAATCGCCCGTCCAAAGCCACCACGGAAACACACGCGTGCGGCGAGCGGCGCCGCGACACTGAGAGCGCGGTGCCGCCCGTCCGGGCGCTGGCAGCCCTCGGGGCGGCCGCTCCCCGCGNGCCGCACCCGCAGTGCCTGGACTTCAAGCCGCCGTTCCGGCCGCCGCGGGGCCTCGCCTTCTGCCGCCGCTACGCCGAGTTCGGCTGCTGCGACCCGCGCCGCGACCGCGCCCTGCTCCAGCGCTTCTACCGCCTCAGCGCCCACCTCGACGAGCGCACCTACGCCGCCTGCGCTGGGCACCTGCAGGACCTGCTCTGCCAGGTGAGACCTCTGGGACTCCCGGAGCTCCTGCTGCGCTGGGGGGATCCCGCCGCGCAAGGTTCAGCCGCACAGGGCTCTTCCACTGCGCAGGGGACATCAGCAGCCCCACAGCCCCTGCACAGAGCTCTGGCATAGGCATGGATGCTTCTGGCCCATCACAGTGCTTTGGCCCAGGTGTGTGTGCATCTGGGCTGCATCAAGCCCAGGTATGGATGCTTTGACCCAGACATGGGTGCATCGTTCCCATGGGTGCATTGATCCTATGCACTGGTCCAGGCACAGGGACTTTGGGCAGTCCAGGGGAGTGTAAGCCATGACGTTAATTCCCAAGGCCAGACTGGAGTACCCACCCACAGGTTCATAAGCCATGGCATTAGTGCCTGGGCACAGGCATGGCTACATCAGCCCACATATGGGTGCAGCAGGGATAGCACGGCAGCCTAGGCATGTGTTCCCAGGCACTGGAAGGAGTGACTGTCCATCATCAAGTATCCCAGTGAACTTTTTGTCCTTTGGCAGTTGTCTAAAAGAGGAACAGGGATGTTGCTCTTCTTTAGTTTAGGAGCAGCAGTCTCTGAGATAGGTATGTGGACAGTCACAGTTTGCAGACTCTTCTCACCCTCCCAGGGTTAGGACACCAGACCTGGGAAGACACCCACAGGGCACCTGCCTGCACAAATCATGCTCCTTGTTATGACCAACTGATGGGGTCAGGTGGCTTTTTTTTCTATTGGATTACAGCACCTTGAGATGCTTTTAGCATGTGCCGGGTGCTAATAGTCCTGGTGATGGGTGCAGAGTAATGCCTGTGGATGTGGCCTAGGAACCTCTGTGGTGGCCATCCTGCACAGGGGGGAATTTCCACTCAGGGCTGATGTTCTGTGGCCGGATATGATAACAGGATGGTCACAGTCTGCACAGAGCAAAGTGTCTGACCCTATCATCAGTGGAGGCCTTGAGTGTATGAAAATTCCCCAGAGACAGAGCAGTGCTGGCTTGGCACTGTGCAAGTGTAAACCTTAAATTAATTCAGACAGTAGGGTCTTGTCTGCTGTGCTCAGATGGGATCAAAATGGCTTTTCAGAAATCATGCTCTTAGCATTTCTCCGGTACCTCTTGGTTCCTTAAAGCGTGAAGAGAAAGACAACAATTTTCCACACCAGGTTCTAGAGAATTGACTTCTATTTCATCTCACATTGTACTGGAAGCAAAAAACATTTGAATATATTTCTGAAAGAAGCGGTGTTTAAGAGTCCCTTTGCAGAGAGGAAACCAGTTAGCAGTGTGTGCTAAGAACTCCTGCTTCTGGAAGTGATAACTAAGTCTCCTGTGTTTGACAGGAAAACAACCATTGAAAATGTCTTCAGAAGCAGAGAAATATTTCAGTGTAGGAGCAATGATTCACTGAAATGTTCTGATGAGCTCAGTGCATCACCAGCCCAGATGTGGCTACAAACCACCACCTCTGGCTGCACAAGCACGTAATGGAAGTTCCGTCATTGCAAACACTCTAGAACATTCTGCTTCTGTTGTATATAAATTGTATATACAATTTATATCCTAGACCTGAATTAATAAGTGTTTCTGTGACTTATTCAGCATGCTTCTGTCTCTTTCTGCTCACAATTCATGATTTCTCTCAAATGTGATCAAATTATTTTGACAAGTGTCTCAGCTTGTACTTGTGGATTCCTGCCTTTTCTTGAATTCATAGAGAATAGAATAGTTTGATTTGGAAAGGACCTAGTCCAACCTCCCCTGCAATGAGCAGGGACAGCTTCAACTCAGAACCCTGTCCAACCTGTCCTTGAATGTTTCCAGGGATGGGGCATCTGTCACCTCTCTTGGCAACTTCTTACAGTATTGCACCACCCTCACTGTAAAAAACTTCTTTCTCATATCTAATCTATATCGACCCTCCTTCAGTTTAAAGCCATTACCTCTTGTCCTATCACTGCATTGCCTTGTAAAAAGTCCCTCTCCAGTTCTCTTGTAGCTCCTTTAGATCCTGGAAGGTGCCATAAGGTTACCTTAGAGCCTTCTCTTCTCCGCCAAACTGCAAGAGAAGATGCCTCACTCTGCTTCTCGGGGAACAGCTTGCTTAAAGGCTTGAGTTTTCAGATGGAGATGGACAAGGAATGCCAGGGATAATGTGGAAGTTAAATGCTTTTCTGAGGAGTCCTGTTGCTTCCTCCAGGCTGATAGCAGCAGTAAATAAGACATTGTCTGAGGTGGGTGTTCCATCAGATGCAGACTGTTGTAATTCCCCAGATAAGGAGCTGCCACTGAATTCCTGGAACAGATAGGATGCATTTGGCTAGCCTGTCGTAATGTGACTTGTAATTTGTTTTCTGATGAGTTATTTTCACAGTACGAACTTGTTCCAGCCCTACTGAAGTAGCTGATAATCTGCCCGTTAGTTTCCTCTGTCTTTGGACAACAACATAGTTTAAAATTATTGAACAGACAGCATCGTTTAGAAATGACAATTTAGATCTAATATTCATCCTGGGCTCTGACTAACAGTAGAGTTTCTTGGTGTTTTGAGTTATGTGAACATGACAAGATGATGTGAAGGCTAAAGGACCACAACATTTGCTTTAGAAGCAGAGAAAATCAGCATAAGGCATGAGGCTCCATCTCTTATGGAATAAAATTTGGAAAATATTTCACATGTCTTGGAAATACCCTAGGACATGCTTGGGTACTTTCAGGCTAGTGATAGATCTCTGAATATCACTGCCAGTGTAATACTGCTGTAATTAGCTGTATGCCACCAGGTATGTGGAAAGGAGGGAAGAAGTTGCCCACAACTTTTAGTCAGACACACTTGAGGCTGTGGTGAACAGCCTGCAATGGCAAAGAGACAGGGAAACCATATCTCTGGGCTATTTTCAGTTCTGATGCTGAAGCCAGGGCATTGCTTTATAATGCATAAGATCACTGCTTGCTTTGAAAGGGGCTTTCAGAGAATGAGGTATACCTGAGTACTCAAGTGAGGAGCCTCCTCTCTCTGAGTGGGAAACCTCCATAGGCTACAACAGATTGAGCTCCCACCCAGCCTTCCCATCAAATTCCATTTCTGTCTCATTTCAATTTGTGTTCTAAGGCAAATTTTTCAGTCATTAGAAGTGAATTGACAAATGCTCTGTCTCTTTCTGTCCCTGGCACACCTCGTGTAACCAAGCCGAGTGTGTTACCCAATCTGCCTGTGTAATTTCAGTGTTTTGTGTCACAAGCAATCTTCTTTTTACCGCATTAATTGCTGCTCATTTGAAGGCATAATAACCTTCATTTTGCAATGAATGGCTTGACATTCCAGGAGGAAAGCTTATTGTGCGCTAATTATTTGTTATATGGCCTCTCAGTTTATTATAGTATGTAATGGAAAATAAAATAAAAATTAAATATTGTGCGTGCTTATCAGCTAATTTAAACAGTTCGGAATCTCAGATGTTATATCTTTTCAGCTATTGAATAGTGTTGTAATCTGCATTAAGAAATAGCTCCCTATAGATCTAGAGACAGCTTCCTATTTTTTTTTTTTTAATTAAGCTGGTTTTGCTTAGTAAAATAAAGAAGAAATGCCATCTAGGAATTAAAAAATTTAGAATTTATGTAAGCAGTAGTTTCTCTTCTGACCTTTGCTGCCTCAGGTATTTATTGAAATACAACTTTTAAAATAACGGAGCCTTCACAGAGTCATGTTGCATTATTTGAAGAGCATTTTTGAGGTGCTTGTTGGGAAGATGCATACTAACTGGAAAATACTGTGTTTATTACAAGCAAAAACCCTTGCAAAGAGAATGGAGTCACTTTGGTCAGTTTGTAACTTACGGACAGTTTTACTGGATTGCAGCTTTTTCTCATCATGGAGATTACAATGAGCTGTATGAACTTGATCCAGTCCTTAAGCAGATTTCCAAGGCTGCACCTTCCATAAACAAGGGTTGAGCTGCAGCTGCTGCCAGTGGACCTTGCCTGGATTATGGCCGTTTTGTGCTCACTGTCTGAAATCCTGTAGCCTCAGCATCCCTCACAGAACTTGGTGACCCATGTCATGATCATGAGATGCCTTTCACTGCTCCTGGCTGGGTATATAAACTTTCTGTAGGCTAAGGTCCTCCAGCAGAGACACCTGGACCCAAGCAAGGATGGTGTGGTCCCCTCCTCCTCCACTTTCACATTCCACTCCTTCCAAGCTGTAAATCACACCCATCTTTGAGGTGCATGCCTGGATTATCACATAATGAGGTATGAATGTCCCAGGCTTTGGCCCTGATGGCCTTTCCCATTCTCTCATCAGTGCGGACATGCAGGGCCTGAATCTTCTCAGGTGACTCTTTGGTTTCACTTCTGTTTTGTGATGGATCTAATTATTTCATAAAGTCAGAGCATCCAAGGAAGAAAGGTCTCTTTTTCCCCAGTACAGTCTACTAGGGTGATGGTAGCAACATAGGCATCACTGCAGGTTTTTTTGAAAAGTTCTGTGGTTGGAATAAATGAGTAACAGCTTGAGGAAGTCAGCTTTTGCCAGGAATATTGAAGATAATTTCCATAAGCGCTTTCTAAGATCTTTCCCTCTGTTAATATATCTTCAGAATAAACCACTACATATCTTGTAATTAAGATGAAATATCTCCAATTAGTATCACTGCTCAGCTGTTTCAAATCTGGTCCAAGAAATGACTTGTAGCTTTTTCTCCCTCCCTCTAGGAATGCTCTCCGTATGCAGCTCACTTGTATGATGCTGAAGATCCCTCCACCCCCGTGCGGACGATACCAGGACTATGCCAAGACTATTGCATGCAAGTGTGGCGAAACTGCCGCTCCATTTTTCGCTCTCTCTCTGCAGACCCAGAGTTAGCTGCACTGGAAAACAACATGGCAAAGTTCTGCCGCTACCTGTCACTGGAGGACACCGACTACTGCTTCCCACACCTGCTGGCTAACCAGAACCTTAACCAGAACCTGGGGTTAGTCACCGCTGATGCGGAGGGCTGTCTCCAGCTCTGCCTCGTGGAGGTCGCCAATGGGCTGCGCAATCCCGTCGCGATGGTGCACGCCAACGATGGCACCCACAGGTTCTTCATCGCAGAGCAGGTTGGCCTGGTGTGGACCTACCTCCCCGATGGATCCAGGCTCGAAAAGCCATTTCTGAACATCAGCGAAGCTGTGCTTACCTCACCTTGGGAAGGAGATGAGAGAGGGTTTCTGGGTATTGTCTTCCACCCTAAATTCAAATTTAATGGTAAAGTGTACATCTACTATTCAGTTGAAGTTCGTTATGAAGAGAGAATCCGAATCAGTGAATTCAGAATTTCTCCTGCTGACATGAATGCCTTGGACCATGGTTCTGAAAGGTATTGTGCACATGTTCCTCTGGCAAATGAATTTAAGATCTTAGAGGGCAACTTGTGCATCTTTAAGGACTTTTAATGAATGAGACTTATTTAGCTTAATATTGTTTTTGCATTCCAGAGTGCTAGCATGTTAGTCCAAGTCCATGTCTAGTGTATCAAGGTGCAGAATGTGTGTGTCCTCCACGGACAAACTGCAGCTGTTCAGGGATAAAACACAGTTCTGGCATGTCAGAGGATTTAACTGAACATGGATTAAACATAATTTCTAGTTAATATTTTGGGTTTTTTGTTGGGTGGGGCTTGAAGGTTTGTTTGTTTGTTTTGTACTTTTATGATTGCCCTTTAAAATAGACTTCTGCAAAGCATGGGTGAAATACATTCCAAATCCAAAGGTTTCCAAAATTAGTATAAACAAACTAAGTGATACCAGACCAAAGATGGATTTGGTCCCATATTTCTTTATCTGAACAACAACTCAGCCCTATGATATTACAAATTCAATATCAAATTAAATAAAACACAAGTCACTATGTTATTACTGAGTGCATTTTAACTGGAAATGTCATTTGTTTGAGTCTGTTCTTGCAGTAGTTCCACACTAATATGTGCAGATGATGAGAGACTTGTTTGTGAAGTCAGTCTCATAGATTTATAACCTGTTGCAGATCTATGTTATAGAACCACTCTTTTAAGAGACCCTTGAATATTACTAATGCTTAGATTTTTGCTTCATTATTTGGATTTTATTAGGGGCTTTCCAAATGCCCAGCTGTGGATGATTCTAGCTCAAAAATGCACATAGCCTAAGGATAGAGAGGGGATACTGGTTTATAAAGCAATTACAGCAATCCAGTGTAAGCAGCACTGTAGATGGCAGGTAAGGGGAATTACAACGTGGCACTCAGGAAAAGCAAATCAGAAACCTGCAGATATTGACAGCCCATGAGCTGTCTTGTTTAAGAATCCTCAGGCTCTATGTTTGTAACAATTTCTTTGCTTATTTAGCTTATGGTTAGTACGGCAAAAGCTTAAGAAAACAAAATTGTGGTCCTATTGTGCTTGTGTAGGCACAGGTCCCACTGACTTCATCCTGAGCTGCTGCCCAAGAGGGAGCTCAGGCTGACATGTGGTGTGCATTGCCTCGGCACAGGAGCGTGTCTGTTTATCCTCAGATATTTCTCAATGCATTTTGGTTTTTTCCATCTTCTTCGAGAGGCTGAGGAAGATTCACCTTTGTGTCCATACAGGATCCTCCCTCACTCCTTCTGCCAGAGCACTCTTGCAGTTATCACAGGTGCTCACATTTAACAAGAGGTGACAATAACTCCATTGTTGGGTCCCTTCCCACAATTCACAATAACTATCAACATTTCAGACGGGAAAAAAAACTGTCTAAAAATGAAGTGGTGTAGGTAAATATTATAACTTGCTTTCGTAGCTATTAAGACGCACTGCCAGCATGAAACCTGGACTTTTTTAGAAGCTGGAGTAAAATAAACTTCAGTTGTTATACCTGGGAACCTCCACTACATGTATTTGTGGCTTTGCCATTCTATAAAATTATACTTTATATATTTCACCCTTTCTTGCTATGGAAGGGATTCCAGTTGCATAAAATAAATAAAATAGATAAATAAAATAGAGAGTTTCGGGTTAAAATTAAGGTAAACTTTGTTGGTACTGCTTTAAATAACCTATGTCAAAATGTCAGTTTGTTGGTGGGGCTGCTTTTAACTGCTCTTTAAACTCATAAGTTCCTGAGTGTGTAATAATCATTTAAGGATTCTTCTCTCTTTAAGAATTTAACTATTCCTTAATGTTTGAAAAGTTTTATGTTCGCCTTGAAAGCGCCTGTCAGAATTGTGCCAAAAGCTGTGCAGATGCACAGATGGACTGGAGTCCTTTCTCTTACAGTTTCCAATTGATTATAAGCTCAGATTCCTTTTCTTTAATAAATTATAAAGAAAAACAAAAAGAAGTTTAACAAGGAGGAAGAAAGAATCAGAGGAAAAGTTTAAGTCATTAAAAGTATATTTTGTCATGTGATTTCCCAGACTTTCCATATTACACAATTTGGTGTTTCTGTAATCTGGAAAATATGTTGAAACTATTTAAGGTTAGAAAATCAGCTATGCCAAAGAAAAATTGAGTAACATGGATATGGAGGAATTTGTGTCAAAACCAATCTGTAGCTGCTTCCATCTGTCAAGAACTACATTGGCATGACATTGCTCTGCCCTTTGCTTGGTGCTAGTGCAGTAGGTAATTGCCTTCTCCCTATTTTCACTTAGGATAATCCTTGAAATAGAAGAACCTGCTTCCAACCATAATGGAGGAGAGCTGCTCTTTGGAGATGATGAGTATCTCTATATCTTTACTGGAGATGGAGGCATGGCTGGGGATCCTTTTGGCACCTTTGGAAATGCTCAGAACAAGTGAGAGTGGATCCATTCCTATGGCAGCTCCAGGGTGTGGGAAATCAATGCCAGCCACCTGAAGGCTGTTCGGGGGCAAATGGAATGATCTTGAAACGGTTCTTTTTTCAGAGATGTTCAAAGACTTGTCTTTTCTAAAATAGAAAGAATGAAACCCTAGACTTTCTAAAACCCCCCTCTCTGCTTTTTTACCAAGGTCTAGTCTTATTTCTTTATCTTTTTCATTTCTTCTCTCAATACAGATCAGCCCTGCTGGGCAAAGTGCTGCGGATCGATGTGAACAACAACGACCGTGGGCCCCTGTACCGAATCCCTCCCGACAACCCTTTCATCGGCGACCCTGCAGCTCGCCCCGAAGTCTACGCGTACGGAGTGAGAAACATGTGGCGCTGCTCTTTCGATAGGGGGGACCCTCACACCAAGGAAGGGAAGGGGCGGCTCTTCTGTGGAGATGTGGGGCAGAATAAATACGAAGAAGTCGACATCGTCGAGAAAGGGAAAAATTACGGCTGGAGGGCGAGGGAAGGGTTCAGCTGTTACGATAAAAAACTTTGCACCAATTCTTCATTGGGTAAATAGATGTGCTCTCATTTTTAATTCCTGCCTCCAGAGCCTGGCTGCTTGGTGGTAAACACACCTTTTTGAGATGTAAACCTTTACTGTCTCTGTGTAGAAGGGAACTGGCTTGGGCATAAATACTGAAAGTACAAATGTTACTGTTTCTGAGCTAGGAGGAAAGTGAAATATGCTAGCTGTTGTTTTTCTAAGTGATCAGTGTTGTTAGTGAAATTACTTGGTGATTCTGTGGTTTAGAGGGACAATTTCATCTTTGCCACATAAAATAAGCTTTTGTGCAGGAGCAAGAAAAATTTGGAGGAATTGTATTTTTCTCCATAACTCACAAGTAGTGTCCTTATTTAAAAAAAAGAGAGAAAAACATCGACTGATCAACCCTTATGCACGCTGCCTGCTTTGCAGGTAATTGAATGTACAGTGTATTTTTGTTTCTTTTAGCTATGCCAAAAAGGAAAACCTCATTTTATTTTCATTTCTTTAAACTGTTCAAAACTGGATTGAGGGTATTTGCTGGCTGGCTAAATTCCAGTGCACATGTGAAGTCAGGACATACTGAATTGCAAGGGCTAATGTGGACCATGTCTTGTGCTGGAACCTCTTCCCAGAGATCCAGGGGGGCAGTGGATTGGGCTGGCACTGATTTGCATTAGCTGAGATTCTGATTCTTTTCTCTTCTATGTGCTGTGTGTTGTTGTTCAATTTTCTTCCTATTATTAACTCAGTTTAAATTCCTTCCTTTTATTAACTTAGCTGTAAGTACAATGAGAGTGATTAAGTATTTTTTTATAAAAATGTCAAGAGCAGAGAGCAGATTTTTTGCACTCCCTTTGCTGAAGCAGTTGTTCAGAGAGCTCATTTAGTGCTCTCCTGTGTGACAGTACCCACATGAGCATCCATGGCAGACACTTTACTGAGGTCTCCAGGGATTCAGAGCAATTTTTGACAACTTTAGAGACCCTTTGTTAGAGCAGTGAAATGTCACAGCCCCTTTAGAATGAAAAGTACAGCTGAAGTGTAGAAAACACCTGCTTTAGAAGAAATTCCCCTGGTGCAAATTCCTTGCTGGCAGAGCTGCCGGGTTTGCTACTTCCAGCATCTGCTACATGGGCAGGGAGAAAGGCTGTGAGGATGAGGAGGAAAGGGTACCACGAGGTACCTGTGAGCCAGGAGTTTCAAAAGAAAGGGGAGGAAGCACCTAATGGAGACCCTCAAAATCAGGACATCTCTCTCTGTTTTACATTTTTCTTATGTTTTAACTTATATTTCACAATGCATATGCCAGTACTACATCATTCATGCCTGTGCCATCCCATAAATATTTGATGGCCCTTTCAAGTTGCTTCTCCATCTCAGAGGAACAGAAGCTATTTGTGCTGACATCTGATGTATCTTTTCATCAGTGCCTGCAGTCTGGAGTCACCCATTTCTTTTTTTCCTTTTACCACCTAAACAAAGCTGCATTGGGCAAACATTTCTTGCATGGGTGCAGTGACTCTAGGAGTAACCTGTGAATTCGTAGCTAAACCAGACAAGCTCTGCAGAAAAGTGCCAGAAGTTATACTAACAGAAATGGATTGTAGTGGGAGGAGAAGGTCTCAGGAGAGTGCTGAGGTGTCTTGGTGGGGGGTGGGGCAATCAAATGTGATTCTGAAAAGGTGAAAATCAAACTAAATACAGCTCCATCGGCACTTCCTTTAAATAGAAGATGCTCCAGGGAACCTGAGTGTACTCTGCCAGTCTCAGAACAATCTAGATAAAGAGCTCTTCTGCAGCATGTGCAAAACAAGTCACAGATCTTTTCTGCCCTACAGATGATGTGCTTCCAATTTATGCATATCCACACAAAATGGGGAAATCCGTTACAGGAGGCTACGTCTATCGAGGTTGCGAGTCTCCAAACCTGAATGGCCTGTACATATTTGGTGATTTTATGAGTGGGTAAGTAAACACTTAGGACACTCACTAAGTTGTACCCCCAGCCAAAATCCCCCCACAAATAGCATGACAGCCCTTCAACCCTCCCCTCCTGTTTTTTCATGTGCTTGTGTTGCTCTTGAAAGATAAGGAGTTGCAGGGTGTATAATACGTTTGGGTTGATATTAACAGTCCTTCACTTTTCAGAGAAGCTGCAGTTCCTATTGCAGCTAGTGTGGGTAGGAAGCATTAAATATCCTTTCAGGTGTCCGTGCTAATATTCATAAATCATCTGGGTTGGGTTGTAGAAGTGTTCTTTTGCCTTGCAGACGCCTGATGTCTTTGAAGGAGGATCATGCTACTGGAGAATGGCAGTACAGTGAAATCTGCATGGGGAAGGGACAAACATGCATGTTCCCTGGGCTTATCAATAACTATTACCAATACATCATCTCCTTCGCTGAAGATGAAGCAGGTAGTCTTTTAACGTTATGTCACACCGAATGGCATGTTTGTGGTTTCTCTTCAGACTAAAACACCAGAGAAGGGATCAGAGAGGACCCCTGGGAGGCAGCGGGTAGTGGGGAGGCAGAGCACTAGTCTGTCAGTCTTTAAAATGCCAGTGGGTGAGATTCCCAGCATCTCCCAAACATCAAACCAAAGTTACAATGCTAATTTTGAGGTCTGTGTGCCATGCAGTACCTTCAGTGGGAATTGGAGAGTCAGTTCCCTTGGGACTGAGTCTGGTGTGCTGGACGTGCTGCTGCCTGCACACCGTCCCTCTGGAGAATAGGGAGCAGAGCAGGGCAAGTAGAATAAAACAAAGCTTACAAAAGAAACCTCATTCTTCACAGTGCTGTGCCGTGGAGAATGCAGGCGCTGGGAGCCCGAGAAGCTGATACCCAAGGGAGAGCAAGTCTATATTCTTGTCTAGTCAAGAAGGCCGTGGGCATTATTAATGGCTACAGGGAAGCAGGCGTCATGAACGGCAATTATGTATCTGCTCACCCTGGGCTGGGATATTTGCACCTCTCAAGGTGAAGCAGAACGAAAGCCTATGTTACGTCTTCAGTGAGACATCAGCAAAATGCTGCTTAAGTCCATATTTTATTAGTGCCAGCTGGGATTTTGCCTTGCGTAGGACTGAAGGATACAGTCTCAGTGGAGCTTTGCTGTGTTTTCATGACTAGGGACATTTTGCTTTCTAGAAGGGAGCTGCTGTGATTTGAAGAGGAGGAAATACAGAGTCCTGGGGTGAACGCTGGTATTGTCTCCCGTTGTTTGTACAAGGGTGTTGCAGAGTGTGCAGCCCATGCAGCCCCTAGCTGGGGGTGGGGAGAGGATGAGCCCCACGATGTTCAGCACCATTGCTAAGGAGCTCCACGTGTAAGCCAGCAATGCAGGAGTCGTGCTCTGCCCTGTTTCAGGGAGGTCCTGCCCCGTGGTCACAAGCACCTGCTTCCAGAATGCCCCAGCTTTTAAACATCTGTTTTTTCCTGTAGATTATGTCAAGTTTGGATGTTGCACAAATTATATAAATGTGAATTTTATCATGATAATGCAAATCCTCCAAGTTAAGTATTAGCTTGAAAGTTTGACTTTTTTTTTTAGAGTTAAATTCCATTTTCTTTAGTGGTTAATATCTATGGAATTTAGAGCTATTTCACAGTGCTGTAGTGAGAAGGATACCTTACCCTAAAATCAAATAACTTAGTTCAAATCGGCTTTATGCCAAGTGCAATATCAAGATGTTGATTGCAGTCCTTGCTCATGGACATGAGGATGATCTCCCTCACCCTGTGCTTGTCAATGGAGTCTGGACAAAGCAGGGGTGAAATGCTGCCACGTTTTTGCCCTGCACTGTGCTTTGCATAAGTACGATAGAGTGGAGTGGAGATTTGGGCTGGAGTCTCTTTTCAGAGGTAGTTAATTGCCTTGTGTTTGCTTTATAGTAATGGAAAGAAATCTGTTGATAACGCTGCTTTATCTGCAGTGAACAGTCTTCTCTTGCACCTTTTTTGTGTGCTGGGAATCTCATTTTTTACAAGTTTGCCACACGGTTTATTTTAACAAGGTTTTCTTCACAGAAGCATTTAAGTTTTGGGGTTGTTGCTCTGATGGATATTAATCTACCTGGTGCAGTGGATTAATCTCTCCTGGTGGGAAGATCTCTATCTTTGGCTCATTGCACAGCCATTCTAAAGCCATCAGCCCCATCCCTGGCCAGCAGAACATGTCAGAGACACCCCAGGCACTGTGTCTGTGGGTCACGTGTGTAGCCTGTCTGCTTCACGGCCCGAGCATCCACAGCCCTGCCTGATAACGTCCAGGAAAGAGGGGCAGGATGTAAAGCACACATCGCCCCAAAACTCAATGCCAGGTGTTTCCCATCCCCGTTTGGACCAAGGCTGCCTCTGGTCTGTCATTAATGGAGCTCACCAGAAAAAGGAAGAAACCAGCCAGGGGTAGCCAAAGGTTTCTGCCCTGGGATTATCTGGAGGAGCTGAGCCCAGGGCAGCACAGGAGAGCAGGTAGGAGGAGGGAGGCTCAGCCCCAGCTGCCACCAACTGCCCACACATCCCTTTTCTTACTCTGACCTCTCCGTTCCTTCCCCTCTTCCCCTTGGATTACCCATAAGACACCCAAAAAAATCTGTCGTACTAAGCAAGTCTATATTGCATCTTTTTTCTATTTTCTTTTTTTTTTAATATTGCAAATTTATTTTTTCTCTCTGATCCTTTTTGTTGCACCGCTCAAGCACTTGAGCTCTCAAAAGAGAAGAGTGCTGGAAAGACTGTTTATCCCAGTGTCCCCTGCACAACAGGAGAAGAAGGATAGAAATGCAGTTAAGAGAAAATAAGTCAAATAAATGGTGATGGACATTGTTTGGCTGAAGGTTGAGCCCTGTACGTGTGACCTGACAGAGCTGTGATGAATCAAATGCCTTTTGTGTGAGATATGTCTCACTTTGTGAGTGTGCTAGAGAAAGCAAAAGCAAAAGCTTGTTCTCCTGAAATTCACCCCAAAGGAGTGCTTCATCCAAATGAGCAGAAGACAGTGAACTTTCTCAATTTCCTTTCATTTCATTTCAACAAAAGTAATTCAGGGTTTGACTGTTTTACATTAGAGAAGTCAAAGGACACAGATCATAATGAGATGACAAGTAAAGTCTGAGCAGGTGAACCTGCAGTGGAAATTTGTCCAAATAATATTTCATGACGATTTGTGAAAGCTCCCACTCACTAAGAGTATTTTGTGCCAATGGACTGCAGATGAGGTCTCAGACCCGTGATGCAGAGTTAACACCTTTGTGCTGTACAGGACAGAAACTCCATGGACAGTTTTCATGTCTGTGTCTGTTTTTTTTACCAGGGGAGCTCTACTTCCTGTCTACTGGTGTACCAAGTGCCACAGCTCCCCATGGCGTGGTGTACAAAGTGGTGGACACCTCCAGGTATGAGATGTTCTTGTTGCAAAGCCTGGTGATGGTGCAGAGAGTCCTGGAGTGGATGGTGTGGATGTGAAGGTGTGGGTGGGATGTGTGATGGTGGCGATGTGATGAGTGATGTTGGCTGACTAATCACCTCTTCTCCCATGCTGGGCCTTCTGGGGAGGTTGACTGAGGAACATCTGGAGCAACTCATTGTGGGTCTGCTTTGCTCCTGCAGTCATGGGGACCTACACTGCCTGGTGCCAATTTTTTATGGAGCCTCTTGGTGTTATGTGGGTTTGGAGATTTCCTGAATGCTAAAGGAGTATTTTATGGGTGGCTTGTCTTTCTTGGGCAAAGTTTCTTTAGATTCCTGCTCAAAAGGAGGCAGTTTTTCTCAAGGTGTTTATTCTGAGTTCCTCTCCATCCCTTTTTTCATCTCCCACAAGAGCCCTGTGCCCCCAGGCCACTGCAGCCAAAGCTGGACCAGCATGACCTGCAGTGCTTTCTTGGCAAACCAGACGTGAATATCAAAAAATACATTCTTTTTAGTGTTTCAAAGAGCAATATGGATTGGACAAGAAAACAAGACCATCGTTACACCTCCTGGATTCCAAATGCCTTTATCTGAGACTGGGCAAGGCAGGGAATAGCTGTGTTTTATGGGAAGACTTACAGCTGTTTTTTCCATCTTCCTGTTTTTAAAGTGTTACTATTATTGGCTAAACACCAAGCTACTTTCAGCCAGAAATGGAGAGCGAGATTTTTGTAGCTTTTATTTTTTTTTTATGGATTAAATTTACAGCTTTAGCTATCTGAGGATTTTGAACCAAACCACTCGTCTAGTTTTATGTTGAAACCAGTCCCCAAAGTTAAAGAGCCCCCAGATCTGTCATGTGTTTCCTCCAACTCTCCTCTGTCAGGAGCATTTTCCATTATCTAATGCAATGGAAGTGTTCTTGTAAACTATGTATTAAGAAGCTGGTATTACACAATGTTTGCAAAAATAAAGAAAGCAGAAGTCAAACATAAGTCATAAGTTTAAGTTTAAAAAGAAGTTTCGTTTATGTTCAGAGTACCAAAAATAGTCATTGGAAAATTCTTAAAAGTAGGGAACATCCTTGTGTAGATAGTTGAGAGAGAAGCTCTCTGCCTTCCACAGAAATGCAAATGCAAACAATGCTAATTGCACAGGAGTTATACCCTCCAAATGCAATCATTGTGCATTTTTGAACCAATTTGAAAACCTCTGAAGAAGTCAGAGGATTAACAAGACTGCCATCATAGGAAGAAGCGTTGATGAACTGGATGTGACTTCCCAGAAGTGAGATACACCTCTATGGCAAATAAATTGTGTCAAAATAGTGTGCCATACTAAGACAGAGCCTCTGGAGGAGACACTTAAGAGTTCTTTTCTGAAACGAATTCATTTTTGGCACAACATTTGTTTGGGCTTTCTGTATGAATAATAGTGTGTTATTTTGCTTCCGTGAAAACAGTCTGAAATCCTGCATACACATGACCTTTGTGTCAGATGTTCAACATATACTGTCTAGTTTCGTAATTTTTATTTTCAGTTTGATTAATCTCTTTCTGTAGTGCTTGAATCTGCCAATGTTTTATTTCCTTAATGGCTTCGGTAGTGGCAACTAAAAACACTGCCAGAGGACTCCACTCCCTTGTGAATATTTGGACTTTCATCAATGGCGATCTGTGATTCTTTAGTTATGTTTTCTTCTGTAATAGATTAGTTGCATCATTTAAACAGACAGAGTTTTTTTCCAGTAAGTACTATGTTCTTAGAAAAGCAATGGGAAGCAAAGTGTTGCTATGCCAGAGGAAAGGAATTAATTGTGCAGTGTATGTGTCCCTTTCTTTCAAGGAGAGCAGCACCAGGAAAATGCCGAGTTGAGCCATCACCAGTGAGAGTCAAAAGCAAGCGCATCCCTTTTGTGCCAAAGGAGAGTGAGTGTAACTCTTGCTGTTATTTGTTCATGTTAGCTGGCAAGTGGATAAAAACTCCAGACTTGCACTATGTCCACATGTGGAGACCACCCAGAACTTCGCTCCTCAGGGTATCCTCAAAATTAAATCTTTCCAGCTGTTTTGGATCTGAAGGGTTGGTTCAAATAAGTCATACAGTATTTCCCCTTTCCTGGCCATGTGAAATTTGCTTTGTAGTTTCTGATCCTGTTCATTTTCCCTTTTTCATGCTACATTGTACACATTTCATTACCACCAACTTGCTTTCCCTTCAATTGTTCCTGTCCAGAGCGTGTGCTCAATGGTGCTTTTCAGTGACAAGTGATTTTTTGCAGTAGCTTCAGGTAGTGGGGAGGATATGATGGGTAAAGGGTTGGGAAGTAGCTCATTGAGCAAGATGAGAGCTGAGTCATTGTTAGCTGAAAGTGAGAAAATATAGGATGAGAAAATGCTCCCAAAAGAATCAGTGATCACACACTGTGATGAACTTTTGGCTTACCCAAACCCTCCAGGGCCTTTCGATTGCTTCATGCTGCATGAAGTATTGTACTGCTAAAGCTGGAGTAGTCAGTGGTGGGGCTGAATCTCCAGCAAGCCAAGTACTATTATGTGAGGTGCAAAAACCTAAACACAATATTAGGATCTCAAAAGTAGACTAGGCAGTATCACTGTTCTTTTCCCCTGTGCATTTAATTTACACATGTAAGTACCTGGGCAGCATCCTAACAAATTCCCTTCCAGCTCAGCACAGTCCATGAACTTTGTCACAAAGCTAATGGTACTGCAGGAACTCCAAAGTCAGGATACTTTTATTTAATTTTTAATTACATTAATCACGTTACATTGCACTAACAGTTCCTACAGCTTTGGCTTCAGGGAATAATGAGGGCACTCAGCACCTTGACACGTTGAGTCTTTAAGGCGGAACAAACTCTAAGGCTAATTATTGACTGCTAACATGCCTGAGCACTCAGCGTCTTCAGAGATGTTCTCCTTTTCCAGCTGTGCAGGCAGTTTCCAAATGTTAGTAACTTGGTTCATGTTCAGCCATTTTTGTCTGTTTCTGCTTATGCATTATTCTCTACGCAAGTCCAAAGTTCAGATTTTAAAACTATACATATAACTAAATCTTTTGGGCTTGTTTACAAGGTAGTTTTCGTCATAAATTAAAACTTAGAAATGGTGGGAGAGATTCTACCATGTGTCTCAAGAACTATACTCTCTTTTTGGTGAAAAGTAAACGTGACCATTTAGATTCAGAAGCATGCAAACAAGGATGTGTAGCTGTAAATATTTATTGTTTTGGTTAGTATTTAGTCTGAATGTAACAGAATCACCAGGGCATGTGCCTTTTATTAGCAATGAGTGCATTTTTTGGAAGTGTATTTAATAAATAGTTTAACAAAGAGTATTATATAATGACAACTTGATCCAGTGAGGTGAAAAGCACTCCCAGGTGACATTAGCTTTCATACAGTCCTACACAGTATTCAATCAGTTCCAGGGTTTTTAAGTGCTTTGCCAGATCAGGCACTGGCAAATGAGCTGCGTGCAGGTAAGGCCTTCAAATCTGTTTCTTGCCTTGAGAACCTCAGCTTCCAAAGAAAGGAAATATTTTCATGAATACAATTCCTTTTCAAAGAGCATTATTTGGAAAAACATGGACCTCTGCAAGGGTTTGTCTTTTGGAGACAATAGATACTAAGCACAAATAAGACATTGATGTTTTTCTTCCTCTCTGTACTACAAAGCAAATGATGAATGAGAATGGATAAATCTGGGATATAATTCAAAAAGTTATTATGTCTTTGCAAATGTCTGTGACACTGTCCCAGCTCTGTTGAATGTTATTCCGTGAAATTCTGAATTGCTTCCTTCTGGCAAACTAAAACTTATTTTTAAGCTAAAAATAAAGCACATGTGAATAAGAAAGTCCAGTAATGCCTGGAAACTGTGACAGCAAAGAATTTTCATCTCTTCAGAGTTCAAGGCTCTTTTATTTTTTTCTTTTTTTTTTTCATAAGGAAGAACAAATCCAAACCCAAATCCCGTTTTATGTGTTGTCCTGGCAACTCCGTTCCTCTTGCACATTCCAGTTGCCAGAGAGAATTGATTTTGAATGTTCCTGATTTCAGCTCCTCTGAAAAGGCATCTGGCCCAGTGGGGAGGCCACACTCTCCTCTGGTAACGATCCAATCCTTAGTAATGAAGAGAAGAGCAGAAATAGTGCCTATCTGTAAAATGCTTTCGGCAGCTCTTCACCAGGATATGGTGAAGAGCTCCTCTCCTGACTGTGAATCTCCAGCACCTACCCTTTAAGGGCCAGGCTGGCATTTGCCAAGTAAACCACTCGGAGCTCATTTCTGGGAGAGGCTCACGTGTTGGCATTCAGCCCTGCAGTTCTCTCTGCTAGCTAACAGCAGCCAACATTTTTCGCTGAGGAAATACTGGGTCACTAAAAGTGTTGTTGCTTCTCAACAGGATCAAGTAGGCAAATTCCAAGAAATTAGTTAAGTAAGTCAAAAATCAGCACTGGTTTCATATAGTTGTGTTCAAGCATTGCTCAGAGGGTGGCAGACTCATGGTTTTCTGGCTTTTGCCCCAACAGAGTTTATTATGAAAACACCAACACCACATCCCCGGCTGAAGACCACGACCGAGGCCCCGTGGGGAGGCGTCCCAGGCCCCAAAACCCCCCGCACGCCGGCAGTGGACGGGGTGAGCCAAGCCTCACCGCGGCCAGGGAACCGGATCAGGACGCCCACCACAGCAGCGCCCAGCGGCAGAGCCCCCAGGCCCGGCAAGGGCGGAGAGGAGCGGGGGCAGCGCAGGAAGAAGAAGCCCCCCGGCAATGGCGCCGTGCGGCTGATGCGGCAGGGCCGGCGGGGCCGCGGCCGGGGCAGGGTGGAGGTTTTCATCGGCGGCGAGTGGGGCACGGTGTGCGACGACGGCTGGAGCTTGCCTGCCGCCGCCGTGGTGTGCCGCCAGCTCGGCTTCCCCTACGCGGTGCGGGCCACCAAGAAGGCAGAGTTTGGGGAAGGGACCTCCCTCCGCATTCTTCTGGATGATGTGCAGTGCTCCGGGCAGGAGAGGACGCTGCTGGAGTGCTCCCATGCCGATGTCGGCACGCACAACTGCTCGCACGAGGAGGATGCTGGTGTGGTGTGCAGCCGGGAGGAGGCGGCAGACTGACAGACAGAAGAGCTGGGGAAGGCAGCTGAGGGACTTGGAGCACATCCCTTTCTTGCCCAACCCTCTAAACCAGCTGCAGTATTGAGGAGGGTGTGCCCTTGAGGATGCTGCATCTGTTCAAAGTAATCTTATGTTTTCTTCATGTTCGTTCCCATGCATCTGCCTCAGAGGGAAAAAAAAGTAAAATGAAGCACTGAATTGAGTATGTTGTGGGCAGGGACTGCATTTCTATGGGGTTTTTTGTAGGAAGAAACGCCCAAGCATCAGCTTTGTAGATCAGAAAAGAGATGCATCCTGTTGCCCTTTCCCATTTCAAAATACAGCATTCCTCAGCTGTGCTTCACAATGTTTTGCCAAAAAATAAATTCCCAAATGACCACGTTTCACTCTTATGGAGGCATTTGCATTGTTTGCCTTGCTTTGCCACCTGCAGCTCTGAGCTGAGGTTTTTAAGGACATGCCTTTCTAAATCTGTGCCTTTCTTTGCAAATTACGAAAGTATGTATTTTTTTTAACTTTCCACTCACTAGTTTAAAGGAAAATTATTTTTCTGTAATGCTTTTTATTGGTATAAACCTATTGGTCACCAAGGATAAGCAAAATCAGATAATTTAGAAGAAATCATAGCGTACTGCATGGAAAATATTTCTGCAGTTTACATTAGCCTAAGTGAAAAGAAAATCTGACCCCTTTTACATGAACAGGATTGAAAATCTGTCCCTTTTTACATGAACAGGATCATTATCCAGTTTAGCTCTGAAGATACTTTGTACGTGTTTCTCCACTTTCCCAAACTTTATGAAGGCACATGTTTTTTCATTCAGTTTTTCACAGGTGTGAATGACTAGACAAGAGGTAATGCACTGGGGCAATAATCCTGTAATATTTACCCCTTTTTAGAGGATATTAAAAAAAAAAAAGCAAACAAAAGGAACCCTATTTTGTCTGAAATGTGTTTTTCACCTGAGTGGTGATGGGAGACACATGTTGTCTTATGAAAACATTTGGCCTGGTTATTTGTTTTCCCTGGTGTAATCAAGATAGTTTTCCTCTTGCTGCTCACACAAGAACATGAGAAACACAAAAAAACCCCAAAAACCCTCAAGTGTAAAATGACCAGTGTGTCCAGAAAAGTTCACAAGCAAAACCTTGTATCTAAAGCTCTTATTGTGGATATTTATTTTAATTCCCCAATTTCAAGTAGACAGTATCTTCTTAAACCTAAAACACGTATAGGGTAAATTAATCTGTTTTAAATATTTTTCCTGAACTTTCTGATAAATTCTCATTAAATTGCTTTTGATATTAAAGAACACCTTCAATACACAAAACCAGATGATCCAAGAAAAGGTATTTTCCCCTACTTCTTATGAAGTATAAAGGGGGAACAGATGTATAAAGTGCCTTTTGAGAAGTACTACTCTCATTTAATTTGAAAACCTACAAATGCCATCAGGCACCAGACTGTTACTAGGCCTTTCCCATTGCAGTGAAGTTGCAAACTCGTTTGTTTCAAGTGCAGAAATTCACTTCAGGCACATCAAAACGTTCAGGGAACAGGAGAGTCCTTTGTAAATTCTTCTGTTGAAAGAGTTGGAACGTATTGAGCTGGTGGGACTGGAAGAGGGCTGGAAGAAAATGGAAAGTGGAGATACAAGCCTTCTTTTCTCAAATTCCTCTTCCGCTTCTTTTGGCTCTTTAGCCAAATTTCAGCAAGCTCTATCTGAGAGATTTTAAGGAGAATCTTGGTCACAGTTATACTTCAAAAGTTCTGCGTAGAAAAAAAGACCTGCACAATAAAAGTTACCCTAAAGGAACTGAGGTGATTCCAGAATGTCTGCCATAGATGAAATAGGCAGGAATTTCACCATTATTTCCTAAGTATTAAGTACTCTTTTTCTAATTTAACTATTAGTTACCCTACACCTGCTTTAGTCCATTTGAACCTCCTTAGAAAGGCAAAGGCCACGTAGATCTTGGATATTGCTGGTGGTGATTGCCACCACTCCCGGCTGGCAGGCAGGGTGACACACAGGCTCTGGTGGCAGCCAGAGGCACAAGGAAACCAGCCCTCGGGGAGCAGCTGTGGGTGAGAGCGAGCTGTGCCTGGCTGTGCTGGCACAGAGCCCTGCACCCCTCGTGTTTGCTGATGCTGCTACGTGGGTGCTGCCAGCTCCACAGGGAAATATTTATCAGCAGAGAAAGACACGAGACTTGTAAGTAAGGTTTTTTTTCCTCTTATCCTTTCTCCCAGCCTACGCTGAGTGGGGAAGGCATTCAAATAGGATCGATCCAGCTCAGCACACGTGGCTGTGTGTGCATGTCTGTGCCTGCCAGCTCAGTACGCTGCTATGATGCTGGGAAGGTATTTCTGACCATTGAGGTCCCTTCCAAGTTTAAGATATACCGGGATTTAGAACAGATATCTGTCAGTCTAGTTCACTGGTATTTAAATCATGAGCCTGTACTATTTAAAGCACACAAGTACACATGCATTTAAATACCTGCTATCTCATCTGTTGTTTAATAGGATTCTTACTGATATCATTTTTATATAGCAGGATGTCACACCAATTAAGTGTTAGATAAACTAACAAGCCCTGCTGCTACACTTGAACATGACAGTATAGTTCCTGGATGCTAATTCAGGATAAATCTTAAAATAGCTCACAGTGCAACCAGTCTTCTGCATGTACTATGTGGCAGTCCCAAGCTTTTGTCTAGTAGCTGGCTATTCGTGTGCTGCTGAAGGCATTTCCCAGCACAAGAGCTGCCTATGCTGTGCCTTCTCCTTGCTGTCCTCACTTACAGCTCAAACAATGCTGCACCTTCAGAGAACAGAATATGTTTTCAGACCTAAATAGCCATGAAAAGCCAAGAAAAAGAGAGCAGGAATTCGTACCAACCCTATGTCTCACCAACTTTTCAAATTCACCTTGGAACTTCACCCATTAACAGTTCCCAGTTCTCTGCTCTTCTGATCGGCTCCCAAATCTCTCTTGCTGCTCGTGTTTGCGGGAATGTGCAGGTGGGCAAAGCGTCCACGCGGTGGCAGTTCGGTCCCCAGCAGCAAGGGGACACACGGGGAAGCTCAGCCCAGCTCTGCCCAGCCTTGCTCCCTCCTCCCAGTGCAGCGCGTGGCTCCCGGGCGGATCATAAACACAGAACCTCCTTGGGATCATGTCCTTCACTCAAGATTATAGAAACACGTTAGCATACAAACAAAGGGTTGTATTAAAGTTTGTTGGAACACAAACAAAAGTTTTTATTAAAGTTCATCTTTACAGCATGAAAAATAAGATAATTTCTGCAGTGTACCCGGGCTGAATACTTAGGGAAGTTATCAGATGATAACTCTAATTGCCTGAGAAGCTTAATTTTGAGAGCTTACCTGATGTACTCAAGGATCAGAACTGTATCAAATGGCGTCTGTTTCTATCAAAATGTATAAAATATGAAATATTTTATCACCTCCCAGTGAGCTGCTCACAAACAAGGTACAAGCAGGAATTTTTCACAGGAATTATTCTGAGACTGATTCCAAATGAAAGAACAACTTACAGATAGTTAAGATCTATTCTTGAAGTATGCTGAAAAAACACTGATGAAACTCCGAAAATCAATGTTTCATCAGGAAGTTCACTGAATGTCTTTAAAGACATGGTTTCATCAGCTAGCTCTAGTTTTTAAACTTTCTCTGGGTGATGCTATTCTTGCTATCAGCTATATCTTTGCTAGTGATGGATATTCATACCATTCAACCTGGTCTTTGAAAGCTTCCAGGGATGGGGCATCCACAACTTCTCTGGGCAACCTGTTCCAGTGCCTCACTAACCTCACAGTAAAGAATTTATTCCTAATATCTAATCTAGATCTACGTTCTTTAAGTTCAAAGCCATTCCCCCTTGTCATATCACTACATGCCGTTGTAACAAGTCCCTCTCCAGCTCTCTTGCAGCCCCTGCAATAAGGTCTCCCTGGAGCCTTCTATTCTCCGGGCTGAACAGCTCCCACTGTCTCAGCCTGTCTTCATAGGAGAGGTGCTCCAGCCCTCTGAGCATCGTCGTGTCCTCCTCTGGACCACAGACATACACATACTCACCGGCATACGCCGTGCGGGTATGTTTGAACAGCACCGCGCTCTCCGCTCAGGCCGCCGCCGCCGCCGGGCTCTTTAAGCGGGGCCGTCCCCGCCCGCAGCCGGGAACTCTCCTGGCCCGCCCCGGCCGCCCTTTGCTCGGTGCGGGGGGAGGCCCCGGCAGCCGGCGGGGATGGAGGCGCTGTGGGCAGCGGGGGGGCTCCTGCTGGCCCTCTCCCTCCTGGCCTTCCTCCTGTACTGCTGCTACGTGCAGTACATCCACGCCAAGTACGACTACATCCCCGGGGCCCCCCGGGAGAGGTAAGGGGCTGGCCGGGCCGGCGAGGCGGCGGCGGGCTGGCTCGGTGTCTCCGCGGAGAGCTCCCTGCCGGGCCGGAGCCGTGAGGCAACGTCAGAGCAGGAAACAAACCCTCCGGCCGCGTCCGTGGGCCGGGCCGGGCCCGGCGGGTGCGGAGAGGTGCTGCGGCGAGGGTCGCGCGGGCGGGGCACGGCGCTCCTGTGTGCCCGCTTCCCGGGAAGCGCTGGCACCGCCCGGCTGAGGATCCCTCAGCAGCACGGCCTGGCCGGGGCTGCGTGTCCTGACCTACATCTCCCAGGTGGCCACAGCGGCGTGAAGGGGCGCTTTAGAGTGGCCCACCCGAGCTGTACGTTTGCTCATGACCCTGAAGAGGGGCCTGACAGCAGCACCAGCCATGCAGGAGGGACCAGCACCGCCAGCCGTCCCGCACTGCTCCAGGAGGCACATTGACGCTAACTCCACCAGGCACTTTCCGTGCTCCCCTTCATAAGCCAGGTGTTTGGTTTCTGCCAAGAATAAATAAAAATGTCATAAGTGATAAGAGGCAGTGAGAAAGCTGCCAGCAGGGCAGTGGCAGCACTGTCACAAGGAGTCATGGCTCCTGCGGGAGTGTATGGGCTTCCCACTTAACCTCACCTGTGGGTGCACATGCCCTCCATAATGTGCCACAGGAAGAGACACCAGCACTCATACACAGCCTTACGGGGACACCACGCTCTCCTGCCCACCTCCAGGCTTCAGCCTACTTGTGTAATCAGGGTCAGATACCAAGACTAGAGAGAGGATGATCTTGTCATACCTGAACCTGCTTGTCCTTAGGTTCATTTTGGGGTGTGAAGTAACGCCGTAGAGTGATGGCAGAGAAGAGGAGCCATGAGTGGACCTTGTCTCCTGTGCTGCAGATAGAGCAGTTTCCAGAGCTAAAAAGGGACTTGTGTTGTATTTGGGGCTTTCATATCTTTTTGGAATCCAGTTACAATGGAGGAGTCAAACAAGTGGAGGATTAGAAGTTTCTGTAGATGTTGAGTAACTTTGTTGAGTGCTTGTTATTTTAAGCATCTTCCACTTCCAACAGTAATAAAATAAGAGCCTGTTTTTAGCCATAGCTTATTTATACTGAAAAGGGTGATAGCATGGCTCTCTGTCTCTCAAATGGAAAACAGATCTTGAGTGCAGTTTGCTTCATTTAGAGAGGAGCTTGGCCAAATCTTCCCTCAGATTTGTGCAAAGCTGGTGGGAATTCACTCACAGTTGAAGGAGGGAATTGATCTCTAAGTTTTTAATGCAGCTATTGTATTTGAAGAGTTAACATTTTTTATTCATTTCCTCAATTTCCGTATTAACCAGTGATTATCCTCTTCAGTATTTGAAATGATGTGGCTTTGGACAGAAGGAGATGGTTCCTAATTTCCCTTAACAGAAATCCATTTACAGAAACAAAGTTACACTTACCACTTACCAAACACACTTACCACTTACATATCCACTACCAGGAATGAGCATGTATTAAAGAGTATTTAATGCAAATGTCTCTTTCATGCACAGCAATGTAATAGCTGCAGTCAAGATTCAGTCAGCCAAGCGAAGAGCAAAGCAATTCGTGGAGGGGTCCCACACAGACCCAAACATCTCCTATAATACAGCAAAAAAAAAAAGACTTCATCCTTCATTTCTGTACTGGTCTTCCTGGCTGCATGTGAGCACCAGCCTGTCTTTGGTCCCCAGTGTACCAGCTTGGTGAGGGCTGGGCATTGGCACAGCTCAGAGTTATTTTCATCTTCCCTTACGAGAAAAACATGAGCAGCACTCACTGAGCAACAAGGATTGCAATCCCTACAAAACCCTATGTTGGCATCCTCATGACACTCTTAACCTTCATATTCTGCAGCTTTTTATTTGGACACCTGCCAATCATATGGAGAATGGTGAGGAAACGGGAGTTTACGCCAGATCTCTTCCTGCAGTGGTAAGTTGAGGCACATCAGTACATTGAATGGGGTAGTCCTGTAGCACAAATGGAGAAATCAAGGCACAAAGACCCTGAATTGCATAATTAACATCATTCAGAAGGTTGGTAGAGGAGCTAGAGAGAGAGCATTGATCTTTCAGATCAGATTAGATATTAGAAAAAGCTTTTTCACTGAAAGAACGGTTAGCCATTGGAATAAGTTGCCCAGGATGGTGGTGGAGTAACTTCGTGGAAATGTTCAATAGACATCTGGATGTGGCACTTGGGGATATGGTTTAGGGGTGATTATGGTGGTGATGGGTTGACGGTTGGACCAGATGATCTTGAAGGTCTCTTCCAACCTTGATTATTCTGTCCTTCTGTGATTCTCTTAATGGCTTTATTCACTGGGGACCGCGGTAGTTCCCACTGCAATATGCTCTGGTCCTTCGAGGTTATTAGGTCTAAGCTGTTACATGTTGGTAGTTTGTACCATAATTCTCTTTTTTTCAATCTTCTCTTCTTACAGGGCAGAGAAATATGGACCTGTTGTACGAATGAATGCCTTTCACAGAGTCTCACTATTGATTGTGAGTCCTGAAGGAGTGAAGGTACTGAAAAATAAAGCCAAATCAATAGTGGGGATCAGCCCATCCTTCCATAAGGGGAGAGCTGGTGCCTGATGATCAGAGCAGCACAGAGCAGCCAATCTGTGCGTGGCTGTGGCTGGGTTAGGAGGATGAGGTGCTTTGCTCTCTGGGCTGTCCTGATTTCTTTTCTCCTTGATCAGTTAATTTATTTTGTTACTTTTATTTAAACAGCACATATAGCAAACACTTAGCATTTGTGAAAAGCAAGCTCTCTGCAAGAGCTTAATATCTCAAATGAATGGGGCACGAGAGACCAAATTTCTTTCTCTAAATCTTTGCAATTATAACAGAGTGAGATTTCAGGTCATTGGGCAAAAAAGTGCTAGAGGGATGCAAAGCAAGCTAGCAGCACAGGAACTGGGGAATCAGGGCACATCAAATAATTCATCTACTCTTCAGACTATTGCTGCAGAAGAAGCGAGTAAATGTGTGTGAGTGAGATTTTGTGTTTTGTCTCAGAAACAGAATGCACTCAGTGTTCACTGACCTGAGGTTTGATTTTAGGAGTTCTTGATGTCACCACAGTACCCAAAGGATCCGAAGGTGTATGGTAGTCTCTTCAGCCTATTTGGTGAGAGGTAGGCAAAACCCATCTGAAGCCACTGTGATCTGAAAATAAGTGCAAGATTAATGATATCAGAGGCATGACATTTTGACTCAGACCATTTACGTTAGTGTGGGGATTAATTTCTAATTCCAGACACGTGTAAGCAGCATGTACCTATTAAACTGTATCTCAAGTCAAATGTCTTCCCAGTCAGGGAGTAGGATATCTTGGATTTCGTTTTACCTTGATCATGTATCTTTTTTCCTCCCTGGGGATGTTCAGTTAGTCTTAGAGCAGTCTGCTCAAGACCATCATCAAATTTCTCAGATTTTAGAACACTGATTTTAGAGCACTCCATAAGGCATGGCAGTTTGCAACTTCTAAATTCAGTTCCAAAAAAAAGGGAATTTTTCTTTGTTAGTCTGAAGCTTTAAAAAAAATAATAACCCAGTTATTATATTAATTATTTGCATAACAGCTGTAATGAACTAGCATCTTATTGGACTCAGCAGTCCACAACTACCTGGCAAAAATATCTGTTGTTCGGTTGTTGTCCACAGTGATGCAATGGTTGCATACTCAACAGTGCTCCCTACACATGGGAAAAATAAAAGAAAGTAGATGTGAAAGACTTACATTTGTGACTACATGGGGTTCAGCTGGCTCCCTTGCATACAACTGTTCCTTGCCTTGTTTTCCTATGTGCTAGGTTTCTAGGGAATGGCTTGGTAACTGTTTGCAACCATGAGCATTGGCACAAGCAGCGGAGGATAATGGATCCAGCTTTCAGCCGAAGGTAGGCAGATATTTCTGGGATGATCTAGCTGTTACTTTTACTGTACTGTCATGCTTCTCCCTGCCATTATTTGATATTTGGATGAAAAAGACCCAAACATTCAGTGCCAAAATCACATTTAACTTAGAATCCAGCACACCATTCCCATGCCAAGTATAATTTGACCAGACTTCCCATGGAGCAGTGAAACGCCTATGAACCCAGCAATGGCAGAAAGGTCCCAAGGCTGTGTATCCTGGAGCATGGTTATGGCTGCCTTATCCTGTTGGAAAAGATAAGGCAGAGGGTTGGTCTGGTTTCCTTGTGTACCTTGATGCTTTGTATGTAGGGTCCAAAGATAAAGTCCATGTGCCTTGATGGGCACAGGCCATAGCCCTTTGCCATGACAGATGTTAATTACATGGCAGGGCAGAGCAGGGCTGCTGTAAGAAGAATGTAGCTAAAAAATTCTGTTTGCTTTTTAATGTATTAAGGCAAATTAATTATAAATTTAAAAAAACTTCACAATTTTCTATGGAAAATAATGAAGGTTATTTTGCCTGAGCAAATATGTCCTCTCCATAGCCCCCCATTACTCATCTTTATTGATTGTTCAGCTACCTGATTGGTCTGATGGAAACTTTTAATGAAAAAGCAGAGGAGCTGATGGAGAAGCTAGAGGAAAAGGCAGATGGAAAAACAGAGTTTAGCATGCTGTCGATGATGAACCGGGTGACTATGGATATCATTGGAAAGGTACCAGCTGTCCCTTTCTTCTTTCCTCTGCAACTGGCAGGAAGGAATGGAAGTACTGCCTACCACCAGCAGGATGGGATCAGGAGCTGGAGGCAGGGAGAAAGACCTTTACCCAGCAGTGCCAGAAGACCTGCAGGACTAATTGTGCCACTTCCATTCAGGCTGAGCCATGGGAAGGGGCAGTTAGGGAAGGGTGTGCATAGTCTAGGTGTGGCCTGCAGGATGGGGACCCTTCGCAAAAGTCCTTTCAGCCTCATACCTCCTACCCCTCCATGCCAAAAGGGACACACCAGGGCTCTTCCATGGGTGGAGGTTGTATTATTGCCATTGCATGTCAGCATGAAGTCTGCCTTAAGCTGCCTTTTCCCTTTCTATGCAAACCAGTTTGGGGTGAATGGAGAGTAGTACTAAAATTATTAATCCACCCAAATAAGGAGAAAATGTAATGCTGATATTGCCCTGCCCTCACAGCCTCCTGCAAGGTAGGATCTAGCCTGAGATATTTTTAGGGGAAAAGGCAGTGGTGTGAGGCTATCCTGCTCTTTCACCCCTGTCCCAGCAAGTTGCCTTTTTCTCTCCTGCTCCTTAGGTAGCCTTTGGCTTGGAATTAAATGCACTGAGTGATGACCAGATGCCTTTACCAAATGCTGTGACTAAAATTATGGAGGGACTAAACAACGCACGCATCCCCTTCATACAGGTCTGTACTCTCCTCACTTCAGTCCTCTCTCCTCACATCTAGCTGCTCCTGCTTCAGTTCATGGGCTGGAGCTGTGCCAGCTCCATAAATATTGGGGAAACAGTCATCTGTAGATTTTTCCCTCCAATGTGCATCAAGATAAAACTCACAAAATTAACCATAATATTTAATGCTTTTTTGTCTTTTCTTCCCCCCTGCATGTGTCTCCTTCTGATATGGTTTTATGCTCTCATTCCCACTAAAAACTGATATTTTTGCCATTTGTCCAAGAAGGATGGCAGCCTTCACTCAGGGTGGAAGAAATTTGAGCATTCTTGCCTTAAAAATATTACATTTTCAACCCAAATTCATCTACTAGGAAATGATGGATGTAATATGAAATATTTAAGTAAAGAATTATTACAGTGTCTCATGAAAGCTGTAGTTCAGGCTTTTAGAGCTCCTGTTTTCCTTTTCAAGACCAGGGGTGGGATTCTGCATTGCTGCAGAATCTGCAGATGCTGCCATTTCTTTCCATGGAGAGGTGAGGAATTTTGCTCACAGTGCCCAAAACATCAGCTCTGACGAGACACAACATCAGCATGCACAGATTGAAATATTTCTTATTTCAGCCCAAACCCTTCATCCTGTGGGCATTCAGTTTGTTACATGGAGAGCAAATGTTTTTGTGACAAGTGTCATTTACTGGAAAACAAGGTGCTCACTTGTAAAAGAACACTGACATTATTTTTTACCAGCGAAAAGAATAAAATGACAGATAAATTCTGTAAATAAAATTCTGTAAATAAAATTCTGTATTCAGTTCATGCCAGGGAAGCAGAAGCTGGTAAAGGAGGCCAGGGAGAGTGTGAGGCTGTTGAGACGTGTGGGGAAGGAGTGCATTGACCAGAGGAGAGAAGCCATCCAGAATGGGAAAGAAGTAGCGATGGATATTCTTACACAGATACTGAAAGGAGTTGGTAAGAGACACCTTGCTGTTTGAGTGAGTTTCTCTGTGGTATGTTTTGCTGTGAAATTCAGGGAAGATTGTTTTGGGGATCTGAACTTGGATCCTCCTTTAAAGTTGTTTTCACACTGAAAATAGTGAGAGCTGCTTTGAAAATTATCTGTTTCTTTGTGTTGGATCAAATATTGGTCACAAGTCACCACTGAAATGCTCACTCAGCATCCTCTCTCAATGCCACCTCAGCCAATATGTGCCAAACAGGGCAGAGCATTCTGTCTGGTCCAGCTGGGGCACGGGGGCATTTTCTAATCCCATTTGTTTTTCTAACTTGACAGCTCTGGAGGAAACTAGAGACGATGAAAACATTCTGGATAACTTTATCACTTTCTTTGTTGCAGGTTGGTGGCTATTTTAATGCTTGGATATGTCATGTGGGAAGCTGTACTCGTTCTTGAGCTGTCTACAGGGTCATGATTAACATCCTTGTTAATCATAATCAACATCATGATTAACATCATCACTCCATGTGATGCTGCTGCAACCAGGAGTCTCTTAGTTGGAAGACAGCAGTATTACACTGGCATAGGACCAGCTGGGTGAGGTCTGAAGAGAACTCTTAGTTTTGTCATGGGCAAATGACATATTGTCCTCTTTCAGTGATATCAACACAGCAAATAATGCGAGGCTGGTGTTTTCCAGCTACTGGCTTCCCACCCTGTTTTCCAGCCTCTGTCTTTCCACTGCCCACTGGGGTGCAAGGCTATTCCTTATGGGGTTCTGGCCCTTCCACCCAGATCCCTCTAAGCCCCACCAAAAACATCTTTTACATATTCATTGTGTCTTTGCATCACCTCACCCACATGATTAAATGCCATTCTTGCCGAAGTAGGAGAAGGCACTGTCAAGCTAATCAGAAAATGTATGGGCTGAGTAATTATGTGAGATAACATTTTGCAGATCAAGAGGATTTAGGTTCATAAGAAGGTGAGGTCAAAATGCTGTTCTTTGGCAAGAAAGATGTTATTGCAGCAGACATCTTTGCAGAAGTCTGTTTTCTGTAGTGCTTTAAAATAGTACATATGCCTATCCATGAAAAAAAGGGAAAAGTGTTCACATCACAGAGTCACAAAGTGGGTAAGGTTGGAAGGGTCTTCTGGTCCAACCTCCCTGCTCAAGCAGGTCATCCTAACACGTAAAGCAGACCTTTCAAAGAACCATGGTAAGAAGCTCTGTTTTCCCTCAAAACCAGTAAATCCTTCCATTTTGGCAGACCTGTGTGTTCTGTAATATGACAAGGCAAGTACTGGACCTTGCTGGCCCTCCTGTTAGGGAGCTCATGACCAGTAGGTGCTGCATGCAACCACTGCAGCTTTGACTTGGGCAAGATGGGTCATATCTTTACCAGCTATGTCCTTTTCTTGTCATTGTTGAAAGCTGTTTACGTAGACTTTACATCTCTTTTATTATTTCCTTTAATTTCTAGCACACTTGAAATAAAACATTTGCAGTTTGATGTTTAAAGTTTCCTATGCACAATCACCCTAGTAGACCATCTTTGTGTCGTGTTATTATTTCATACTAACTTTTAAACTGGTTTTTGTTATCATTAGGTCATGAAACCAGTGCCAATCAGATGACATTTACAGTAATGGCACTGGCTCAGCATCCTGAAATACTGGAAAGGTATGTATGCTCCAGTTTGCAGACCCAGCTTGATGTTAATTTCAAGGTGAACTTAATTGTAAGGATTATTAAAAAGATAGGATCAGTTCTCAATAAATTCTAGCCTCTCTTCCAAAATATACAGTTTCATAGTACTAATATATCCAAAATGTATAAAAAGAAAAACCTTACAATGGATTGTTTCAGTTTCACCTAGGTGATTTTTTTCAAAGCCTTTATACATACGGGTCCCAAATCCCGCCTGATTCAGCTGCCCTGTATGCACACTGCCTCATCCTGACATGAGGTACAAGTTCAGGAAGCCTGGATGGGAATTGATAGGCATTTTGCCTGAGCATGGGTGTTTAAGTCCAACTCAGTGTCTGGAAACTAAAATAATGTAATTTGTCAACTTGCCTAGCACGAAACAGGCATCTGCAGCTAACAAGGTTTAATTGAACTGCAGGGCTCAGGCTGAAGTGGATGAGGTTCTTGGTGCCAAGAGAGATGTTGACTATGAGGATCTTGGCAAACTCACCTACTTATCACAGGTACTGTAGGAGTGAGGTAAGAGATTGGGCAGAGCTGTTTGGTAGCACCTCTGACATGTCATGGAGGAGCCCCACACTTTTAAAATTTTGAAAACAATGCTAATATTTTGTCTTGATAGTGTTTGTCCCCAGAGAGTCAGCAAGAAGGTAGCCCAAGACATTTGCAGCAGCCCAGTCTTACTGGGAAAGATGTTCCTCAAATTTACAGATTCCTTCACTGCTTTCCTTAATTATTACAAATCTGGGAGCTAGAGTAGAGTTGCATAATCCCTACCTGTTTAAGGTGAAACAATAGCTGTAATTTTAAGAAAGGTGTGCAACTTTGAGTCCAACCTGTGTGTGAATCCCACACACTTTCCTAATTCACAGCCTTGTTTTTGTTTGATTATTGTTAAAGCATTTCCAGCTATGATCTCACCATATGCAATAAAGTGGGATTTGAGGATAGCCAAAAATAATGGCTGGGTTTTCTAATGTCAGTTTTTCATTATTCAGTCTTGAAACCCTCTTCAGTCACTCAGGGGTGAGGGGTGGTGGGGGAAAGAGTTTGGTCCTAAAAGAGGTCTTGTGTATAGAAATGCTGGTTGGTAATGAACTGCAAAGGGTTGGCTATTAGCCAATGTTTGTTTTGCATTTCCTTTTTTACAAGATGGGGGCACCAGTAGCCCTCAGGAGAGGCTGAATCACAGTCCTGGCAGCTGTTCTGCATAAATTGCCCTGTGATTTTAGTAGTCTTCCATGATCTTTTTTGTTATAAACTGCCCTTCTGAGGTGAGCAACACTGTTTTACCATTTGGTATATGCCATCCCACAAATTACTGTGCTTTGATAGCAGATAGATTTCGTAGGTCTGTTTCTCATAAGGGAAAGGCAACTCTATGTGATTACAGAAATCAGCAGGCTTCCTTAGGCTTCTCCAAATATCATCACAATTATACCACTCCAATTAGGATGAGGTATCTAAGCCTTTCAGTTTTAAGACAGATCACATGAGAGCTTCTCAAAGCAGACCATTTATTTAACAGCACAAGCTTGGGTCGGTACAACCAAAATCAGTCACCCTTGGTCAGAGCCAGTCCATCACTGGAGTATCAGAGAGTATGGGACTCCTCTCCTGTTGTTCAGGCAATTCTGAATCCTTTTGTCCAGGTTTCTTTTTCATTAGTCCACTTGTGCATGCCCACTGTTAATTGCATTTCCAGTGCATGTGCATTTCATGTGCACTGTTAATTAGGTTTCACTTTGATGAAATAAGCCATTCTTACAGCTCACTGACACCAAAAGAAACGGTCTTGTTCCATGTTTTTCTTAACATTCTCTATTCATTTTCCTTTACCAGGTTGTTTTTTGTCATTTTGGGTCTCTGCCCTGGCTCAGCTCCTCAAGCAGCAGAAGCAGGACAAAGGCAGGAGCTGAGAGCTGAAGGAGGTGGGAGCAATCACCCACTCTCAGCCAGTGGCCAGAACAGCCCCTCATGACAGGCAGTGCTCATCAGGGGCAGGAGACTTCACTTTAAGATATTCCCTTTGAGTTTGCTTCCTAATACTTTTTCTCTTAGTTGTTCATCTGACTTGAGGTGTTAGATCTGTTCCAGGATCTCTTCTGGGTTTTGTGTCTTTTTCTCTGTATTTTACCAGCTGTAACAAAGAACTAGGCCTGGAGGAGCTGACTTAGCCAAATATTTTGCCCACAGGAGTCCAAGGCAGATATAACAGCATCTGTTTCAAAAGGCAAAATCTCCCATTTAGCTAAAGTGAAAGGCCATAGGGAGGTAATTAATTTTATTTCTGCTTCCTACAGTGTATGAACTAACTGACCTCTTGTGCTTTTTGCCGACACAGGTTTTGAAGGAGTCGCTGCGGCTGTACCCGCCTGTCTCGGGGACACTCCGCAGGCTGGAGAAGGAGCATGTCATCCACGGCATCAGAATTCCTGCAAACACCATGGTCTTTGTGAGTCCCATCCACCATCAGCAGCTTTTAGTTGCCCCAGTTAATCCAAATGTAATGGACCTGTGAATGAGAGGGCCAAAATCTTCCCTTATTTGTACATATTTGTACTGGCATCTCTAAAATTTTGACCAAAACTGGGGTATGAATTAAGGCTCTCAGTTGGGACTGGGGAGTGGAAGGCATTTATGGTTTTATACCTCTGACAGCAAAGAGGCATTTTCAGTGTGTTGCTCCTGACTAACAAAAATAAACTCTTTCTTTCCAGCTCAGCAATTATGTAATGGGAAGGATGGAAAAGTTTTTCAAGGATCCACTTACTTTTGATCCAGATCGATTCAGCAAAGATGCACCTAAGTGAGCTTCTTTTTACTCCCATGTTATTAAATATGTATTAAGAAACCATTACAGGAAGAGATTTCAAGGGAAAGAAAAGTAGAATAAAACTATTTTTCCATTCCAGTATGAGTAACACCAAATCATCCAAATGTAAATAGAGAGCAATAATGCACAGCTTTTGTTCAAAAATTCTTTAGACCATATTACCTTACAAAAAAAGACCGATATTATTGTTATTAAATGTTTATATTGAGGTCAAAGCTTTGGGCCCAAACCAGGTTGAATATTTGCCTTAGTACAATACAAGCAGTTAATGCGTGACAGCCCTGGTCCCAGGGTGCTTGAAATGTCTCCATGTTAGAGAGGGGAGGAGGGGCTGAGGGAGACAAGATGCTGTTCAGTCACGTGGGCAGGCAGCCTCAGTCTATTCAGTGGTCAGGAGTGCAATAGAAGGGACCAGTGACTAAACAGATGCAGAGATCAGCACCAACTACCTCATGAGTCAGGAGTTTTCCTTCAGCCTAGAGTTAGTCTGGTCTCCTGAACCGAACGCCCCCTCAGTCACATGGTTCAGAGCTGCCCAAAGGAGCAATAATTGGGCTGATTGTGACATCCTCGTGACAGGCTGGAGAGCATTTAGAGTGTGCTTGACATTCAGCTTTGAAATAAGGCTGGCATGCATCAAAACAGCTCCAGCAGCTGAGCCATACAGTAAGGAGAGATGACAAGGAAATGTGCTGTGGAGCTGTATTGCTGCTCTGAAGCAAAAGAAAGAGTTAATTTGGAGACTGCTTTAATAAGTCAGATAGGCAAGGGGATGTTTAGACCATTTCCTTGCTGCTGTGATGAAATATTTGCTTGTTTCTTTACAACCACGTTGTCAGAGTGACAATTTTGAACATTTTGCTTTGCAGGCCATATTACTGCTATTTTCCATTCTCTCTGGGACCGCGATCCTGCATCGGGCAGGTGTTTGCACAGGTGAGTAGAAGCCTGGAACAACAGTTCAGTAGCAAGCACTGGGCCAGCTCAGGGCGTGCTGACCATGGCTAGTGGTGGGCACCTGAGGCCACACTGATGCCCTGTGCACTGACCCTCTTCTCTTCAGAGGGAAGATCTCCCCCCACGTCCATGACATCCACGTCTCTCAAATGCTATCACAGGAGCAGACATCCGTGCAGCCAAGGTGTCTGCAGGGAGGAGCAGCAGGCTGCACTCCCTCTGAACTGTCCTGGGTCAGCCTGCTTGAATCCAAACCCCTTAGTAGGAATCACAGTCAACATCCCTTTGCCAGCCAAAGTAAGCACACAGGGGATGTGCAGGGGGTCTTAGGCATCATCCCGTGGCTGCCATTGGCAGAATCAAGGCAGGAGAAACATCAGCTGGAGGAGGACACAAGCCAGAACTGGCACAGAGAAAGTGAAGAGGGGGCTACGTGGACAGAAGGAACAATTTAATGTGTATGAGCATGGCAGAGAGCATTTCAGGACAGCCAGAGGCCAGTGCTTTGGGTCTGTGCTGTGAGCTCATCTAAGCACCAGCGCTCAGAGTGCTTTAGTTTTACAGTCTGACTTCTAAAATGGGTTTAACACATAAACAGAAGGACTGATCTTAGTGCCTGTCAGTTGTGTTCAAATCCAGGAAGTCCCAAGGTTCCTGCCCAAACTCAACTGGCTGCATTAACAGAGTAACATTTAACTTTTAAATCTCTATATTGACAAAGGAGTATAAGACAGTAGACTGACTTTAAGCAGTTGCAGTCCAAGCTGTATTTGCTGTCACTGACAATGAGTTTGCTTTTCTTCTTAACAGATGGAGGTAAAAGTGGTGATGGCAAAGCTGCTGCAGAGGTTTGAATTCCAGCTGGTGCCAGGACAGAGTTTTAAGCTCTTGGAGGCTGGAACCTTAAAGCCACTAGATGGAGTAATATGTAAATTAAAGCCAAGGAGCTCTGCAAGAGGCTGCCAGGCGTGACTACTCAGGGAGGGGAGCGTGACATGCTACTTGTAGTGTTTCTTCTGATTTGGAAGATCTTGACATTAATCAAAGGTTAGATTTTGCAGACTGCTTTAGATTACTAACTGAAATTGTTTCTAACCTTCCTCATCATTTACTGCAGAAAACCTTAGGAGAGTCACTCTACTGAGCATCTTCAATCTGGAAGTGTACGTGGAATTGCCAAGCTTGTTCTTTTCCTGGGGGACTATTCAATTCTGACCAGACTTGGAAAAGAACATCCTTTCACTGGAGTATCCCTAGAGGGCCACACAATCCCACACTCCAATCCTAGCTCATGGTTCCCACTAAGCTTATATACAACACAACATGGTCCAAGTAAGCCCTTGTTTGGGGAGTTTCCTAGTTATACAATGCAATCAGAAAATAGTAGAGCATACATTTGGGCTGAATTTAGGAAGAGATGTTTGGAGATAGTCTCTTGGTCAAAGCAATTTTTCTATCCCTGCTCCAAATGTGAAGAACAATTGATAGGAACAATCTGGAAAAAAAAAAAAAAAACCAAAAAATCAGAGTACAAGGCCACTACTTTCTCCTGTTGCTACTGCCTGATTCTTATTCAGTCTCTTCTACTTTTCTTCTGATATTATGCAAAGCATAATATTATTCCCAGTCCATATTGTAGAAAGGGACTGCCACTGAAGAAATGTGTCTGCAATATGAGGCATAGAAAGGAGAAGGAAGATCCTGCACCCTCTTCTTCTGCAGATGTGCCCGGATTGCTCACTGCATGTAGATTTGCAGCCAGGCTAGGGAGAAAAAGTTTTGTTTAAAAATGCTGCCTTCCAGAAATACATGGATACCTAATAGGAGTTTGGGTCTCTTCTATCATGAAATACAGAGAATTAAAGACATTTGATGCTGCCACTTTTGTTTCTTATCTTTCTGAATTAAAAAGGCAAGAACACAGTCTGGACACTGTCAGGTTCCTGTGGTGGTTTCCATACCAGGAGAGTAACATCCCAGAGCTTTCCCTGACTTTGCTCCTGTTGTGCACCATCTCATTCAGTGCAGCAGTGGGAAGGCAGGCCCAGAAGGTTGATGCTGCTTTTGATAATGCAATCAACACCTTACAGTGTAGTAATATGACTTGCACCTGGAGTACCAATACCTGTATTGCAAAGGAGGGTTTAGTCTATCTGTCAGTAGACCAGCTCTTCAAGACCTTGTGCTGGAAATCTGATTATATCCTCCTAGACATTAATAAAATCTCATTGGGAAGACTGAGGATTCTTCAGCTGGACATGTGTTCCCAGGAGCTGATGCAAGAGGGAGTGGGGTGTTCCATGGCAGTCAGGCTGGATGTGCTGGTGGCATAACAAAATCCTGAGAATATGTCAAAGGCAGGGCAGTATCTCAGTGCTGTGGAGAGTGGGGGGGAAGCTGTGACAGGAATGGCATATGCTGTGAACAGCACACAGACAGCTTGACAGACACTGGCAAACTGTGCCTGGAAATGTGAGATGCTACCACACCAGGGCTCCACTCAGTGCTACCAATGAATGAGTTGAGATTCATTAGTTACACAAACACCTACTGCCTTCTGCCACCTCTGCAATGGGGTCAGGCACCTCCAAGGAGTGCTCAAGGGGATGTTAGCATGTTAAAATCCTGCAGTGAGTTCTGGCAGCCCTCACGTGCCCAAGACCGGAGCTTCCTGGCTGCTTTGTGCTCACTCTCCTCAGAGGATACTCTTCCTGCTCTCTCTGCAGGCCCAAATGCCATCCAGCTCTTCAGGGACCACTAGCACAGGCCTTTCTCCTTTTCTGACACCCAAGAGAGTCTCCTGTCAGGCTGATTGCCTCCCAGCAGATGGCAAGCACTCATTGCCAATGCACCCAACAGCAGCAGTGCTCCTCAGCCTTCACAGCTCCTCTCTTAAGTCAGGCTGCCTTCTTACCACTGCAGGAGATGGTGGCCTGTGGCGCCATGCAAATGCCCTGCAGTATTCTCATGGTTTCATCCTGCACCTCTAGCCAGGAGGTGATCCCTTGTCTGACCAAAAAAAAAAAAAACAGAGAAGGTTCAGGAAAGCTGCTTCCTGGTGCCCTATATGCCAACTGGGTGCTGGCATCAGCTTTGCCACACTCTGTTGAGAAACCTTAGACCAGAAGTGCCTAGGGAGACACAGCTGTGCCTGCCATAAGCTATAAAAACACCTGAGAGCTGCAGCTGTCTTGGACACCACAGAAAAGGGCAGCTTTTCTTCATATTGGGGAAGAGAAACACATTATTTCATTTCTAGGGCAATCATTATTGCACCAAGGCCTCAGCTAGGGTTCCTGGCTGGTAAGGCAAAAAAGCAGAGCAAGGTCTGTCTCTCTAGTTCACTTGCTTGTCGTCAGGTATCATACCTGTAGCTAACTTTCTTCTTATCCTTTTCCTGGCTCTTGGGCAATACAAAGAGAAATCTGGAAATGGCTGGTAGGGTGATTTTTTCCTGGGTGCCACCCAGGCATGGCCACACACAGGCCAGTGTTGCGTGCCTGGAGGTTGGATGCAAGAAGGCTTCTCAGTTGACATGGAAGTGCAAAGCCAGGCTGCTCAGGACGGCTCCAGCCCCTGCACTCGGCAGGTAAGTGCCTGCCCTGCAGCAGCTCTTCTGGCTTTCACCCTGCCCTAGATGTGCACGCTTGCAGCTGGACAGGAACTGTCTGGAGACAGCCAGAAGCTCAGCTGGCAGGAGTCAAGGTAGCTGCTGCCCTCAAAGGTGAGGGCACCAGTGATGACATGTATTCCCAAGAGTCTTTATTAGAGCTGTCTAAGTCTTACTCCTGTTCTGAAGTGGCTGCTGCAGGTTTCTTTGATCCCTCTCCCAGACCTATGAACTCCTGGCCTCCCTCTTCTGGACTGATGCCCAGGACTTTAATGTGTGCTCAGAGTGAAAACTTTCCCCCCAGGATTTCTCCCCAGGTTTTTTATGCTAACCCAAGAGCTTGATCTTATCCCTTCCAGATCAGTGTCATAGACAAGAAATAGGGAAATGCTGCTGCCTAGATCTCTAGGGATTGGAGGGAACCAGATAGGGAAATTGCACCCAGAGGTGTCTGTCTTTCAGAAAGCAAATACTTTCAGTGCTGGCATGGGAAAATGGGATGCTTTCTCACCCCAGTTAGTCTGGAGCACAGGAGACTCCAAATTTTTCATCTACACTTCATGTACAGACTCATACATTCTGAGGAAGGAGCCCAGCTAGAATTAGTGCCAGGATAATTTTTCCTGAGAGAAATCTCATTCCAGCCCTTGCAGGAAGCCAGTAGAAGCTAAGAAGCATGGAATTCAATCACACTCATTGAAATTATAGCACAGCCTGATATTTTCTGAACAGTGCACAGCCTTCTGCTCCATCTATATCCTATAAAGGAATGAATGTAGATAAGAAAGTGTAAGACACTGATGGGCCTAGTGCAAGCACACAGGTTAACCATATGTGCACTTGCACTTGGAGGGCCTGTATGATGAGAGCTGCAACAGGAGACCTCTGGATTTAAGCAGCCTCTGCTGCTGAGACCATACAATCACAAAGCAGATATCTGTAACGTGTACTCATCTGCTCCTCACAGTGCTCACATGCCATCAAAGGCAATAAAGTCAGGCAGAACTCTCCAAGGAACTAAAAGACACTCAAAGAACCACATATTCTACTGCTACATCCTTGCTGCAGCACTTCGCTGTGTTTCCTATTTCAGGTGTCAGCTATGTCAAGCAAGGCCACCTCTTGTGCCATAGTCTGCAAAAAGCCTTGCACAGCAGAGCCATGATCTTGGCAGGAATCCCTAAGTGCTACTGTAAAGCAAGTAAATAATCATTCATTGTTATTTTTATGTATCTGTGAGTCTTCTCTAATAGGTCTTGATACTATTACAGTGCTGAGGACAGGCTGAAATTAGATAATAGTACACACAGCTGGCATCTATTCCCTTGGAAACACAGGTAAAAATGCATTTAATACCTCTCCAGTGACAATGAATATTCATTAATATGACACAGATGTATACTTGATTTGAAAATAAGAACAGTAATTAAAGAGCTATTAAGGTTAAAAAGCAACAAAGGAAATTCAGCTACTGAAAAAGCTGTTCTGGGATCAGCTTCTAACCTGTCTGTGCATGGGTAAGCACAGGCAGCCTGAGATTTTCCACTTGATTATTTTACAGATAGGCAGACCATGGGTTTTGCCTTCCCTCCTCAAACTCTGCCATCTAAAAATGACCTGAAGTCAGAGTTCATTTCTCCTGCTGTCTTACTGAGCAACTGTGCTCCACTGAGGCACTTTACTCTGTCTCATTGGCTGCTCCAGTGGTATTGAACCAACAAGAAGTGAGAGGGAAACTTTCAGCAAGCTTTTGGGAAGGAAGCTATTTTAAAATGATCATTTATATTCATTATTTTTATTAAAATAGCCTTGGGGATCACCAGTCATGATAGCTACCTTGCTGTAATGTCAGAAAATTTCCATGCCACTGGCCGTGACATTAAAGTTGAATTTCTTAGGGAAAGGTTCCTTTGGAGGGGTGACTTGCGACCATGACCCGAGCAGTGCACACACAAAGTGTGTTATGAGTGAGTCAGGACAGAGGTACTGGCACTGCTGGGCATGGAGGGAGGAAGATGGAGCAGATGTGTCCAAGGGCAGTGGCAGCACTGAGCACAGTGGCAGTCCTGAGCACAGGACTGAGTGGTCCCACTGCTTGATCATAGCCAGGGCAAACCCTGTGCAATCTCACCCAATGTGTGCCGCTGGGTGACCTGCCAGTCTCCTCCTGGTGCAGGCAGAAGCTGCAGGCTCTCAGCAGGGCTGTGTCCCTCAGGAACAGGGCAGCACTTGGGAAATAGCAGCCACTCCAGCTAACAGAGGAAAAGTGAGACGGGCATTCTCCAAACCTCCAGCCCCAGTTGTGCCATGCATCACCTGCTCCCTTTCTGGGGAGGGTATAGTGGCTAGTTATGCCACTGAAAACATTAGGACAAAGAAAGAAAACAAAGAAAAAAACAAGAAAACAAAGCAGACCAAGTGGAGAGGCAGATCATTATTTTAATTTCTAATTCCAGTAGCATAAATACAAATAAAAAAGCAAATCAGCCCATTTGGCTGGTGTTCCAGGCTGCTCAGTGAGGAGCGTTAACTGCATATTGCCTAAATTAGAAGCAGACAAACTGCATCTGCCTTTGCCCTAAGCTAACCTGACTTTCTGCACAGCAGATCCCGTGCCTAAAACCAGTGACAGAGCCGCGGCAGGCACCTGTCCTGCCTCTCGCACTCGCCTCGGAAACGCTTTCCTCTCCCGCGCAGGTACACGTGTGTCACAAGAGACAGCCCTGACCTGTGTCACCACGCCGATCGATCTGATCGCCTCGCAAACAAAGGATAAATGTGGGTTATCTGCCTGCATTGGCTGGTTGTGCTGGAGGACGAATTTGGTTTGATTTTTTTTTCCCCTGGAAAAAAATCCTATTCCGTGCTTAGGCAGTGTATTGCTGATTCCACCTAATAGGGTTTATTCTTCTAATAAGAGAAACTGCCAGTGTTTGCTGTTCTTAGAAACCTAACCTGAGCGTTTTAAGCGGCAGGGAAACGTGATATCCCAACTCTCACTGATTTTAACCCGTTGTACATCCCTCGGCTATACTCTGCGGTACCCTCTAGCAGGGCTGACGAAATCCATGCCCGTGAAATCGGCGTGTTCTGCTATAAACAGCCGCCGTTGGAGGGTGGGCGGGTGTCTGCGGAGATGTGCCGCTCGCACCCGGCAGCCCGGGTTCCGACCCTGGGCCAGCTCCTCCAGAACCGCTCGGGCTGCGTCGCCGCCACCTCCCCTCCCTGGGCGGTCCTGCCTCCGCTGCCCCGTGCGCCCGCGGGGCCGGGTCGGGCCGGGCCGGCGGGGTGGGGGCGCCGGGAGCCCGACACGCCCCCTCGGCGGCGCTTGGCTTCCCCGGCGCGGCGGAGCGCGGGCGGCAGAG
>VZTF01009278.1:283605-343995 GCA_013397755.1 Cnemophilus loriae | reverse complement strand
GTACGGCGGGAGCGCCGGGGCGAGGGGCTGCGGGAGGCGCTGCCTCGGCACCGCAGGGCGGGGGAAGTGATGCCGGGGCTGAGCCGGTCCGCCCGTGGTGCCCGCGCTGTCGGCGGCCGCGATCTGCTGGCGCTGGCAGCGACATCGCCCCGACCGTGGCTTCTGCTCTCCTGTAGCTGCACGGCCAATGCTATGACAGCAGCGGAGATGCTGAGCTACGGGTCACAGCCATGCTGGAGCTGGGATCCCCGCTGGAGATGATTCAGCTCCTGCAGACCCCCTGGGAGGAAAGATTTAAAGTAAGAAAACAAAGCAAAAGAGTTTTATCAGTCGCTTTTAGACCACAAACTGGGTAAACCGGCGAAGAGCCGGCGGTGACCGCTGGGGCAAACGGGATTCTCTTGCTGACACTCTGTTTGATCCCGCAAATTGTCTGTAAATCGTTTCCTTTTCATTCCTTTAAAATCACATTAACACAGCCCTAGCTTGGTGTCTCACAGTTAGTTTCTTTCTCTATACAGCGGTGTTAAAGAACTCCGTCTGGGAGGAGATAGACACAAAATCGTACTCGGTGCTAGGGCGGTGGTTAATACCTTCTATTATACTATAACGTTAGTTTTGCCTCTATATTGCCTATATAGATATATGCAGAAGGGCTTTGGTCAGGAGACCCCTCACCAACCCGAGTCTGACTTGGGAAAGCCACCTTACGATGCTCCCAGTCTGTGATTTGCTGTGTGTTACCTATTCTAGGCAAGAAGCTGAGCAAGCTGACCCTCACCATGTGTTTGTGTGGTGTTTCTGATCTTGGCCCTTCAGGAATGACTGTAGTAAAATCACTACTAAACTGCTTTCCTCCTGCTGTAGGTGCTAGGATTGCAGCCCTGCTAGTGAGATCTGCCTCCCTCGTCTCCTAGGCGTCCTGCATAGGGACCCATATGCTCCCGAGGAATATAAATTACTTGTGGCGTGGCACTTACTTTGGTTATAGCTTGTTTTACAGTTTGCCTCAAGGGCTCAGTTGGGGGTTCAATACTATTTGTTTGGGTGCCAGGAGGAAAAAAAGCATAATGGAGAAGCAAGGGTATCTTTGTGTCAGCAAGAAATGCTTTGGGCAAAATAAAAGCACAGCAAAAGTCCTAAAATAAAATCCCTGTCTGCATGTGGTCCTTAATGTTGAAGGGGAGCCTTGCCATCTGAGCCAGAGGGGGACTGTGGCAACCGCGCTCGCTCAGCTGTGGGACGCAAAGCTGGGATTCCTATGATTGCTTCACTAAACAAGTTAAAATAGCATCAGAGCTTCCACAGGCATTTCTCTTGGCTTGTGGAGTTTTACTTTCTTCAATTCCATGCTGGCTTCTACATAGCTTTCCTAGCACCTCATCTTCTTAAATGCGCCAAAGTGTCTTGTAAGAAACCCACGATGCCGGATTAGCTGGTGGTAGAGATTGGTATGGTGGTGTTAGAGATTCTAATAATCTCTTGACTGCAGAAGACACTAATTCAGAATTTACACTGGCACTGTCTAGTCCTGTTTCCAAATTAGGGTGTCTAAACATATGGGATTCCCCTGTGATGAGCCACATCAGATACCAGGGATTGTTTGAGCTGTTCCAAGGGAAAAAACCCTCGCGCCTGCACAGATCGCTATCGGCAGCGGTGAGGGGTGACGTGGGGCTGCCTGGCACACCTAGCTGAGGATACAGTTTGTCTGATGCCAGGGCTCCTGATACTGAATGAAAACTGCTGCAAAAAGCTACTTGAGCAAAGTGCTGGTGCAGTATAAATGCATTCTCACAGCTCTAGTTTGTTTGAAAATAATTTACCCAGCTTTCTGCTGGGTCAGGTATTGTCTGGCCTTTCTCTGCTGCCAGAAAGTTGTCATAAAAGCAAAAAAGCTGGCAATAAATACATTGCAAGCCTTGACTAATTCTTCAGAAGCATGATTATGTGCCCAAATTCATACTGCTGAGTGATGCAGCAAGGCATGAATCTGGTATTAATGACCATGGAGCCTCAGTCTGTATTGAGCAGCATGGGGGAAGGGAGGGGAATCTATTAATTTTATGCCAGACTGGGAAAAACCCTTCTGATTTCAGCTAGCAAATCAATACAGCTCCTGAAACATGAATGCTGCTATTGTTTTACTCACAGCTTTCTCCTCTAGTTCTTCTAACTGCGTCTCTTTTTGTGTACACACATTTTTAAAAAATGTTGCTAAACTACTTACCAGTCAATGTTGATAATAAATTTTGTAGCATACATATAATTACCTTTTAAGTTCTATATGCCTTTTTTCCCTTTTAATTTAATTGAATGCCCTCCTCTTTGTTCTACTTCCAATTTAATAGCTGTGTTTTTCCATGCATATTCATCTTCTCTTTCTCAGATTTGCCTGAGTCTTGTGAAACTGCTGTTTTACTTGGCACATTCCCCCCTGGGTTCAATAGTCCTCTTGGATTTCCAGCCAAGGCAGTTTGTTATGGTGGATGGAAACCTAAAAGTGACAGACATGGATGATGCCAGCACCGAGGAGCTGTCTTGCAAGGAAGATAATGACTGCACACTCGACTTCCCTACCAAAAGTTTCCCCCTCAAATGCTCCGTGGATGGGAAATGCAAAGGAATAAATGAAAAGAAGAATCTGTTCAATGCATATCGGTATGTCCAGCTACATGGGGGAAGATCTGGGGTGGTAGAGCTCGCACTCTGCCATGTAGCCTCTAGCACCTTGTGTTTCTTCCACACGGTGATTCCCCTCACCTCTGTCAGAGGGTAGTTAAGGATCACTTTGAACCAAGTTGTTTTCCTTATAAGGCAGGAAAATAGTGTAGTTGTTGTCTGGTGAGAATGAAGGCATCTTTCTTCTGCTGCTCCCTTTCCCCAACGCCCTGTGAAAACTTGCCCCAGAGCTTGCACCTGTGAATTTGCTGTTTGCCAAACAAGCCCTGGTGCCTGACATCCATGGGCTGTGTTTGCTGAAAGCAGTGGCATTGCAGGCTACCTGCAAAAGCCCAGCAGCTTTGAGTCCCCATTGTTGGGAACAGGCTGGCCAGCTCTTTCCTCCAATTCCGCATCTCCTTATAGGCTTGTATGGAAGAGCAGTGGAGCGGGTAACAGCCAAGGGGCTGAGGCTGCTGCTGCACTTCATGTAGGCCGTCAGCTGAAAACGCAGGGACTTTTGCTTGCCACTGATGCTTGGCAGGTCAAGTCCTGGAAGGAAGCCTTGGCAGCTGGATATTTACACAGAAGGGCTTAGTAAGGGAGCCTGGATTTCCAGGATTCAGTGCTAAAGGGCAAATCCCTGCATAGATTATTGCAGCCTTGCAGTTGCACTTGTCTCTTGTGCACTTGTTCCCTAGAACAGGAATTTTGTGGAGGGGTCAGGAAATGAGTCATCCTGACCTTCCAGGGGCAATAAGAAAGTCAAACCTTTTCAGGGCAAGAGAAAGATCTTGTATGAGTCTTCTTTTATACAGGTCTTTTTTTTTTTTTTTTTGGCGGGGAATACATTGCTTAGTATACAAAAATGGCCCAGGGGAATGAGGGGAAGCTTTATTGCATGAACCTTTGCAAGGTAGATTTCATGCAGCAAGGACCAGGCTTTCAGCCCAACTCACAGGAACCATCTGAGGCACCTAGATGTGCTCAAACATAACTTTATAACCAAAGCAGACTTAGTAGTTGCATATGGATAATCAAGTCACGGGAAAATGTAGACAACTTAATCACCAGGGAAATAAAAGCACTGTATTCTAATCAGCCTGTGGGATTTTTTGCAGATATTTTTTCACCTATCTTTTGCCACACTCTGCACCACCAGCTTTGCAGCCCCTTTTGAGCGATATTCTGAATGCAACAGGTATCAGCTAATATTCATAAACTTCATTATTAGAAATCTCTAAATGGTATTTCGTGGAATTGCTTATCTTTGTCATCTTTTTCCTTAAATGTAGGTGATTTACGATATGGAATAAATGAAACTCTGAGAGCTTTTGAAAAAGTCTTACATCTGTACAAGTCTGGGCTCTATCTGCAGAAAAGACCTCTTCTTTTAAAAGGTAGTTGATTTTGAATGCTCTAAGTAAAGTAACTACTGAGGGAGCGAGGCATTTGGTAACTGGTCAAATTCTGATCTCCCATCTATTCATCAGTGTACAGTCACTAGAAAAAGCACAAGAAGTGTCTTTTCTGACAGGCTTTTGTTGTTTTTTTCCATGGGACATATGCATGATTGTATTGCTTTGCAAAGTAAAAGCAACACAGACAATCTGGCCTACAAATGGACATGTGTTTGCACTGCTTCTAAGTACTCTTCTCATAATGAGCATCAGTGTTTCAAGGGAATTATTTGGGATAGCAAACTGAGTGGCTCCTGTCTCGGGATATCCTTATCCTTTGGACCAGCAGGTCAGTTTTCTGGGCTGATATTCAAACTTCCCATTTCACTGTGTGGCTTCTGTCTGCTGAGCACAGGTTATTATGGAAACATAGAGTGGGGAGGTGACAGCACCGAGATGAGTGTGGCAGGATGCCTAGAGCCTTGGTGCCCTCTAAGTTCCTTTTCTCTGAAGATCATTCTGTTGGACCTGTGGATGGATAAATGTGCCTTTATGAGGTGCATTCCTCTGAAAAGGACCCATTTGGTGGTAGAGATGAGGCTGATCGAAAGGAAGGCTTTAAAAATCCAGTGGTTACTGTGGCTTGAGTTTTCCTGGGAGTTCACATGAGGTGGTGAGTGATGGTGGCTTGCAAAAGGAAATCTCTTTACATGTGAAAGAACTATAATTTGCACCGTTATGAACAAAGATATCTGGTCATTTGCATGGAAGGACCAGCAGCTTTAACAGGAATTACTGGTATTTTCCAGCAACATCTGTCTGTTGGCTTTGCACTGTGCCAAAATGATCACCATCCTAGAAGTGTGGGAAGGTGGGGAGAGACTCTTAGCAGTCGTTGAACAATAGCCTGAACAGCACCTGCTCAGGCTTGTCAGGTCTCCTTGTCAGGAGCAGGATCTGGCCTCCCTTTCTCCCACTGGGATTCCTCGATCTCCTGTTTCTGTGGGTGGCACCATGATGGGTGGGTCAGTCTGTGCCCCATGTAGCTTGGTGCTGGATCTCTCATGAGCTTCTGCTGTTGAGGCTGGGGTGTAGGAGAGGCTATTTTGAGGTTGGCTTCTCCAGGGAAAACATGGAGGGCCTGTGGGTTTGCACAGCAACCTCCTCCTCTTACCCAGCCCTGTGGTGGCACTCCTGTCCCTTCAGCCTTGAAAGCTCTGACCCTTCTCCTGCATCTGTGGGGGAATTACTGTCCTGTGCTCCACAGCAGAACAAAGGGCAAGATCTGGATTTCTTTTAACTTTGCAGCTCCACCCCCACTCCATCTCCGCAGGTCAGTTTAGTCTATCACTGTTGCAATTCTTTTGAGAGTTTCACTAATTAAGTGTGTAGCGTAACTAGTCTCTGAAAGTGCACCTAAAGTGATTCCCTGGACACCCTCTTTCTGTCCCCAGACTACATCTCCCTGAAGGGTTTCCGAACAGTGGAAGGAGAAGACTACAAGTGCTGGCCCTCCTACAGCCACCTGGGCTGCCTGCTGTCCATTCACAGCGCCGAGGAAGCCGCTGCCATTTGTAACTCCCAGTCACAGTGTCAAAGCTTTATCGTCACCCAGCAGAGGACGTGGACAGGTGAGCTTGGGTAAATGTGACAGGGTGCTGCCATGTGGTGCTGCTGCCTTCCCTCCACAGTGCCTTGAGTCTACAGGCACATATAAAAGCTGCCTTCCTTATTCTCAAGATCAGATGGCTGCCACTATGGGCATCCAGAAATCCCCTGAGTGTAAGGAGACACAAGAGCAATTATGTTCTCCCTCTGCACCTTTTTTCCTCTACAAATTTTGCCCAGGACTGCCAGGTATTGTTAAACACTTACTCATTTCTTGCAGAGATAGCTTCATTTTGGTGTTAGGCTAAACAATCCCTGTGGTATGTGTAGTTTGCAAAGCTGTGGGGTTTTTAGAGATGAAAGAAGGTGTGTAAAAGAAGGTGGTTACTATTGTTATAATTAAAAGAATCATAGCTTACAAGTTGTTATCCCCTTTATCAAAACTAAAGCCCCAAGCCAAGGGATTTCCAGAATGTCCCCATAATTAGTTCTGATTATAGCCTCTTACAGTGTTAGCGTGTTTTCAGAATTATTTTAAATTATCTAATTTAGCTGACACTTCAAGCGTGGGCTAAATTGTTTCTTGAATTAAAACACTAAATGAGGTAAATGAGTGTTTTCACTCACAATGATGCTGAAGAATCATGTTTTGTCAGCTCACATGACATTTAAAAAAACCCCCAAACTACCAAAAATGCAGCTTTTCTGTGGGCTTGTGTGCAACTGGCGTGTGGTGAACTAGTGACATAAGAGCGCTTACACGGATGCAACATAAATCTCTTTGAGCCACCAGGTTTCACAGCAGCAGTGGATTGTGTGAGTTGTGCCTAACACAGCACATGTGGCTGCCTCACGGGGCAGCTGTTAGTGCTGTGTGTAGTGCCTGCCTAGAAGGAATCCTGCTTGAAACTGCGGTGAGCATGCAGGAGAAGCACGTGGGACAGAGACCCTTTCTGCAGTGCCTTGCTGGGTGCTGATCCCTGCCATCCTGCACCGTGCCTGAGGTCTTTAATGTTTCCCTTCCTGATGGTTTTCTTCCTCGCAGTTTCAAAGCTCATCTTTGCAGCCAAAGATGCCAAAACTGGGTGGCTGAAATGCCAAGTGCCTAAGTTTGCCAGCTGGATTAATGAGAGCTGGTCTCTCTAAGGGCTGCTTGGTAAAGCAAAGCAAGATGTAAAAGCCTCTGGGGTTGGATGATGAGTTCCTTGTGCACACTCTGAGCATCTGGAGTTTACTGGGAGTGTAAAACACATCCATGGCAGGGCAGAGTAACCCTCCATTGAGCAAGCATTGTGTTCCTGTGTATTTTGCAATAAATAGCATGGGTCAAGGTGAACCTCTGTCCTCTATTAAACTTGCGTTTTTATTTCCTTTCCAGGACGCCCACTCGCCTCATTTCAGAGTAGCTGGACTGATTTAATACCGGATACTAATGCTGTAGTCTATATTAAACGCTCGGCTTCCTCAGGGGAAAGACTTTAAAGACAATGAGATCACATAAAATGATCCTGGGAGGAACAAACTGCTGAGGAGAATTTCATCTGCTGGAAAGAATGACACATTTTATTTTGCTTTGGGATGGGATCTCCCTGCCAGCTCAGATAGAGTCAAATGGTGCTGTCTCCTTGATCAAAGCTCAAATTTCTCATTGCTGCTCTGCTAGCTTATTTTCTGTTCCCACAGTGCTGTTCCACATAAATGGTCTCAGTTTTAGTCAAATGTTGCTAGACTGTGCAATACTTAGCTTTGCTGCTTTGGACAGCTTGTCAGCCAAGAAATAGAAATAGCTGCAAGGGATCCAGCTTGGGTAGGCTTAGTTATTTCAGTCACCTCCAAAAACCTACAGATAATGCACTTTGGAGAAGGCAACGGCTCTTTCTGCAGCTACAAACTGGGTTTTCTTACTGCTGCAAATGTAAAGGACTGGGTTTCAGTGATGAGGCCAAGGTTGCAGGGTTGGGATCCATAACCGGAGGTTGATGATGGGGGTGGTCCTCCAAGGAGGGTCCTGATTCAGTTCCTTCCAGTGTAGGGGAAGGAAGTGGTGTATAGGTCAACACTAGATCCAAATATCTGTGTGTTTGGTTGCAGGATTTGGGGTTGATCCTATGTGATTTCTAATACCAGCTCCCATGTATCAACCTTGAAGGTTTTTCTCTGTTACTTTCCATGAAAGAGCGAGACATTCAAATTATTTATATGTAAGGCGTGACTTTGTATGATAAAGAATGACTGTTTATTCTAAGCATGCTGTGAAAAGTGTTTTTTTCTTTAATTGCCTAAGTCTTTACTGTAACCAAATGAAGAAATGCCAGTGTTTCCCACCTTCAGCTCACCTAGCATCATTACCCACTCCTGAGGCCAACCCGTGAATGCTCCAAACACTGTATGAATGTTCCTGAGCCCCCTCGGACACTTGGGTCTTGAAGGACACTCTGTGGCTGTACTTGAAGGCTTCTAAGTGTAGAGGAGACAGTGTGGTCCCAAGAGCCTCCTGCAACTGCCCTTTGCTAAAATTGTAGATGTGCCCTCTGAAGAATAGCTGGGGTTAGTATAATTTCAGACTGTAAGAGATGACAGTGTGATGTGCCACTCTTGGGAGTCCCTGGAAGCAGTGACCTCTTCTGTAGCACTGTCGGGAAAGCCTAAATCACCACTGACCTCATGCCTCCCGGGGAAGGTCCCTTTGTGCAGGAGAGCCACACTCCAGCCTCTGTGTGATGCCACCTTGTTTTCTGCTTAGCCCACACCGGAAATTACAGTTTTTGGGACGCGGCCAGCAACGGTGTGGCCATTTGCACGTCGGACCTTGTAGTAGCTGGGGCACCCCTGGACTGAAGACGCTGGAGCTCTTGCCTAGAGTCCTGCTGTGTTTTTGATGATCTCTCCCCGTGTTTCCTAGTGCAGGACCACACCTTTCAGCTCGTTAGTACTCAATTAACCCACAGCAATGCCTTTGCATGGTGTCTTTCTCATGCACTGTAACCCCTGCTGCTTACTCTGGGGCTGGAGGACTCTGATCATGATATCAATTAGTGAGAAGTCCTAGTTAGCACAACAAGAAGGCTCTTAGTGATGGCCACATTGCTGCGGGCTTTGTGACAGCAAGGCTTTTTAAATGGACAGGGACAGACCTCTCTCTTCATTACAGCGGGTCCTCTGGAAGTTGAAGGGAAGGTCCAGCCGGGGGTCTGCTATTGTTTTACATCGACCCCACTGAGCAGGGCTTCAGACATCTGCTGTGCTCTACATTAGCAAGAGGTAATGGGAGTTTATTCCAGATCTCTCAGCCTCCTGAGCTACACATCAGAAGTACTTCCCCCACAGAAAGGCCTTGCAAGGGCTAGCCTGGGGTCACTTCAGAGAGGAAGAAACAGGATGCAAAAGTTGAAGTGGTTCCAGTTTTTGTTAGATCTTCCCATCTTAAAAGTTGCTCCTGGTAAAAAGAACATTGTGTATTTCAGTCGTGTGATGCTTCTTTCCTGTGGCAGGTTTTTCTGTCAAGTACTCATTGTAGGGTTGCTGCCAATCATGTCCAGCCCCTTGGCAAATGGTGAAGCTGCAGGGAATGCCAGTGTCACTTGTATAAATGCAGCTTCCAGCATCAGACCTGCAGTTAGACCCTCGGAGAAGAGACCACTGATCATGTCTTGAAAGTTTGGAGCACACAATGACTAAAAAGTAATAATAATAGTACAAAAGTAAAGAAAAGGGGAAGCTAGGCTTTAGAGAATCACAGTGCTCCATCTGCTGTTGCCACAGCAAGCGGCTTTTGTAGGACATTTAGACCACCCTGTGCAAAGGAGTAAGCACATTCTTAGAGCCTGAACCCTCATGAGCACATTCATCCAGCTGCCATAGTAGCCAGGGCACGAGCATACCTTTTTGACCAATGCTGTTCATGTGCTAGAGACTTAGAAGTTGCCACAAATATGCTGGTGCACGCACTGGTTCTCCTACCTCTGCGCAGCTCCCCGTGCCACTGGTGAGCATGCCAGCTTCAGTCTGATTTGGGGTGACATCCACTGCAGCCCAATGGCGCCCAGTGAATCCTGGGTGATGGAAAATGTTTTCTCACCCTACCACAGCTAGAGCTGTAGTTTGATGTGCATTTGAGGAAACGCAGTCACTGGGAACTGCTTTTTCCCAGCTTCTTGCTGTTATTATCTGCTGAGAAGCTTTTACCAATGGCTGTGCCAGTTTAAAAGCATGTAGGATTATTTCTCTGCTAGACTGCAGTGAGCAGCTTGTGATGCCCAGGTTTCAGGCAGCTCACAAGTGGCTCAGGTGCATCTTCTGTGCCAGGTCTGTGTGAAGCACCCAAGCTGTTCCCAACCCTAAGGGGAGGCTATAGGAGGAAGCATCTTCTCTACAGCTTTTGGGCTCATGTGGCTGTTTTGTAGTGCACTATCTTTATGTCCCATCTTGCTCAGTCAGCCTTTATTCATTCTGTCCTTTTGCTAACTTATAACTGGCTCAAGCAACTTTAGACTTTCAATGCCACTGAGAATTTCAGTGCATGCCTAAAAACTGTATTTCAGTAACTACGGTACATACAAACTCAGATATAAATATTTGCTGCACTTAAAACTCCCAGCTGCTGGAGTCAATTTGTCTCTGCTATCCCTGATCAGTATTTCGGCCACCATTGTGGAATATGGAACAGAGGAAAGTGCTTGGAAGGAAACAGCAGGGGATCAATTGCAATGGAAACCACGTGTGCTGGAGGAATAATATTTACCTAAATGTGTCTATCACATCTTCCCAAAGGATGCTGCTTTTAGGAGAGAATGGATATGAAAATGTTGCCTCCATAGATAAAAGTTAGGAATATCATTTTTTTAGACACAAACTTTAATATGCTTAATTAATTCCATATTGTAATAACAGAGATAAAGCCACATCCATGGAGGATAATACCATGTACTCCAAAGATATAAACCACAGTTTAATAAATAGCAACAGATGCTGCATTACTCATGTTGAGTATGTTTGCACAGACGTTTACATGACCGGTGACTGCATGACAGATTGAAGAGCAGAGTGAGGGAGACAGAGCCCAGTAACGAAAAAGCAACTCCTGGTGCATCAGGCAGGGTTCAAGTACCAATGAGGGTCATACCTCTATTTTTACATGGCATATTCTGCAAACTTTGATGCTCTAAACAACGTTCAGATGAAATTTCAAATTAGTTTGGGGAAAGAAAAGAGGAATCTGTTACAGTCAGCTGGAGGCCCAAATCACACATCTGGATTAACACTGATTTCTGTAAGGGCGGCTATAAATTGGTGTACCAAGCACTGAACTTTGTGGCTAGAAGTCAGAGCACTTTGGTCCTACTGGGTTGAAAGAGCTGGGTTTGGGCTCTAGTTTGATGAATCAGTGAAGTGTAACTCCAGTATCCAGAATGGCTCCTCATGATGGATTGGTAGGACTTCAGAGTAGAGCATTCCTGCTAACTGTAGTACTTGGAGCAATCTTTCCCCTTGGTTCCATTGTCCCAGTGTACCAACGTGTCACCACCAGCAATGTGGAGATGGGAAAATTCACAGAAGATAATTTTATGAGAGGTAACTGTGAGCCCCTCTGCCTCCTTTGCAGCGTCTACTTAGTTCAGGATGGTGGATTTTCCCTGAATTATAGTCCTTGGCTAATGGGAAAATGTATCAGATTACACCAAACAGGTCTGGGTGTACCAAGGATGGGTGATAGCTGCAGGGAGCAGCTGTCAGACTCCTCTGCTTGGAATTCATCTCCTGGCTCTGTGTGAGAACTCCAGGCAAGGGCTTGTCCTTTAGGGCCTTCAGACCCTCAGCCTGCCTAGCTGGCCAACCCAGATGGCAAAAGTGCTGGGTTTACTGGTAGAGAAGACTTCTTGGCATTGTTGTGGAGGAGATGGAGATGCTGATAGAATTTTAAGTAATATATATGCTTGGACTTTCTGGGCACAAAATTACGTCCCTTCAGTGCACCCACTGCCACAACTGCCTTATCCTCACCCGCTCCCAAGGACCATAACCACTATTCTCCCCAAGCTCAAATCTATATCTGGTGCCTGCACGCTCAGGTCTCTCCCTCCTGTAATTCACTCACACCCCAGCTCCCCATGTGCCATCCCAGCACACTTTCTTGTCAGCCCCTTGAAGGCCCACACCCTCAACATCCACACATGGCCCCACTGCCTCTTACCCTTTCAGCCAACACACAGAATCACAGAATTGGAGAATCACTGAGGTTGGAAAAGACCTCTAAGGTCATCGAGTCCAACCATTAACCTAGCACTGCCAGGTCAACCACTAAACCATGCCCCTAAATGTCACATTTACATGTTTTTTGAACACATCCAGGGACAGTGATTCCACCACTTCCCTGGGGAAGTAGTACAGCATAGGGCTGGGGAGTCCTTATTCCTACACTCAGAGGTGAAATAGCCCTGTGTGTAGCAGGAGGCCACATCTGAAAGGTGTAACCACAAGATCAGCCTGCCTTTGATTTATAACCTCCCTTTTCATTTACCATTGATGGTTTCTAGATGAGCAAGTGCTAAATACAATGTAGTAATAGCTTCCTGAAAAACAACCAAGTTTAAAGCCATGCATTAAAACCACATTGCCTTAACTACATTGTATGTCACATGGTGCATCACACCTTCCAAATCCAAGTCTAGACAAGGCTTAGGAAAATGCAAATTCCTACATTATGTTACATTTATTAGTATTTAACCTCAAACCTCATCAAAATCTATAGGAGTCTCAAGTGGACTTTTTGGCTAAAATCTGTTGCCCTACTTACAGTACTGTAAATGTAAGATATAGCCTCAAAATGAAGTTAAACACCAGTAACCCCCAGAATTACAAAACAAACACCCAAATTTTCAAATTCTTGTATCTGTAAGTTATATCTGCCACATAATGTCTTTAGCAAGTGAATTGTTTTTCTTTGCTGGGAAAAACCCTGCTGCAAATTCCCTCACTACTTCAGATGACAGATCAGAGTTCAGGTTTAGATTAAAAGCTTGATAGTGAAACCTAGGGGCACACATTTATCATCACAATGGGTAGGCAGAGAAGTGGTTTATGAATGTCTTGGAAGCACTGGAGTGCAAAGGAAATTCTCGTGGACCTCCAGTGGAAAATGTCAAGAAATATTTTGGCACTGCTGTGTGTCCAGTGCTGTTCCTCATTCATTTGGGGACGGAGTCATGTACTCCCACTCCTAATTAATCTTGCCCTTGTTTGTTTGTTCTGGTTCTTTAAATACACAAGAAACAAACCATGGTCCCTCCTAGTGGATTTAATGCCATGGTTTGCATTTTTCTGGGCTTGACTCTTACACTCTGCCTAGCAAAACTATTGTTACATAACTGTATTGATTAACATTACCTCTGAAACAAAGAAGTGGCACCAGCCTAAATTCACTTCTACCCCAGAGTTGTGTCAAACCCCAAAGTTTTACTGGCACAGCTAAAGAGCAGTTCAAGTTGTACTCTGGAAATTGCCTAATCATTGAAATCGGTTTGTTTTCTTGCTTGCTATATGGAAACAACAATTAAAACCTTTATCAAGACCCTTATAAATCAGCAACATTTTGTTTGATTCAGCCAGAGAACCTTCAGTAGAAGCTGCTTTCAGCACAGAATAATTAACTTTTCCTTAAAAGAAAGTAATGGTGTTTAAGAACCTCATCTCATTAAATAGTTTTCAACTTTATTTTAACAGAGTGCTTCATCTTTGAAAGAAATCTGTGAATCAGTGTTATTTTAACTGTGCTTCCCACATCTTACTAAGACAACACAGCAGCATAAGGATTAGTCTCTCATCCTCACCTTCTGTTTTCCTGCTGATAGTAGCTGTCATTCCATGCTAATGGAAAAGCCCATGTGCACATGCCAGTGATGCCTCCAGGGAGAGAGAGGATGGTCTGCAAAGCCTCACTGTGAAGGACCCTGCAGGATGTCACCAAGGCTGTCAAGGGAGCTGCCACCCCTAAGCAGAGGAGATGGACACAGCATCCCCCTTGTCACAGCACCTCGAAGCATTGCCCTGACACTGCCCCACCAAGAGATAAGGCAGTGGCTGCAGACAGTGGTCAGGCACTGCTGGGATGCATCTGTCCATGGGAGGAGGGTGCAGGCACCTCATGTAGGGAGACAGTCCACCCATCACTGTCTCTGGCAGCATGCATGGAAACAGAGCTCCTGCACCATAGAGCCAGACTGGGACCAGCTCCCTGTGTTTCGACATCTTTTCAGCTCATGATCTGAAGGATCCCTGTCCTAAGGCTGAATCTGGTGGTGGTGTGCTAAGAAAAGCAACAACCAACATGCGCTGTAGCTTCTGTTTGAAATACAGATATCAGGAATTCTTTGTTTGGAGCCATTGTTTAGCAAAGGAGCTTCATTCCTGCCAGTCTGTAGATGAGCTGTCTTGGGAAAGGGGAATTGTTCCCACACCAGGAACCAAATCAAAGTTATACCTCCATCCTTAGAAGTGCAGTTTTACCTTGCCTGACCCTCCCATCCTCCGGAGGACCCCACGCTGGAGAGGACGGGCTTTGCACATTCATGCACAGGAAAAGAATAGGGAGAACAAACAAAACACCCCACCCTCTTCCACTTATGTAAGATCAGAAAGAGAGTGTAGGCTAAGCCCAGAGGACTGGATTTATGGTTTCAGAAAAAACTAGTTATTAAAATGTTATGAAAGTTTTCCTCTCCTTTAAATGCATAAATATGCAGATGAAAGGAGCCATGTGATCTGGCCACTGGCCATGCTGCTGCAGGCTCAGTCTAATTATCAGCTGCCAACTCTGCTGCATTTTAAGTGGTGAACATGATTAAAGATACACAGACAATTGAAGAAAGTAAGATCAGTTCTTCAGGCCTGCTTCTATTTTATTACCACATGGCAGCTTGGCCTTGAGACTAAATCTGCCCTTAGACGCTGAGGGAGAAAAGTTCTGCTGATCAGACGGGTTTTTTTCAACCACAAGCTCCACGTGCTCTTGAATTCATCATTTTCGTAGCAAGCTATTTGCCAAGTCAGACTGCTTCCCTTCCCCACTCTGAGCAAAAGGGGGCTCTGAAGAGGGGAAAGATGCAGGTAGGACCAGGTGTGGGGGGGGGTCAGGCACAGCAAAAATGTGGCCAAAATATTGAAACTTTCCCAACCAGAGAGGTGCAAATTTGTTTCAAACGAATTTCAAACCCAGCATTTCCTGAGGCTTCTTCTTTCTCTTGGGACAGGAAATATCATCAAGAAACCCAGATGGTCCCATGCTTTTGGGGGAGAGCCACAGTCCTGTGGGCAGGACGAGGAACTAGGACTTCTCTACCAGAGCTGCCAAGTTTTTGAGTCGAGTGTCATTGCCATTGCAGCAACAGCAAGGCCAAACAGTCTGGCAGCATCTGTCCTTTTGTCATCCGTATTCACCAGGGGACCAAGCCTGGCTCTGCAAAGTGACAGACCCGTCAAATCTCACACACTGGGTGTGAATCTCATGCTGTGGGTTTTTGCCTCAATGCTTCCCACAGCCATGGCTGGGTCTTGTGCTGTCCCCAAACCTCACACTTGATCCCAGGACTCAGCACGGTGGATGCATCTGCTTGGCTCTGCCTGGGAGCTGCTGTCAAGCTGCACCGTGCCTGGGGACTTGAAAAGTGGCAGGCTTCTGAGTCACTTGTTTTAGTGTTGTTTCATGGCTTTCCAGAAAGACATGTCTTTTCAGAAGACAAAGATTTGGCTGGTTTTTAGCACCACTGCAAGTGTGGCACAGCTATCCATATGGTCCTGGGAGTGAGTTGGTGTCTGCACAGCTGCCATGGCCCATCCCAAGAGTGGCTGGAGCCACTGCCTGCCTGCACACCCCTCGGATGAGCACAGCAACTGTGCCCTGCCTCAGTCTGCTGGGTCAGTGCAGAGCAGATTGGTGCCCATGCATTTGGCATCTCCAGACAAGGCTATTTCTTAAGCCAGGTGAGCAATTTGTGCTGGAAGGGTGCACCTTGCTTCAGCCTGGTCAAGACATCCTATTTCATGCATGTTCTACTGTTGCTTCAGCAGAGCCCCAGTCTCAGCTGGGATTTCAAGATGCCTCAGATATGCACTGATTACCTGTGCAGGTTCCCTGAAGGGACACCCTGCTCCAAGGCACCATGTGCATCCCAGCTCCCAAGCAGCCACTGTGGCCTTGCCATGAGCCAGATTGGCCAGGGGCAGTTGCCTGGTTGCCACCAAGCTGTGCCCCAGGGTGCTGCTGTCTCTGTGAGGAAGCTGTGGTTCTCCACAGTCATGTGGCCACGGCCCTGTGTTGTGGCAGCACCAAGCTGGGGATGCTGTGCCCAGACACCTCTGCCACACCGGGGACATCTCACCAGAGTTTTGTGGGCAGCTACAGCAGAGGCAGCAGGCTCAGCACTCCTTGTAATCAACAGAGAGAAACGGGCCGTTTCTGGGGCAATGCATTTGACCCCTATTAGATATCTACTCCTGCACAGGGTGAATTACATCCTCAGAGCACCTATTGATTATAGAAGCAGTCCAGAGTGGCTAGCTGAGACACAGACTTGTGAAATGAATCCTGCTCCAGGAGCCTGGTACCAATACTGGTCTGTATAACCTAAGTGATACAGCTGGTGCACTCTCTGTGCTGCTGGAAATGTGACTCTGCCCTTCTGCTGAGCCAAGGTCTTCATATGTCAGAGGCTGGGGAGAGGGGAGCCAGGCTGTCTCCTTGCCCCCTGATTTATGAGCTAGATGCTAACAAAGTCACTCCATCCTTTGAAAAGGAGCAGCACATGAATGCATGTGGCTCTCTCTTTCCAAGGGTGGGGCCTCTTCCAGTTTCTTGCTGATTTAACCGTCACACATCCAACCAATAAACTGAAGGGAGACAAAGCTGGAAGAAAAAACCGATTATTATGTCTCATACCTGGGCAGCCCCAATGTCCCCCTGCCCTACTGCACAAGCTTTGAGTTTTTAGCCTCCTTGTGTTATATTTGTCAAGACATAAACCAGTCAACAAAATGCATCTCCTCTGTGCCAAAGTTATGCCTTAGGAAGCCCCACTGTAATTTTGTGTTCCCCTCAAAAGTTTTCTGTTTCACTGATGGGACTGGAACACCGCTGCTCTCAGATAACGAAGGATCTCCAAAGACACAGTCTGTGATTACAGATTTGCTAAGGTGGAAATTTGCATTTTCCCTATTCTGCTCACCCTGCATTGCTTCCCAGATCACATTCTCTCCTTTAGGAATAAAGTAGTGTTGTTGTCTAACTGCTCGGTAAAGGCTATTTCAAAACATAATCTCTTTCACTGTTTGACAAAATAAACATGCCTCTTCCTGGAGATTATTCCATTGCAAAAGATAAGCAAAATGGACCAGTTATCAGTGCTAACTCTCCTATAAAGGCCATTTCATACTGATCCAATACATACAGTCAGGACACAGAAGTCTGTTTTTTCTAGCACATTAATAATGCATAAACATGCTACTCTTTCTAGTTTCAGCCAGATGTCTCTGCATTATTAGCCTACTCTCACTAATATATTCTCTGGTAGAGGAAAAGAGGATTAATAACATGCAGGGAATGGCAGGAATATACATATATATAAATAATTCTCTGTTTTCTGTTCTCAGTATTTGTTTGCATTTAAACATGAGGACAGGGTGGGAAGGGGCTGCCTGTCAGCCTGCTGCCTCTTCCCTCTGCTCCTCCAGGGCTGCTCCTGAGGTACAGTACAGCTGGGACTTCTGAGATCCTCTGCCCTTGAAGTCAAATGTTATCTGTAGATTTGCATCTCAACCCTGCTATTTTACTGCTATCTTACTTAAACCCAGCTTACTGTTTATCCACACTCCAGTCATATAATAGCATTCATTTTGAGTTAGGGAGCTGTTAAATGGATTGGTTCAAAGGCTGGGGGGAAAAAATGACTACATTTACAAGCCAAATTCATGTTTCAAAAACTCCATTTTTATCTGTATAGGCGAGGAAAGAACACAAATAATTAAATTGGAGAGTGAGAACAAACAGAAGCATCTGACTTCAGTCTGTCAAGCCAAAGCAGTACCTCATTACTGCCAAAAGGGTCTCACAAACTCCTTGTCCGCCCTTGCCTCCGCGTTTCTTTCAGGTACCTTGAGTTCCTGCTCACTGAAAACCAATTTCACCCATTAAAATGGCAGAAAATTTTCTGAGCAAAGAAATTAAAATAAGTATGTGAGGTTAGTGAGGAAAAACTGGCTGGATAAGTGCCAGAGGAAGAGGGAGGTTGCTGAAGGGTTAGAATATATTGGTAAAGAAAGGCTGGAGAATGGGCAGGGGGACATGGAAAGGACAGGAGAAAGGGCAGAGCTGTGGCAGGTGTGGCTGGAGGCACCATGGTACAGGAACATTACCCATGTGATTTCATGCTCCACTAAAACAAATACAAATCTGTGTTTCTGGAAAAGCTTTACCACCACTTCCCTTGCACCATCCCCTGCAGCGGGGCTGCTTCGCAGCCAGACAGATCAACAGGCATTAGAGACAGAAATGAACCTGAAGCAGGTGTTAGTGTTAGGGAACTCCCTGCTGTGAACATGTGGTTGCATGAGTGTGGTCTGGAGGCCAGGGAGGCAGTGAGAACGTGGGTGCCAGAACCAGGGAGCTGCACAAAACCCACTTTTCCATCCATGGTTGGTGTATACTGAGACTGACTCACCTTAATTAAAAAACTGCCCTCTGGCTCTCCTCCCTGGGGCTGGGCCTTCCACTCTGAGGCTCACGTGCTTACAGCTGCTTCTGAACTGTATTTAATGGGACACAGAATCATCACAGAATGGTTGAGGTTGGAAGGGAGCTCTGGAGGTCGTCTTGTCCAACCTCCCTGCTGAAGCAGGGCCACCTACAGCTAATTGCACAGGATTGAATCTAGGTGGTTTTTTATTATCTCCAAAGAGGGAGATTCCACAACCTCCCCAGACAGCCTACTTGAAAACACAATGTGAACAACACAAGTGCATGTCAGCTCTCTTCTGCAAGGGATTTCAGGGAAGATCTCAAATTTGAACATGTGAGATACTGCATTTCATCACCATGCCTGGACTCCTGTGTCTAGTGGTCCCTTTGTATGATAAGGGAATATGCTTCTGAATATGCAACTGAATATGCTCTGTCACATTGCTTTAAAATTACTTTGGTTAGCACTGGCATGGTCCCCCTCTTGCCAAATGGAAATACCTACCCAAATGGAGATATGCCCTGAGAGGCACTCCCATCTCCCAGACACTGCAATGATCCAGTGCAGGAGCTTACCTAGCAGAAAGCAATTCTTTTTTTTGCCAGATCAGTTTTCTGCTGGTTTAGTTTCCTGAGCTGACTTATCCCATGGTCAGATAAGCATCATGCCAGCAACCGGGTATACAGGAAGGACTGGGACAGCACACCAGATGAAACTCTTGGTTGGTGATGTTTAACTGTTGTGCAACTACAGCTTGCACAGTTCATGTGAGTAGTAGTAAAGCTCTTGGCCTCAGAAACTCCGAATCTCTAGATACAATACTGCACAAAGGGATTCTGCAGACCCATAAAATTTGGATTTTGAAAGCACGGTGAGTAAGGCCAGGATGGCAGCAGTGCTAAGCATTTTGCATGATCCCAGCTATAAGAGGTTACATGCATCTCCTTTGTATTGACTCTTGGCCTGATTACTGATGGCAGCAATCTGCTCTCTCACAACAGCAGCAAAGACAGCCATGCCCTTACTCAACTTCCCCAGCTGTGGGGGCTCTGCCAGGCTGAGGTGGTGGCTACTGGGGAAGGGGCTGTCATGCACTGTCCTTGGTGAAGCCCCAGAGAAGGTCCCGTGTGCCCTCCGGTGCTTCACAAACTGGTTATTGCACTGCTCCACGTTGCTTTCTCCTAAGGAAGGGCTGTGTTCTCCACAAGCCCTTGTGCTGGGTGTGAGAGCCAGGCATACATCTTTGATGTCGTGGTCTCACCCCAGCCAGCAGCCAAGTCCCGAGCAGCCACTTGCTCACTCCTCCACCTGTGGGATTGGGGAGAGAATCAGAAAGGTAAAAGGTAGAAAACTCACGAGCTGAAATAAAGACAGGTCAATTGGGGAAGCAAAAGCCACGTGTACAAGCAAAGCACAAGGAATTAATTCACTGCTTCCCACAGGCAGGCAGGTGTTCAGCCTCCAGGAGAGCAGGGCCCCATCACACATAATGGTGACTTGAGAAGACAAGCACCATCACTACAAATGTCCCTTGTTCCTCCTTCTTCTCTCTGCTTTATATACTGCACATGATGTCTTATCGTCTGGAATATCCCTTTGGTCAGTTGGGGTCACCTGTCCTGGCGGTGTCTCCTCCCAGCCTTCCATGTACCTCCAACTTCCCTGGATGGCAGTGCAGAAAGGAGAAAAGGCCTTGGCTCTGTGTAAGCCCTGCTCAGCAATAACAAAAACATCTCTATTACCAACTCTGTATTCAGCGTAAATCCACAATACAGCCCCATACCAGCCACTGGGAAGAAAATTAACTCTACACCAGCCAAAACCAGCATAAGTCTCCTTTTGGCTCGTTTCACTCCTTAGTCACCCTTGCTGGTGGCAGCTGGTGGGCAGCTTTGTAACTGTGGTGCATCTTCTGACAGCTGCTCCCAGGACTGAGGGCAGCTGAGGCTCCCCGAGAACTGGCATGCTCAAAATCATTCTTAATGGGTTTCATTTCCTCACAAGACATTTACAGTTTGAGTCTGTGTGACACACGGTAAATCTGAAAGGGATAAAAGCATGATGGGTATAAATCATTTTGATCACTCAGCCTTCTAACAAAGATCAGTTCTTCCCCTCGTATGAGTCAGTAGAAGAGAATCCACAGCCATTACTCAAGCCCACAGCTAAAAATCGTGAAGGAAGTATTCAGCAGTTTAAACAATCAGAACTCCAGGCCCCTCTTCTAATTTCTGAAAGATCTAAGAGGGAAAAAACCAGGACTAGATCAGCAAGTGGTGCCAGGATAGCTGTGGATTAACACTGGTGTACCAGATAAGGCCTGGTCGGTATGGGAAAAGCACCTCCAAAAAGTTGGAAAACTGAAAATAGCATTCTGCACAAGTGAAAGTAATGGATGTTGTGATGCATAAATAGCTAAAAAGCACTGGGATTTAGGAGAAATATGCCTTCTGTGCCCTATTTTACAGCCTGCCTTGCAGCAATGGCACCAGGCTTCCTTTTAATGTTTCCTGCATGTTAACAAAGGACACCTTTCCAAGAAGAGTTGCTGGAATTTCCAAGTTCTCCTTCTGGCAGTGCTGGTGGAGGCAATGACCCTGAGCTGCATTGCTGCAGGCTCCCCTCCTTGCCCAGCTGGCTCAGCCCCACCACAGCAGAGCTGGATGGAGCTACGCCGGCTCCATGCTCTGCTGCTGTCTGCACAAGGAAAACAGTGCCTGCTACAAAATTATTTTAAGATGATTTAATTAAACTGATACCAATCTCTCTAATGTAAACACAAAACAAGAAAAAAATGTATCCTTGCTTTAAATCCTGTGTAATGTAGCAAATGGATGGTAAACAGAAGGTTGAAGGGAGGGTGAGCTGGCTTGTGTGTGCTTAAATTTGGAGGCTACACTTAGTGTTTGATGTAAAGGCAGGTAAGCTGATGCCAAGCATTGACAGAAGGTAGGACAGCAATAAGGTAAATTTGCAACAGTGAAACAATTCTTATTATTCCTGTTGAAACTGCCAAAATTTCAATTGTCTATGGATTTTAGAAAGTTTCCCAGAAAACATGAGAGGAGAAAAGAAGATGGTGCCTGTGCTGGTTTAACTGCATTTATCCTCAACCTGAGGAGCGCAGGTAGGGCAGCATAGGAGAAAGCCTGTGGAGGAAGAGCTGCTGTGGAGAAAGAGATGGGGTTGAAAGGAAGTAGGAGAGGAATGGGCAGGGCAGCACTGGTGATACCTTGAGGAGAGGCTGGGCTGCCTGATCTCAGCGGGTGGCAGATTGCTGGCTGGAAGGATGTGGTGGGAATTGTTGTTGTAGATCCAGCCCTGGGAATGATCACACTCTTGGAAATGCTCCCCACCTTGGTTTCAGGTGCTGGGCCAGGTATTTCAGCTATTCCCTCTCTGCAGCTGCCCTGGGACCGTGGAGACTCCAGTAAAAAGTACATATATGAGCTGGAAAATAGACACTCACAGGCTTTCTGCTGCACTGTCTGGGATGCAGTGTTGTGGGGAGCAACCACATCTTGTTTCTTAAAGACCATCTGCTATGCTCTTCAGACAGGCACCTCTTGCCGAATGCACCATATGGAAGTTCGATTCATCTACCAGACATGCCAGGGAATAGAAGCCACAGGACAGACTTCCCTGAGATTGAGGGAAGGACAGATTACGTGTGCTATGCCACTGGTGTGGAAGTCAGAGGAGCACACGGGATGCTCTGAGAATGTTTGGTCAATAGGTTTCCTTGCCATTCATCCAAAATTAACTATCTCGTAGTGCTCATTACTTCTTCAGGTACTGACACAATGCTGGTGATGAGTTTGGTAGGTCCTGCATGCCATCTCTGGTGCAGCTCCAGGGGAAGAAGAGGATGCTCCAAGGGAGCTGCACTGCAGGCTCCAGCACTCAATGTCTCCTTCCTGCTGCTGCTGCTTGTTGTGCCAACTTGATCCATTTCCTGGACATATTATTAAGGCTTGAGGTGGAACTACAATGTGTTATCCCTCATCAAGCTTCATCTGATTCAGCGGACAGTGTGGTGCTCCCTGTCCTCATTTTAAAGCCGGGTTTGGCAGATACATCTGCTACATTGCTCAGTCCATGGCACACCTACATGAAAATCCAGAATCAGAAATGAGTTTCTGCATAGTCCAACCAAGGAGAACAGGGGTAGTTTGAGGCAGTTTCTTTACTTGCTCTAGTGAGTGAACTGAAAATTTACTAATTCAGATGATCCTAACTTGCCCATACAGGCAGTCACCTACCATCACCCAGCAAGCTTGTAGCAAAGCTAGATATTAAACACCAAATGCCTCAAGGTATTTTTGCTGGTGTTTCCTAGACTGACTATGAAAAGTGTTTATTAACTTGAGCACAGAGCAGTCCTGGTGGTGGCTGCTCAGCTCCTGACTCAGAGCCACCTTTTGTCCTTGCACCATGTGGCGTGGAGAAAAGACCTGTCTACAAAAGATTGGACAGGTATGACAGATTTCTGGTCTTAAACCTTATTTGTGAATTTAGGTTTTATCCTCATTGCAGTTGGGGTATTCAAAAGGCCCTGATCTTGTTGGTAAACTAAGACTTGAACACATACTATAGTAACTGGTTATGATAGAAAAGAATCATACCTTGTCCTGCAACAAAATGTGGAGAGAGCATCCTTGCTGGGGAAGTCATATGCTTATTTAAAGTCTACACTGCAGCACATCAGAGTAGTCATACAATTAAATGATTTCACTCTTTCCACCTTCCATTTAGCAATCAATGAAAGTTTCCCCTTCAGGGAAAAGCTTGATGGGGGGAGCTCTTGGCCCATTGTTTTGCCTAGGGTGCCAAAAAGAAATACATCATGATTTATATGTTAATGAGGAATTCTCTTCAGGCAATGCATTCTGCAAGGTGTTGCAATGGGGGACTGGGAGGTCGATCCATCAGAGGAAGCTAATTCATCATCAAAGTGAGACGGGGAGCTCCCTGGTGAGAGCTGTAAATAGGGCATTGGGAGAGTGACAGAGCACTGGGTGGCATGTGTCTCCCCCCATTAGCACTCCCACTGACAGCCCTGCCACTGCCAACTCCCAGGCTCCAGCTCATGCACATTATTTATGGAGCATTTCACATTCCTGGTTGGTATTCAGTCGATGTTGGTTTCAATTAGAATAAATGCTTATTGATTGAGAGGAGATGGGTCAGCTGATTAGCTCCTTGGGAAGCAGAGCACGGTTGGCTGAGGGCAGGCTGGGCCTTGTGCAGAAGCAGGAGTGCATAGAGCTCTGAAAATCTGTCAGGGAGAAGTCTTCTAGATTAAATCAATTCATTGAAGAGTCCATCTAATAAAGATAAGCGGCTAACTTCATTAGGGAATTAATGATAGGCCTGATTAAAAACCCCTGTGGGAGCCCTGTTGACTTCAACAAGCTTCGGATCCAGCCCAATATTTGCCTTGAAGCCACAGTTACCTACCTCTGCTTAAGCTACTGAATGCTGTATTCCTACAGCCAGGCAGTGATCAGAGCAGGTACACCATACTCTGCTTGAGCTAAGAAGCACGTAGAAATGTCCACCCAAACCAGACAAACAACTGTATGCACACTAAGGAGAGAATTTTTTTTTTTTTTGATACTATGGAGAAGAATCTTAGCTGGCAGATAAAAGTTCCAGGAGCATTAAATCACGGCGCATCATCCCTTCCCCACTCCGGTGTGCTCTGTCATGAGCACAGCGAGATCCGGCCGCGTGGTTGACTCTGCCGCGCGTTCGGGCACCTGGCACGTTTGAGCGGCGGAGAGCCCCACGCCACGTGTGACACACCCCGCGGGTGTGATTACACACACGGCTCTCGCCCGCATTTGTGCTGCCCGCGTTTATTACAGTCATTCGCACGCGGTCAGGCTGTGAGGATGGCCCCCGGTGTGCTGCGCGGAACCGGCGGTTCCCGGCCGCTCCCTCCTTCCTGCAGCGCCCTGCCCGGGGGCTCCCGCCGGTCCCCCCAGTCCCGCAGTGAAGGGCTGGGGCACAGCCCTGCTTCCCGTCAGGAGAGACCGGGGAGCCGTCCGGGTGCGTGCGGGAGCGCTCCCCTCCTGTGGCCGGGAGCGGCCGGTGCAGCCGGAGCGCCGGGAGCGCCGCTGGTGCTGCCCCGGGACAGCGGGCCGGGCCGGGCCGGGCAGGGCAGGGCAGGGCCGGGCAGGGCAGGGCAGCTCTGAGCAGCACGGGCAGGGAGCACAGGCTACGCAGCTCTCAGCAGGGCAGGCGGGAGGGTAGCTGGGGGCAGCTACAGAGCACTGAGCGGCGATGGACAGGGGGAACAGTTACAGTTTTAAACAGTTTTAAACTTTACATTTAAAATTTTTTTTCCACTTCCTTTCATGTTTTCTTGTTATTTGAAGAGTGCACGTCCGTTTAGGTTCATGGCCAGTCTGTACTTGGACCAGTGCTGTGATTTGTGAGCTTGAGCAGGGATCTCGAAGTGGCTGAGCTATGGGCTGCAAAACCCTCTTCTGGTGTGACTTTTCTCATGCTAGGGACAGCATGACCTTGCCAAGCACAAAATGCTCAGTGGGATCAAAAGAGAAAAACTTCAGCATGAGTCTCTGATGCTGATGAATCCACAGGAACAGCTATTCTGTAAATGATTAATGAGTCCCTCCATTATTCATGCCTGCATCAGGTGCTGCCAGGGAAAGTCCCATTGCAATCTGCCATTGCCTGCCTGCTGCTTCACCAGAGCTGCTGCTGCCACACGTGCAGGTGCTCCAGGGATGCAATTTCTGGGCATTTTTGCTTTGCAAATGCCAGATGAAACATCAGTGGCACAAAAGTGCTGCTCAGATACCACTGCCTTTTTACAGGTCTCTTTTGCCATTAATGGACAGGTTTCAATGTTTAATAGAGTCAGGATATTCATTAGCAGCTTCTGTGGTACATCATGCAGCACACAGACTGAAGGACAATAATGGTATTTCTAGTGGTTAAAATCTAAAAAAAAAAAAAATCTAACAAAAATCTAATCTACCATTTTGTCTGCAGCCACAACAATAAGGGAGGAAATTCCTTTGGAGTCCACACACGTAGGAGGAGCCAAATCATTTGAGCAGGACTTCCCCTCAGCTGCAGGATTTTCTCCTCTAGCCTAAGCCTTGGGCAGTGAGGCTAGGATGCTCTGCCCAGGAGGGATATTCACAGCTCACCACCATGGCTCTCCTACCCTGCAGCCAGAGCTCTAATTACCCACATCATTATCTCAGCCTGCCCTGCTGGAAATGTTATCACGGAGTATGGGGACTCACTAGGAACACTCCTTCCAGTGTAGGACAATGTAATTATTATTGCCATCAGAGAAGGGAATTACTAATAAGAACCTTCAGAGAGCATTTCGTTCATCCTTCGTTCCATGGCTTCAAAGACAACTTTAAAAGGCATAATTAAGCAGCTCAAGTGGTAAAACTGCCTTGGCTCTTTTAGTTAATTTCTTTCCAGTATCAAGACATAAAGTGGGCAATAATTTCCCAGCAGGCCAACAGCTCCACCCTTAATGAGCTGATGGATCTTACATCTGCCCACTCTCATGTTTTGCTTTTGCTGCGCATTTTTACCTGGTGTTCACTTTTTTGCCCCTGCTGATTCCAGCGATATTGCCCAGAAGAGGTGATTGGCCCATTTTCATCTCACCCCAGCCCCTCTTTGCAGAGCAGCTCCTCACAGCTACAGCAGAATGCTAAGTTTTGATGACTTATCTGCTTGAGAGATTAGTTTGATTAGGCAAACGATTTGAATGAGTTGGCATGTTTATCACTGAGCACAGGTTTATTCAGCTGTTTTGTAGAGCATGGGGTGTTCTTCAAGTCTTTCTGGACCTGCAGGGAGAAAAGCTGGACATAGCATTGGTGACTATGGCAATTTCTCTCATGTTACCTTGACCAACCATTCCTGATGTGATGCCACGAGCTGACACTGTTGTTACACAGTGTTCTTTGTTTAAAATATTCTACTTACAACATTTCCACATAGTGTAGAGTTGGTTTATGGGGGGTTTTTGTGTTTGTTTGTTTGGCTTCGTTAGTTTTTTTCCTGTAAGGATGACTAAACCATGGAGAAATCCTATGTAACACGTCCATTAGGCTTGCAGAGCATGACCATGGTGTCCTGTCCCTTCCCAGCTCACAAGTGCTCACACCATCATTTGACACCAAGGAGCTTTCCCAGCACAGCTATGATGTAGGTGGTAGGAGGAAAAGGGCTACATCTGCTCTCCCACCCCATGGGCTGCAGCATCCCTGCCTCTATTAATAGGAAAGAATGATTGCAGCTGATCCCTGCTTCTTTTAGTGAATTTGTCCTTGTGGTAGTCCCTGTAGTATCAATGTCAACTTTTAAAAAACATGCATAAACCTTAGACACAGCCAGGCTCCTAATTCCCATTGAATTGATTCCTAGCATTAATTTTAAAATATGATGCTCTTTTCTGTTAAAGCAAATATATCTGTTTTAGGTTCTTTCTTCAGTAAAATGCCTTAAAGTGAGTTATTGTATTAAAAAAAAAAAGTTTAAATAAACCCACACATGCTTTTCTGACCTTTCTGTATTGAAGTTAGCTTCCAAAAATAGCACATCAGGCGTCTGGTATTCCTTTATACCTCTGTGTGTCAAGGGAGGCTGTTGAAATTAATGGAGTAGTACCAACATAAAGGAGGGACAGTGAATTTGATTGGTTTTATTTCTTCACCCCGTGCTACTGAGAGGTGCCAGTCTGTTTGCAGATGTTGCAAGACACTTCCAGGTGCCTAAAGACCTCAGCCAATGTAATACTGAATATGGGGCAAATCTAATGAGCCTCCTAAATGATTAATTACACATCTTCTTTCCCACGCTGGAGACAAATTAAACGTTTTAATACATTAGTCAAAACTAGTCCAGATATTTTGATGTGATGTGTGAACCTGACTTTTCTGCTCGACAGGTGTTTAGATGGGACTTTGAACAACCTGGTCGAGTGGAAGGTGTCCCTGTCCTTTGTAGGAGGGGTGGAACTAGATGATTTTTAAGGTCCCTTTGAACCCAGGCCATTCTATGATTCTAGAGTTCTGAGTTGCCCAGAAGAAAAGCTTCTATCTGCAAAGAACTATGATGCTTGGTAGCATCAATATGAACCTTTGCTGCTCTTGGTGATCTCTTGTCACCTGGTTATAAGGAACTCCTTAAAAGTGAATTTAGACAGAAACTAGTGCAATCTTCTCCAAACAATTACATTTATAAAAACATGAAATTTGTTTTTTGTTAAAACTCCTTGTATAAATTACTTAGTTCTTTACAGAGAGCCAGATTCTACGTATGCTTTTTTCTGAAACTTCTAAAAAATAGGTGGCAATCTGAAAAAGCACAATAAATCCATGTGTATCCTTGATTTATACTCAGCCATTGCTATGATTAATGTAATATATTGGTGAGAGAGGGAATGTAGCTTAGAGATGGTTGTACTTGCACCAGTTACTAGAATGTTTTTCGGTAAATCGAGGAAGATGATAATATTGGTAGCTGTAAAAAGAGCAGGTGTACTTATGAACTGTTCCATGAAGAAGTAAACCAGTTATAACCATGCTCTTAGAATTGCAGAAAATTCACGTATTTATGCCTTTCGTTCGTATCTATGTATGCCAGTGCATGTTACACATATAGCATATAGTTTATATTTATATACTATATACATGTATATGTGTTACATACATGTTCTGTACATGATACAACTCTAAAATAGCAAAAACAGTCATTTCCATAGGTCTAATGTTCAGCTGGTTGGAAGAATGCAATAGCAACTCCACCATGTTCCAGGAGAGGGCAGTCAGATATGTCCATCGAGTTTACAAGCCATTTGCAAACCCAGAGCATATGCTGGGTAACCTAACAAATATGAACATTTATTTCTGCTTTCATGGCCTTACTGATTGCAGTTCAGACTAAAATATGGCCCTGAACTTTCCAAACCATCAGTCTGGGATCAAAAATACTCTCCCTAAAGTTACAGACAAAGTTTTCACTGACCTCCTGAACAGTGCCTCTTGAAGCAGCTGTCAGATGTTAAAGCATTGTACAAAGCCAAATTTAAATACTGTGCAGCAGGTAGTCCATGAACATTTCTCTTTAGCATGGCTTCTTCAAGAAGTCTTGTGCTTGTGGAAGAAGGACTGTGTTGCACCTTTCCTGCAGCTCGAGCATCCCCACAGCAAGTGGGTAATAGCCCAGAGAATAGCTGCATCACTGGGAATCATCTGAAAGGTGCTATTAATCTCTTTTGTTATGCTAATGGAAGGTGCAAGTCAACACAAATATTAATTGCAAACCTGTTCAGTTAAAGTGCTTTGCACCAAGCAGGCATGATAATATCGCTGAGAGGCTTTGTGTTTTATATTAATTAACTCAACAAGAAAGGCAATTGAAATGAAATGTTTTCAGTTGTGTTTTTCAGTGCTAATCAGCAGCTCATTATCTTTAATCACACCGGCGTTGCTGTTCTTTTCCAGCAGGTGATAGAGGGACTGAGCAGGAGTGTGTGGTGGTGTATATGACATGGGTGAGTGAGTGCAGCAAGGAGAGGATGAGTGGAGAGAGACACCCCCTGCCCGTGTGGAGAGAGCTGAGCCGTGTCACCAGATCCACAGCCACCATCGTTGGCACACACCAGATGAGCTGATCCAGCTGTTGTCCTGCCATTTCAGCAGACTGTGCTGCAGCATTGTTGGGCTGAATGGTGAACATTCTCCAGGAGGTCACATGGGGCCGTGCTACCATGAGGCAGGCGGATCCCAGGCCTCCCTCTCCCCCATCATCCTCACAAGGCATTGGTGACACTACAGGTGACACTGCACTCACAGAGATGCTCAGATCCTCATGCATGGTTGCAAAAGGATACCTCACCCTCTAAGGGCCAGTCAAGGCAGTAGGACCTGGTTCGGTGGGGTCTCCTTCCCAGCTCCCTCCAGGCCTGCAGTGTGCAGCTTGCTTCAGGGTATGAGCACCGCTGGTCCCCTCAGAAACAGACCGATGGTGCCTGAATCACTCAATGGTGCCAAGCCTGGGAAGGCAACAGCAGTGACGGGGCTGTCTCAAGGCTCTACCCCATTGCTAGGGGCCTCTCCCTCTGTGCACCATGCAAGGGACCTCCGTGACTCTCCAGCTGCAAGTCCAGCATCCCCAGGGTGACCAGAGCCATCATCCACTTAGCTATAAAAGTGTGAGACTTTGAACTCTTACAGAGGTTCTTATAGCTTGTCACTACCTTCAGTTCATTATTTCCCCATATCTTCATTTCTCTTCAGCACAAGGTGGTTGAGTGCTTAACAGAATGGCATCTCTGTTAGTTCCTGTAGCTTTTGGGTACCAGATCCAAATGGCCTTTTCTATCTTGAAATCACGTGTTTCTATGATTTTCTGTCCTCTAAGCCCCCCATGTCCAATATTGATGTGTCTGTCTCCTTTATGTGTTCTTCATCACTGATTTAATAACCTGTGACACCTCACCATGGAGTTGTATTAGTGCCCGTGCTTTGAGCGTCATTTTGGAAACATCGAGTATCTATATGAGTCTCAAAATCTCAAAGTTTGATCGTTTCCCTCATTCTTGTATGGTTTGTATCTTATAATATTTAGTACTGACAAAATCAATGATGCTACTCAAAAAAACTATTTCTAGGGCTATAGATATGAGCTTGAAGCAGTATTTTGCAGTATTAAATTACCTAGTAAGAGACATGTAGGTAGTGGATAACAAGGTGTGGATAAATTACCCAAAATAATTAAATCCTTCTTTGGAAGATCCAAAAAACAAATCCAACCCAGATGCAATCTAGAAAGAGAGCCAGATAAAAAGCCAAGTTTTGACTATGGTGTAATAAAATCTCATCCAATAGTTTCAGCTTGCAGAGCCATCCCAAGTCTGAGATTTTATAGAATCACAGGCTGGTTAGAGTTGGAAAGGACCTTAAAAATCATCTAGTTCCAACCCCCCTGTCATGGGCAAGGACACTTTCCACTAGGCCGGATTGCTCAGGGCCCCATCCAACCTGGCAATGTATGTACGTGTCTGAGTCACTGGTAAGAAGAGATAGCAGTGTTAGCTATTGCCAGATTCTAGATGAAGTAGCTCAATACAATGCAAATGCAGATGATCAGCAGGATAAACCCTAGAACCAGAAAACCAAACACGAGATTCTACTTTTCGGTATTAAAAATACTCAGGGGAATGTACCAGGTCTCTAACCTGGCTGTAAGTATTACCCACTATTGGGTATTGGCCCAGTACCCTGAGAGCTGGCGGGAAATCTCCCACTGAACTCAATTCTTCCTTGACCAGCTGCTGGGTGGCTGCCCAGCCCCTGGACAGGCAGGAGAAGAGTCTATGCAAACAGGCTGGGCTGAGCCTGGAAATGGTCCCTGCCACGATGGCACATGTCCCTGCAGAGAGCTGCTGGGTAGCACTGCAGCACCGCATGGCCCCTCAGACAGAGAAACCAGGCTCAGCAGACTCAGCTTTTACATGCCACAGAAATGACGGGAAAAGTGAAACCTAAATTCTTTCCTGCTCACAGCCTAAGATCCATAAATCAGTGTCTGAAAGCCCTTGGGATCCTGTGGTTCACACCACCTCAGCTCTTCCTGGAGTCAATGTCAGTGCATCTCCATCCTGCTGCAGGTTGACTTGCTTTGTGATGGATTCAGTACACATTGTATGAGCATGTGTTACATCAGGCAGATCTTCCAGAAAGGTTACCACTTTTTATTCTTCTTTTTTTTCTTTCCCTTTTGAATTGGTTAGAAAAAATACAGCTCATCCAAAATTTGGTAAGTACATAAACCTAATTGCTAATTTGTTCCTCATATTTTCAGATAACTTCTGCAACCTTTTCATAAAGACAAAAGTAAATGACCATCATTGCTATGAAAAGCATGGGGTAAATGACCACCAGAAATAGTTGTCAGGGATGACCATGCTCAAGAACTGAAAACTTGCCACATGTGCTGGAGCACCAGCCACAGCCAGAACCCCCCTGTTTGGATGCCTGTGATGTATTTCAGGTTTCTTGGCCGTACTGTTGGATGCCACGTAATGCTGGGGGTCAAGTTCACTCCTGGCGTAAGTTCAGTGAAATCAAATCATCTGCCTTTGGGTTACTGGTGCTGCACCAGGGACTAATTTGGCCGTTGGTGTTTCATTTCGATCGTATTCAGCTTGAATTAGCATTGATCATTTCACACAGCAGGCAGGCTTTACAAACAGGAGTTTTCTCTTCACCTCCTGCTGCGTGCGTCCCCATATGTCTTCTTCCATCTTTGAAAAATTATTTTCTTTAGTCCTATTGTATCTGAGGGAAGTAATCTTCAATGGAGAGAGAAATGTGGATTAGCCTCACATCTGCTTGCCTCCCCGCTATGGAGCGGGGTGAAGCTGAGGAGTTTTGCCAAGGGAAGCAGTAGCAGAGAGCACTGTTGATGTAGATAGAAGTAAAAAGTCTGCCCTAAGGACAGCTTGTCAAATGAAGCCTCCTGTGCTATTAATTACAGTTCCAAGGTGCAGATGAAATATGTATGTGATAGAAGAGGTTTGCTTTTTAATGTATTATTTGAGCAATTTTTTAAAGAGACAGCATCAAGCCGAGCCTTCAGCTCATACACAGAGCATTTTCTTTTCTAGTTGCTCATAGACTCTTGTAATTTCATTCCTACAACGCAGAGAGTAGTTCTAGTTACACCTCCAAAGACTGACTTCTTCCTGGGAAACCTGTGGGAAGGGCTCTAACACTGACAGACTGTTTGTGGCCACATCAGCTCTCACATCAATACTCAGAATTATGAGAGTAATCCCAAAGTAATTTTATTTGTTAGATAATTGCAACTAATTAAATGGAACTGCATGCAAAATAAAAAAGAATATTGTGAAGAACTATAATTAGGCTCTAGTTAGTATTTTTGTGTTTCATATCAAAAGTGTAACAAGACCTTTAATGAAAACATACCATGGCTGTACTGATTATAGAAGTACCCCGAGATCTTGGCCTGGGCAGGAGCTCCACAGACAGGAGCAGTGTGGACAAGTTGTATAAACCAGCTCCCACCCCAGGCAGGTTACGCGAGGGAAATTTGCTCTCTACAGAGGGAAACTGAGGAAGGGAGAAATCAAATCTTTGATTAGTGTTAGAGAGGCGATCCCTGGCAGAGCCAGGAACTAAACTTAGCCTGCTGAGTCCTGGCAGCAGCAGCTCTTTCCCTGGGACAGGCTGCATTCCTCCCCCGAATACTGCAGAGCAATAAATAGCAGCAAGCAGGGAAAATGGAGAGGAGAACAGGGAGAGCTCGGGGCTCTCCTCAGAGATTGATGATGACCTGGCAAAGCGGTGAAATGGCCAGGGAGGAGGATTCACAGCTGGGGAAGCTGTGCCTCTGTCCTCTGAGCAGTGTAGGAGAGGAACAGTGGAGGCAGGAAGGTCAGGGAGGAAGGTGAAGATGATAAAGGTGGCTTAGAGAAACAAAGAGATGTGTTTTCAGCTTCCTCCTGAAAGGGCTGAGCCCTACGGGGCGTGAGGTCAAGCAGTGCCCTGTGGGTGCAGGGCATCTGTGGGCAGTGGGCCCTGGGCAGGCTGGCTGCTGGGAACAGACTCTGAACCCCTGCAGTGCTAATGAACACTGGCTTGCTCGTCCCTATTTTTTTAGCTGCAATGAGTCCTTTTTCACACCCCAGGCTCTCTAGCATCCCCAGCACATCACAGCCGTCCCCAGTGGCCCCTCCAGCAGCCCCCACTGCAGTACTGCCTGACACTCCAGCCTCCCATTTTGGATCCCCACCTTCCTCCTGTGCCCGTGTAACCCTGGCCGTGCTGCTGGCAGGGATAGGCGTGGCACATGCAGGGCAGCTCTGGGGCTCTGTGTGTGTTGCATGGCCCCCCTGGTCACACACACTGATGTGGGTCACACTGCCACCTGCCTCTTCACAGTATGGACAAGTGTGACCCTGAACTACTCCAATTTCTCCCTTCTAAGGAGTCCCAGATAATTTCTGGAAGCTGTAGGAAGTTTAATGCCCTGTGAACCTCATTTTTACTTGGAACTAGGCCATGGGGTGAGGATTTATTACCAAAGGCACTGTGCAAATATTGTTTCTTGAGGAAACAGCAATGAAAAGGAATATTTAAATGGCAAGAAAGCACTGGGACAAACTCTGCCTCTAGATGGGTGGATGAGAGTCTTGGTTATTTCAGTGCCAAGCACCGTGTGCCTTTCCAAGGGCTTAATTGTTATCTGGCAAAGGTGTGGCTGGCCTGGCTGTGCCACAGGGAGGAGAGGGAAGGGAGCCGTGACCTTTTAAAAATGAGCAGCCAGATTTCTGAATGCATGTGTTCTGAAAGGAAAAGCTCACTTTGCTTTCCCTGCCTTCTCTTCCCCCACTGAAAAACTCAGCTCAAAGGAAAAAACTTCTCTGCAAATGGAAATACTATTGCCACATTGCCCTTTGCAAGAGAAACAACTTGACATTTGACCATACATGGAATTTCCTTAGATGTGGGCTCTGCTGCAAGACAAATTTCTCTTAGGCTTCTGCTGTTTTCTAGATTAAAGGAGAAGAATATCAATAGTGGTTTAATTTTTAGCTCTGCAGCCTTTGGGCTTCTCTGGTCTATTCCAAGCAAGTTTAACATCTTGTCATTAGTAAGGTTTAGTAACTTTTAAGTATAATATTGCAATAAAATGTAACTAACTATACACTGATACTGTACTTTGAGAAGGCCATGACCCCTGATTAGTGCACATTACTTGCTGCAGTGATGGCCTGGGAATGGCCCTTCAGCACATCTGGATCTGCTCTGCACAATATAATGGTGATTTTATGTGCCAGCCCTGTTGATTAGCTGTAAACCATGTTTTCAGAGGCAAGTGTACACCTGCTATTTCTAATTCCTGTCATTTCTGTGGATTAATAAAGTGACTGATGAGGGATGGATCTGGGATAAAGCAGAAATATTGGCTTGGGTTTGTGCCGAAGGAGAGTAAAGGCACAGTATGGACAAGGTATCACTGAGAACTTCAAGAGGCAGCTCTGGGGAATGTTGAGAGGCAGAAGCAACCCTGGCTCTGCCCTGAGATGAGAGTTCTTAGGTTTGTTTAACTGAATGTGAAAATGCTGGGATTGGCCTCACTGCTCCACTCCAGTGAGGGTACAGTGCCTGAGTGCCAGAAAGGCGGAGGGGGAAATTCAGTCCCCACATTCTCCCTGGATCAGAAATGGAGAGGAAGAAGGAAAAGGCAGCTCCATGCATCAAATTAGAAAATTGCAAGGAAGCTTGTCCCTCCAATTTTAAAGCATAAAATGTATGATCTGGACTTCCTGAATGCCTCCAGCTTCCAGAGCAGGCTGGGACATTTGCTCGTATATTGGAAGAAGCACTTGCTGCTGGACTGCTGAGTATCTCAAGAATGGTTGTAAGATATTTCAGTTCCAGAAGTGATTGCAGCTTACCAGAGAGCAGCCAGGTGGACACCAAGCAAATCACAAAGCTCCCACAGCTCTGTGGTGATGCAGCACCTGCAGCCAGGCTGGCGAGTGTCCAAAGGGCACTACTGGACCAGCTGCAGCACTTTAGTACACTGAGGCAGAGGTTTTGGGTAAGTGAAAGGATGTCACGTACTTAAAGCCTCATTTCCAGCAGTCCTGCAGCAGCTGTACCTGTCCAAAATCCCAAGAGATCAGTGCCAGATTAGCCCATCTCACAAAAATATTTTTCCATACATTCAGACTTTTAATAAGAAGGAAGAATAAAGGTTCTTACACCTTTCATGAGCATTGAATGGAAACTGATTTTTTTTCTCTTTTCTTTTTTTTGTAACAAAAAGCAAATTAGACTTCCATGTTTGCAGGCAGCACTCCAAACTGACTGATTTAGCGAGTTCTTTCCTTTGCCCCTTGGCTGCTGTGGAACAGGGACCAGGCTTCCCTACCACTGTGCCACAGACCCACAGGATGACCCCAGGGAAGTCACTTAACCCTCTTCCAGGATTTCACCATCTCCCTGCTGGCAGGGGGATTCTGATTCCCTTCAGGAGCCTGAGTGCCTGTCTCCCTGCCCTGCCCAGCTAAGCTCCAAGGCGGTCCCTGCTCTGCATCTTAGCCCAGGCTTCCCACCCCCAAACCCAAGAGTCTGACCACTCCAAGGCAGTCTTGAATTTCTTCATGAGACAGCTGGAGATGCCTGTAGTGAAAAACATCAATATCAGAAAACCTAAACCAAATCTAATCCTGTTTTCAATGAAAACTGTTTTAAAAAACTACTTATGGGCTATTTAAGCAGTCACAAGCAAGCTTTCCTTTTACCCCAGCAACATGCCTCACCCACAACGTGACTTAGAGAGGTTACTTAAGTGGCAATAATCAGCTTAATTCACTGTTCCCAAGGAGTCTTGTCCTCTTTTCAGAAATTGCCAACAAGGTCACCACTTCCGTTAATTGTGGCTGTGTTTATTATAAGACAGAGGCAGCTCCAAGTGACTAAGGATGGAAACTCCTCCCAGATCATTCCTGCTGTCAAACACCAGTGACAAATGTTTGCAGAAAAGCAAATGAAAGTGGGTTGTAAAGTGCACCATGTTACAAACTTCATAGACACCCTAATGAATAATTTTCCCTGCTGTTCGTCCCTGATTCCATTATCAATTTCTTAATCAATTCTGTCTCCTGGCATGGCAGACCTTCACTCTGTGTTCTGGGGACAGCAGTTGCTTTGCTAGAGAAAATCAACTGGACGGATGATCAGCTAGACAATTATCAGATCAGATCAGATCTCTCTAGTGGTCTATTTCTGTTGCTGGTCATTCCCAAAAGCATAGTTTGCTCCTGTCCCAAATTTGGCATGAAAGCCTGATGTCTTGGTTACCTGTTGTGGCTAACCTTGGCCAGTGACAATTTTAACATCTTATTTTCAGCTTGGTGAAAGCATATTTCTATGCTTGACATAGCACTGAGCAGGGAGAAAGACTTGGAGATGAGAATGGAAATGAGATGTAATTTGTCTGAAGGAAGGACTGTGCTTGGCTGTTGTAAATATTCTGCCTTGATTTTGTGCTGTCTGGGGCTGCTTCTAGTAAAGGTAGGTGAAGGTGTGTTCTCTCTCCGACCTGCAGTGGACAGAGGATGCTTTCACTCCCTCAAAACAAATTTCAGAGTTCCCAGGATAAGCCAATAATTCAGTGTGGCTGACACCTCACCTTCCTTTATCACCAAACTGATATCCTTGATCACAGGCAGCTGCAATTAATTCCCAGAGCACTGATAGTACATGAGGAACGCTGTGGTTTTTGCCTTCCTGAAGGATGACACTGTGCCTCTGTAATTGCCCTCGAGATTTTTCTAGCTCTGAAGCCTTTGCCAGCTAACCTTGGGTATACAAGCTGTTTAGGGAAGTTATTGATTCCTCTAGTCTCCACCTCCTCCCTGCCCAGTTAGACTGATTTATAGGAATTTTGGTAGGAACCACTAAAATCCTAGCAGAGCTCATTAATCTGTGAATCTTTTAAAGACTTCCCTCCTTGCAGAGACCATCTGTTTGCCTGAGAGCTATTTTTGCAGCTGCCAAATCAGGTTTGCGAGACTCTCACCTTCTCCTCAAACCCACCACATGATACTGTAATATTTACATTCGGGGCTCGACACTTTTTCCTACCAGATCTGTGCAGAGCAAATGCAGCTTCACTCATCTGTGCAGGACTCAAACCCAGTAAAATAAACAGCAATATTGCCCTTAAAACCAAAAGCAGCAGGATCAGACTGAATAGTCTAATTTCTCTTGGCTTTTTATGTTCACTGGGAGACAATTCAGTAACACCTGGAACCTCTGCAGAGGGAACTGCCAATAACTGTAATTACAGCACAAAAATCTTCCATGTATCAATGGGAAAAGAGCTCTGACCTATGTCCCCTGTGCTGGGTGACTCCTGCGGAGCCGGCCAGCAAAGAGCCACTCATGTTTGTCAGCAGATGCCAAAAGCTGGGCTCACGCTGTCGTGCTCACCTTTTCTCCACCCTTGTGCAAACACATCTCACTTGAGCGCCATGGCAGGCTCATTTTGGCTCAGTGTGTCAGAAGACACTGTCAGCAAGAGCTGTGGCAGCTCAGAAGCCAGTTTTGTCTTTCAAAATTAGTTTTTTTTGTTTCTTCGCATCATTGCAGTGGCCTTTCATAACTTCCCCCCAGAGAATGCAACCTTTTATAAATTAGATGGGACGAAAATGCCACCGAGATTCAGGCTATCAATTAATTTCTTCTTTAAGATAAATCTTCTTCTGAATCTTTGATCTTCGTATTTTATTTACTATATATTTGCACATTTGCATAAAATGTTTTCTCTGTGAGCCAGCAATTATCACTGGTAAGGTTCACATTTCTTGGAGATAGATGGAATTTCTTCTCCATTTCCTTTTTGAATGTGCAAAATTATTTTCCCTGCTGCTGGATTGGTGTCACCTGACATAGATAATCTTCTAATCTTCTCTCTGGGGTGACATCAGAGGAGATGATGGAGACATTTCCTTTCTTGAATACAAAGCTCATATTCAATTTTTACTAGGGAAAATCTTGCTAATAACATAAAAAAAATAGAGATAAATGCAAAATTATGACATACCTAGTTATTTCGTGGGGCTGCTATTACTTTTGTGTTTGTTGCTTCCTAGAGGGCTGTTTTAGCTGTCAGCTGTATCTTGCCTATTTTTACTCACTCTTCCTTCTCTGGATGAACCCACATGAGATCTTGTCAGAGCATCAGCTCCTCTTGAAGTTGCATTATTACACTCCCCATCCATCAAGTTGAAATGCAAAGAGAATGTGTCAGAAAACAAAAATGAAATAAAATTCCAATTATTGGGACTTCCTGGGCGCTCTGCTTCTAGCTGAGCCTGTTTGCTTTTCCTTCTGCTGGTTGCTGTACAGGGTTTCAAGACCATCTGACCAGCAGCTCATTTCTCTGCTGCATGTACTCATGGCACAGCATCCCCTGGCCCTGGATTTGGCCTGCTGATCCCACAGGTACATCTGGGACCTCACCAAGGCCCCGTCAATGACTCGGGAGGTGTGGGGCTGACAGTGGGGCTGGTGGTGGCCGGCCAGCTTGCTCCCCTCTTGCTTCTCTGCACTTTAACTGGGTGCAGTTCAAAAGCTGTGGTTAATTTTACCCCTTACATTACAGGACAGAAAGGCACATTCTATCCCCACGACTGCGGGGCTTTTCAAGGAGGAAAAACGCGTCTTAGATAACAACTTCCTAACATTTTGGGCTCTTCAGTGCTCTGAGAGAAGGTCGTCCTTATATTAGCCTGCAGTTTCTCTTCTAGCCCTGTCCTTCCCCTCCCCCTCCCCCTCCCCGGGCTGTGAATCCTCCGTACCCAACAGTCAGAAATCTCTTCACACGGCAGGAAAAAACCCGAGGGAATTTGCATAAATTAGAAGGGAGAAGCGCATTTCAGGCATTCTCTCTTTAAACTGCGTGGAAATCACGCTGATGGGAGATATAAATGCCTGCCGAAGCGAGCAGTAAGGCGCTTGCTTCAGTCTCACGGAAAATTGCAGATTTAATAATCAGATCTGACTTGGTTAGCTAAAGAAATAATTCTCGCTTCTCACGATTTCCCTCTGTCAGGAGATAGAAAGGCAGAGGGAAGCAGAACAACTTGCTGCCATATCCCTACAACAGTGTTGATCTTAGCAAAGCACTTCCACCAGTAATGTCAGCAGGCAGCCAGAGTCTGGCAGGGCCTGAGATCCCACACTGGGTAGCACAGCTCCCTGCTTTTCCTGTGAGGTTGGGATGCTGCTGGCTCCATCCATGGCTGAGCAAGAAGCAAGTCAGCAATAGCAAAAGCTCTGGTCTAGCTGGGAGCTTTCAGGTGGATAGGCTCTTTCCACGGTCAGATTGCTGAGTCAGTCAGGTGATGGGGAAAATTATGACCTCCCCATGGGATTTAAAATGTTAAAGCCCAGTTTTTCCAGGATATTTAGGCACTTAGATCAGGCACAGATCAGATGGCATGTGTAAACATGTAGATGAGAAACAAAGTCCCGCTATGTGTCTTACTCGTGTAGGTGGCAGTATTTGGGCACTAAGGGGACCGTGTACTTGTGCCATGGTGGGTGCCCTGCACCCAGGTTTCCCCAAATATGCCCTATTTCCCTGGGCATATCAGCTCAGCTCCAGGGCTTTTGTATCTCAAAAGCCCTTTGCACTGTCAGGACTGGCTTTGAACATGTCCAGGGATGGGACATCCACAACATTCTTGGGCAGATATTTCTTCCTGGAAATCTCCAGAGAGGGGTATGGACACCATAGCAACTGCTTAAGTATTACAAGATGCAGCAGGAAAATGCAACTATCTTTCACGGGGGACTACACGGTCCAGGCAAGTCTTTACGAAGTACTGCAGTGACTTCCTTCCATACATTGCATTTACTACCCCACTCATGGTCCTTGTCATCGATTTATGCAGGTGGCTGTCTGTCAGGCTGTCAGGGAATGAAGCAGAGAGATTTATAAACGGTTCTCTCTGCATGCTGAGGGATAAGCATCCTTCAGGTTCCTTGGAAAGCCCAAGTGAGAGCAGTTATTGGGAAATTTAGCCCATTTCTCATGTTAGTTTAATACTTGCTGAAATAATATGTGCTTTACTTCTCACCTTTTATTGTTTATTTCAATTTTTGGCTTTTGCCTTTTTTGCCATGACAGACACCAGACTTATTCATAAATTCCCAAAACTTTCTCTGTCAGAATTAAATTTTCCAGGCTTGGCCTTTCTCCAGGAGCAAACATGGCTCTTCTCTTTTTAGGCTGAGAAACAGGGGAAATTAAAATAAATATTCTGTTTTAATCAAAGAAAAAAAAGTCTTATAATTTATCAAAACCCAGCATTATAACTAAAGTATCCAGGGATCAAAGCAAATTTTTTGATTGAAGTATCTGCATCAAAAGAAGGTGTTTGTTTGTGAGTATTGTTGTAAGAATTAGGTCTGATTTGTTCAACTTTTGACCTCCTTTAGTGTTTTACTGAAGAGCTCTCCCAAGGCCAAGTCCTAGTAAGGGCTCTGGCAGACAAGCTCTTGCCAACTTTGCTGTAATAGTTTAAGATATATTTGTCCTTCTCCCTCAGTCTTCTCTTTTTGCTTCCCTGCCCCTCTCCCAGAAGATGCAGCAGACGTGGCCATGGACAATGTAATGGGGGTTACTGAGGCAGAGGCTTCTTAAATTCCTCTCGAGGATGAGATAGAGCTGAGACACCAGTCTGTGATTTGGCATGCCTTCCCTGCAGGCACTTGTCCAGCTCTGCTGGAGGGCTCTAACCTTCAGTGGAGGAGCACCAGCACACAGCTGTGAGAGGTAACTTCAAAACCATATGCAGCTGTTTGCTGCGAATACAAGAAGGAATGGCGAGCCCTTAATCCTGCAGATACTTATGCATGTGTTTATAACTGTGAGCAGTTCCAGGAACTTCAGCGAGGCTTGAAGTTAAATTGGTACGTAAATGCTTGCAGAACTGGGAGCCTGCGTTTTCACGGGATCAAGCTAAGAAAGCTTTGATTCTCACACATTGGAGCAATATGTTTCTGCAGTCAGATGACACTGCAAGAAAAGTTCCTGAGTCTGGTTTAGGCCTTCTTCCTTTCCCCGATGCATGCTGAGATCAAGACCAGACACCTCCCTGACTGCCAGAATAGCTAGTGGCCACTCCTTGGGTCTGTGGGCAGCAGCAGGATGGAAAGGTTAAGCATGATGCCCTGCACTTCTCCTTGTACAGCCTCTTTGGCAGACAGCACAGCCTGAGCCTCTGTTTGTCCTCAGAGCTGCCCTGCAGGTGAGCCTTACACCGGTGAATATCTCCAGGCGTGTTGCATGAGCAGACCGAGAAGCAGGCACAGACAAGGGCTGCCCTGACAGAACTGAGCCAACAGATCCTCATGCTGGCCAGCACCAGTGGCCACCGGACACTTCTGGCTCTGCTTGCCCAACCCTGTGTAGGCAACCCGAGGAATGGTTTTGGGAACGTGTGACAATCTACTTTTGCAGCTATTTTAGCCTCTTAGTCAGGGGCCTGACATCCTGAATTGAATGCATGGCTAGCTGTGCTGCTGAGTAACCAGCAGAGTATTAAAACGCAAGAGAGCTCAGGCAGAGCCAGCAGTGTCAGCCTTTGGGTGCTTAGACTGAAGCATCTGAGTAAAAACAGCCCAAATTTTTCAGAGGTGCTGGGCAACCTGAGCTCCTAGTATACTTCCTGTAATTTATGCTTTTTTTTTCTTCAAGGCATTTTGAAGAAAGGTATTCCCGACGGCTCGTTTCCCCGAGGGGCTGTCTGTGGCCACATGGTCTGGAAGTGCTTCCCAGAGAAATCCCCCGTTGAGCCCCCCTTGCCTCCTCCCAGCCCTCCCTCTGGCTCTGGGTCCGAAACCCTGACATTTGTGAAGGGTTCAGATACTAAAGGTCTGAGTCAGGCAAAACCCAGGCTGTTCCTGACTGTTCCCAGGAGAAAATGTGGCAACAAATCACCACCCTGCCGGGTGCTGAGGCTCCCACCAGGTCCTGCACATGCCTCTGCCAAGCCCAGCCTGGTGCTAACGCTGCCAGAGCCTTTGCTTGCACTTCATTAAGGTTCCTAATGAGCACACCAGTGTGCAGGGGTACTCTCCACTGACTGTGCGAGTCTGGGAATCTCAAGCAAATCCCACATAAACATTTTCAAAGATCAAGAAAATAAGTTGTAGGAGCCACCACTAAACTGGCATTAAAGTGGCATGTTTTAAGCAAGAAAAGTCATGAAGTTACAGAGAAATCTGCCCTCACAATACTATTGTAAACCACGAAACAGCCTTTAGTAACAGTGTCACAAAACAATTTCTCAGATATTACAATATAAACAAAGACTTTTTTTTTTTCCTTCCCCCTTAAAGAGATACACCCTGGCTTCTGCCCCCTTTCCGGCAGTGAGTGTTTGTACTCGGACCCTGCAGAACGGGAAGGTACAGAGCAAGCTGTCAGAGCCTATCCCCCAGCCCACCAGCTCCCCCCGCAGCCCCCCGGGAAGCAAGAGAGCCCTGCGGAGTGGCTCCCACCACCAACCCCACTGCACAGCAATTAGCTCTGTTCTCCCGCGCAGATTTGCAGCTTAGCTCTTAAAAGCCGTTTCATAAATATTCGATGGCCTTTCCGACAGGGTAATGTGCCTCTGTGACATTAAAGAGGAAACTCTGCGAAGGGGAGGGATGACAACAAATTTATCCACCAATAGCACACTCTTTTGGCACAAAAGCACATTCTTATCTTTACATCCCATAATGAGAAGGCAGGGACGGGACTGTTGCTACAGCTCTCTGGGTGGGTAGATGTGGAGTGCAAGAGAAGGGTGGCCGTAAACTGTTAGATATTTTTCCCCCTTGTCTTTGCAAAGAGAAGGACCCGCACTTGCGGTCCTGCAGTGGTTTTCCTAAGCCCCCGGTGAGGAGGACTTCTCACACGATGTCAGACTGCGAGGGACTGCCTGTGGGTAAGCGCCAGATTTATATTTACCCCAGTGTCCTGCCGACTGCTTCACATTCTCAGATTGCAAAGTCACACGCGAAGCTGCTTGCTTTCAAAGGGAGCCGGAGCCGCAGCAGGGAGAGGAGAAACTCCCTGAAACCACTGCAGATCCTGGTGCGGTGCCTTACGAGTCCGTGGTGGAAGGCTGGTGAGGGTGGTAATGCCTGGATTTTCTCTGAAGGCACACGGGCTGGGTAGGAGGAAGGGTTCTGGCATTCAGACAGATGGACTGAAGTGTCGGTGTCCAGAGAGATGATGGTATCGATGTGTGCAGTCTTGGCTCACTAAGGAGAGTTTGTGGGGATGGGTGCTGCAGGACCTGGCGCTGTGTGTGGGTCCTGTTTGTTCCTTGATAAACCTTCCTGGATGGTAACGGACGCAGCAAGGGCAGATAAATGTAATGCAAAGGGTTTATTTGCTGAAAGGAAATAGAAATGTACTTTATTTTTAAAATAAGTGTGTTACACGCTTTGCCTATATCTGGGAAGGAATCCTTTACTAGCACTTAGGGCTGTATCTGTCAAACTCCACTGAGCAGAAGAGCACGTCAGCAAGAAGCACATTTCTCAGCTGTTTTTTTAAAAACTTCTATAGGAACTGTAAATATTATCTAGGCTGCCTGTACAAAAGGAAACTCTTGTCAAAATGATAGCCTAATTCTCTGCCAAGGCATTTTACTAATAAAGAGATGGACTACTTCGAAACAGCTTTTATTTTTTTTTTTTTTTTTTTTTTGCTGTGGCAAGCATTTCTCTTTTCACATGTATGTTTATATATACAACATGTGCTGTGCAGCACTCCTGTTCCATTGGTCTGTGAAGGCTGTGCATCAAAACCGAGCTGGCATGGGCTAGAAAGTGTGGCTGCGGAAGGAGAAGGCTGCTGCAGTGTTTTTCTTTTTTCCTCCTCTCTCTGCTTCCATTTTACAAAGCAAATCCAAAGTCCAAAACTGTGCACTCATAAGTAGAGTGGAAAAATATAAATTATGTATATGGTGCAGAGTGAGCTGCACCATGCACAATTCCCTGTGCTGTTGCTATCAGCTAAAGACAGGAGAGGTGAAAATTAGTATTTCCTGCTTACCTCTCAAAGGGCTGATCTGTTAACCAGCAAAGTTTCACTTCTCCAGGCTTTGATTTTAAGGGCCTGGCCCCAGTTTGCTTATTAAGCACTCTGAGTTGGGGGTGGGATATTTCAGGGTGACAGTAGCAGTATCAGCTGGCATCTGATATTAATGATGAAACTGATATCGAGAGTGCATGGCATCTTGTGTGCCGAAGTTACTGATATCTCAATTACCTTTGCTGCTGAAAGGACCTAGGAGTTTTCTTCCAGAAAAACATTCACGGATGCATTGAGGGAAGGAAGCAATATTCTATGAGCAGGAATGAAAATTAAAGTGATGTTTAGATGTGGATCAGAAATGTGCCAGCATACACAGAGCAAAGGTTTATTTCTCTCTGTTCCCCCAGTAATTCTCCTATGCTGCCCAGCCCTGCTTCCAGGCCTGCTCCCAGGAAGCAGGGCTCACCCTGCCCCATGCCAGACACAACCAACCTGTCCCAAGGAACACCTGCTTCATGGACCTTGCGTAATATTCTGGTTCCTGTACTTACAGATGTGTGGATGCATACATGCATATAAAAATATGCACAAAACCAGCAGTGGAGAGAGAAATGGTGGTATTGCTTCAGAGTTATTAAGCACTCTTAATGAACCAGTTGCTGACAGCTTGCTTTTCATGTCGGGGAATTTTGAAATAATTCTCTTTGTGGCTATTACTCTTTGACTAGCTAGGTCAAAGTTTAAAACTTTAGCAGCTTAAAACTTAATACTCCATAAAAAGAGTTGTAAAAAATCATCATCAAACTTTGTAATGCACTGATTAGTGTCCACTAGTGCAGAAATTCCCCTTTGCTGAATCCAATGAGCATAGCAAGGCTGGAACCGTACCTCTAAAATCCTTGGTTTTGCAGCCAGATAATACAGCTACAAAAAGCTGGTGCAGTGACAGATATCATTAGCACTGCAATGTGGCTGCCATCCAGAGCCCTGCTTCTAACACAAACCCTACAGCCCTGTGCATGCGCCCGTGTATACACATGCACACGGCTATAAATAAGTTTAGCCAAAGCACAGTATTAGTGTCAAGTGTACGTACAGCTTCAGTAACCTCTTTGCAAAGGGTATGCCTCATGAACAACCTGGAGAGCTGCACTTTGTAGTTACAGGAAATTGATGCCAGAGTTTTCAGACTGCTTTCAGCCTACACAAGAATGTAGCAGGAACAGCTGCGTAATTGTTCCCTCAGAAAAGCAGCTCGGGGGGAATGGCTGAACACAATCTTTGACTTAAATAGCTGGATATGAACGGGTTGATACACCAATAATTTTTCAAGAGACTTTACTCAGTAAGAGTATCCTACTTCAGTGCTGGAAATGGTTATGCAATTTTTCATGATGAAAGCATTGGGTGTTTTTAAATTTCTGGTGTCTGTTCAGTTCCAGCGTGGCTGCACCCTTTCACTGTTGTGGAATGGAAAATTAAACATGTGATGCAAACAAACTTCTATTTTGTTGTTTGAATGTAGCACAGAAGACATAAAAAAGGCATCTTACATGCCAGAATGCAGATTACATGTAAGCAAGTGTACAGTCATTTTGGATTGAATTCATACCAAAAAAAAAGCATTTGAGAGCCTTTTGAGATTTGAAAGTGAACAGAATTCTAAAATTTACACTACTAATTTCCCATTGTAACACAGGGAGATAAAGAAGAAAGAAAGATCAGTCACTTCAGGACAAATGCACTCCTATTTCTTCCTCATTAGCAATTATTGACATACAGATGCTATCCATTAGTGCCAGCTACATAGATTTCTTGTCACTCCTACATGCAGATAAAAGAAAAGCACATCAATTATTTAAGTGCTTCCCCTTGTGTGTATTATTTTCCTCTTGTAAGGAGTCTTAGTTCAGTCTCTGAGCGACTGAACAGCTTTTCACGCACCCAGCATTTTGATTAGGAATATATGAGTCATGATGGTTCTGGTTCTTAACACAAACCTTTTGACTTCAGAAAAATCTCTGAAGTCATGCAAAGGTTCTTAAAGTGCCTCTTTTCTTATTTTCCCCTTTCAGCCACAGACTGACTTTGAATAGCATGGGTAACTTCTTGTGGATAACACCACTGTTGAAATAACACAGGGTATTGAGCCATAACAGATGAAGATTATAATGATGAAGAAGAACACCAGCAGCCTCATATATGCATACTTTCTCTGTTATTTACTGCAACAGGGCTAAGAAGGGAAGAAACAGAATTGATGTAGCTTGTTCTGCAGCAGGTGGCATGCGAATCTAACTGAATTTCCTTAAAATTCCTCACAAACTTTAGTTGGCTTTGTTTCAGTAGAGCAGGAAGCAAGACTTTTCATCTGAAGCATGTTCCTGACTCTTTAGCTAAATACTTCCTTTCAAAGCTAAAATTACATATTTCAAACATGTCTTTAAGACAGACTGGAGCCAGTTGATAAAATTGGTGTTTTCAGAATTAGGATATCCCAGAAAAATATGGGAATTTAGATTTCCTGAAATTCAACACATTCTGCACTGTCATGGGGAGTCCATTTATCTCAGCCAGAGAGGCTGTTAGTGAGCAAGACCTCCAGGTCCCATGCTGGGCTGTCTTTAAACAGCTGCTGGGAATAAAATACGGCCCACATACATTTCTGTAACAAAAAATCATGACCCAGCACATGCGTGAGCACTACTCCTGTCAAATAAAATTGCCCCACTTTCATGTATATTAGCATAGGACTATGCTTGAAATTAACATTTCATTAGATTTGGTAAAGAATGTCTATCTTTTTGCAGATCACTCCATGTTTCCCTTAGCGCTGGAGCACCACTTCTGCATTGCAGTTTGCAGGGTGAGACCCTCAGTAACAGGCAGTGGCCTGAAATCACCTTGCAGAGTGGCTGTGCAGACTGCAGTTCATGCTCTGGGACAAGCAGAGAAGTGGGAAGGTTTTTCCAGCTTGTTAAGCTGGTTACCTGCTGTAGTTTAGGAATGAAATGGCATGACTTGAGCATCTCAAGAGAGAGGTCTGCAGGATGAACCAAAGCTCATGACTGCACTAAACCCACCAGCACTGGCTTGCATGCTCAGAGCCCCCCAGGAACATCCTCCTGCCAGGGGAAGGTGAGCCCAGGGTGCTGGCGTGATGAGAACCTGGCAAGCATCTGTATTATTTATCAGAGTTTGTGACTGATAAACACTTCACAGAAACTCTAATCTTGGTGTATGGACCCCTTGGCAAACTCATTTCCTTTTGCATTTGGGAAGTCAGCTTAGGAGATGGATGCTAGCTATTAGAAGCAGTCACACATTTTCCAGTAGAGTGTTCTTTCATTGCAAAATGCAGATGTTACTAAACCACAATGCAACATTTTGTTGACAATGTCAATATATTAATTCATTTCTAAAGATCACATTTTTGAAAATTGAAATTGAGTGGGAACAAGACAGAAAGCCTTTGCATGCTCAGGTAAAATAAAATCAAATATAATATCTGTGACTATTGTCCTAGTTTGATGAAAATGGAATTGAAATACCAGAATTATCTTGGCAGCTGGGAGTTCACCTTCTAACCAGCTTGGTTGCTCGCCTAGAAGTTCCATGTGTCCTCAGTGTGTGCAAGTATTGCCTTGAGCAGCAGAGGCTGTGCATTCAGGCTGTGCATTCAGGGCATCATCATCACTGATGATGATGAACCAATCATTATGGTTTAAAGCTCTAAAGAGGGTTTGGAACATGAAGATCAGGCAACCATGCAAGGAAAAATGAGTGACTCTGGCGCCCCAGAAATCCACATTTTGCAAGAAAAACCCCAGAAGCAGATTCATGGTGATGAGCAAGCCCTGTGGAGACACCAGGCTGGGAGCCTGCCAGAGGTGTACCTGGAAAGCCCTCTCTGTTCATACAGCATTTTAGGACAGCCCCATGAGCCAAAATATTCAGCCTACAGTTCATGAAGAGTTAAAATCATCTGGGTGCAGCCTTCACCTGCTTCAGAGGCTGCTGAGGGCTGAGCCTGGGTTAAATGGCTCCCTGCTGAGGAGGGGTTCTCACCTTCAGACAGAGCTTTCAAAGCCTTGGGGCTGTATGGCTCAACTGTGGTCTCTTCCCATGCACCTCCTTAGACGTTTTGTTGAGGGGAAAAAGGGCTTTTTCATTTGGGATAAATCTGAGGCCTCCCCAGACCACGAAGCAGTTGCTTCAGTGCTGAGAAAGAGAGTGAGCCACGAGAGAGCCAGAGGGCAAGGAGCAACTCCGCATTTGCACTTGGGCAAAATGCTACAGATGGCAAAGCTGGTTCTTTGTCATCAAGAACAAAGATGAAAGAAGGTGGTCTCTGTTGCAGCCCAGTATTAGGGTGTTCTCAATAGGGGTTCAGCCTAGCTTAGGCAAACTTAGTGTACCTGTACATAGTTGTGTTGTACAACACCCCTCCACAACTCATAAAGTTATTTCTGACAACTAGCTTAAAAGTTTGCAACCTCTGGAATTAGGAAGCTGACAAACTCCACTCTCATCTCTGTTCTTCTCCTCCAAAATGGGTATTCTATCCCTTGGTGGTGGCTTGGTGGGAGCTGGCTCTGTTCCAGGAGTGTCCTGAGCACAGGCACTGGGTTAGTCTTCATCTGCAGCCTCTGCGTTTAAAGTAGCGGGTGAGGTTTCTTTCTGCGGACTACACTTACTATTCAGATGGCAGGCAGGGGCTGTGCCAGTTCACTGCTTTTCTGAAGCAGAATGTGAGTATCTGTGCTATGTGCTACAGAGGCTCCAGGTGGGGTTATTTGACCGAGAAGAGACATTAACACCCATTTTCAGAAAAAAATATTTGTTTGTTTTTCTTTCTTTGAGGAGGGTGCTGAAGGAGAAGAGCTCTTTCAGGCAGTCGGTAGAGGCAGTAGAAATTTGCATGAACGTTTGCTGCTGAGATGCTGGTTAAGGTTATAGTTAGGAAACACAGAGGATGCTACATTTTTCCGGAGTGCACCTCCCCTCCTCGCCCATCCCTCAATGGGAGGATTTTCCTTATCTGCAGAAATACTTGGAAGCTGTAGCTTGTCCCAGGGTCTGTGAGCAAGAGCACTTGCCCAGTACAGCACATTGCTGAACAGTCTTATTCCACGATGTTTACAGTAACTTAAGGCATGCAAAAAACAACCAGTGTGTTTTTTCTCCTCCTCGCCTCCATCCCTCATAACATCTGCAGTATTTCCAACATATTCTGTGTTAAGCCATCAGCATTTAGAAGCCATAATTGCATTTAACAATGTCTGGAGCCTTCTCTTGCTACAGACCTGTTATACAGGCAGTAATTTAGAGGGTGGGGCCCCCTTCCCTTCCTTTGCCGTTCAGACTGCAAACTGAATGCTCAGTGTGCCCTCCCAAAAACCTGGCTAGTGCCCAGTCTCTCACCATCATATTCAGTTGCTTCTCTGTCCCTGTTATTTCTTTCCGTACAGACTGTGATCAGCTCCCTCACCACACACTAGTGGTTTCCACAATTAAGTCCGTAACACTAGGGATTACTTTACATCTCAGACCTCCTCTAAAACTCACATGAAAGACGGTCAAGATCCCCCAAATGCTTTCTTTCTTGTCGGAAAGAAACTCTGGGGCAGAGGAATGGGCCCCTGACAAATGCCAAGTGCTGGGCATGGACATGTTAATAGTGCCCAGGATCAGTTCCCCGAAGTAGTCCTGGGTTTCATGGAGCAGCTGAAGTCACCGTTGAGTCAGCAGGGCACACGGGGACTGGTCATAGCTGCTCTTTGGTTCTGCACACGGTCTGTCAATCACACAAATTGCTTTTGGAAGAAAAGCAAGTCCTTGCTCGGATGACTCCAAACTGGGCTCGGTAAAATGGCTGTAGCCCTTGAGGAATCACAACAAATTCCAAGAAGACTTTGGGAAGTACAATGCTGTCTCCATCACAAAAAACAGGGAGCATTTCAGGGAGGTGCCAATGGCTGATTTATCTCAGGCAGCTTTTCCACACTGCCCAGGCGGGAATCCCCAGCACCACATCACTGCTCTCAGCACTGTTTGTATGGCTCAAGTTTCCACCTCTTCAGTGCTGCTCGGGAGAACACAGCCTCAAACCCCATCAGGTATTATGAAGGCATGAAATTAGGAGTTTGGAGAGATGTTTGAAAGGTTTAGGCCCAAAATCCCCTCATAAATCCATAGACACTACTTGCAAACTTGGCATTTCCTGTGATTCTCACCTATCTTGCAAATAAATATACTCGTGCACACTTATCTTTTGTGGAGCTGCAGGATATGCTCTGGCTTTGCCAGTACCCATCAGTCACACAGTGCATCCAGAACACTTCCCAGTGACTAACATAGTTACTGTGAAAATGGTAAAATCCTTGCTGCTGAACCAGAAGGTGAAAACTCCTGTAGCCAGACAGCTTGCCTGAAGAGGTCTGCTGAGGAAATAAAGAAATAAAAGTGCGCACGCACACACACACGCACACACACACACACACACAAAGACCTGTGTGTAAAACATCTGAACACCTGAGTAATTTTTCGCAGAAACTCAAAAATCTGAAAAGGTGACAGCAAGTTGAGCATCTCAGGTTGAGCTTGATCATGTGATTAAGAAGGATCTGACTTCAGGTTAAATTTATCCTTCACACACCTCCCACTCATGCTTTGGGAGCATGATCCAGATTCTTTGGAGTCAAGAGGAGCCTTTCCATTCAGTCCAATGAATTAGGATCACAACTCTCAAAAATCTCAGAAATATCATTACGCCCCGGACCCATCAGTACGAATTGTGGCTGGCTCAGTTCAGCTGTACTTCTCAGACCAGAAGGTTGAACTCCTTAGCCTGAGCGCTGTGCTGTGTGGCTGGTGGGGTTTGCTGGGTGAGGCCCCGCCAGCAAGCACTCATGGTGCATGGGAAGCACCAGGCATTAGTCATACTTTGTCCCAGCACAACTGCTCAGACAAATGTATTTATATTTGCACTAATTAAAACTTAGTGAATGTTTCGTATTTCCCCTGCTGAAACATTGCTAGCTATGACTCAGCAGGAAGTCACACAAAGAGCCATGTGTGCAGTATTATTCAGAGTTTGTGTGTGAGAGACTGAGGCACATCAAGATTAAGCCAAAAACAGTTCCCAGTGCTGTGGGTGTGTAATCGGAGATGCCAAGGAGCTCTTTTTTCAGAGCACCCAGTACACCACTGTATTTCACATATTCAAACTTCATTGGCAGCTGTGACTGTGGGCATGTCCATAGATCAGATCTGTGCTCGCTGGTCTGGTATGAGGAGATGAGGAGCATGCCATTAGTGACCATTTGGGAAAACCTGGGTTCCCACAGTTGCTCCATAGACCAAATCTTCTTCCTTCAAGAGCTGCTCTGAAGCCGAAGCACAGATGTAATCCAGTTCCCAGCAGAACTTTTCAAGCTAACTTAACCTGCAATTGTCCTTGATCTTCCTGGAATGGTATACTTTACCATGTTCAATATCTTTAACAGGTAAAGCTGGGATATTATGATAAACAGCATATTGGAAACATATATGTCATAAAATACAATATACTCTGAGACCTCATAACTAGATCTCTAGCAATAAGTATAGTTGTTATAATAATGACTTGATATTTCACCAATTGCTTGGAGATGCTCTACAATGTCAATAGCCTCACACACAAACACCTCTGATACAGGCAGCTTGTCTGTGGGACACTAAATTTGTCATTTTCTACAGCTCTTTATCCCAGATCACAGGCTCCAAGGTTCATCTTGTTGCTATGATAGTCAGCTGGCCTTCTGACACCCATATGACTTAGGCATGATATTGCAACCTCTTTGTGCTGGAGGCATATGGACCACATGTGGAAAGGATTTTGAGAAGGAAACTATTATTTCCTGCATCTATCATAAATTCCAAATGGTATATTCAGGCATAACTGTTCAAAACCAGACAGTGCATTGATGAAATGGAAACAGTTTCTCTAGGAAATCTCATCTAAACTGTTTGATTATTCTTAGTGCTGCCAACACTTTGATGTTTATCACAAGCCTCATAAGACTTGTTTTAATTTTTTTTTTTCCCTAAAGCCAGGTTTCTTGGGTCATGAGTTTTTGGTGGCTGTCAAAATGTCTATGCACTGTCCATTTTCACTCAGTCAGCAACACGTGGGGCTTGTTATCCCACTGGGGAGTGGGGATTTTTTTTCAAAGATGTTTTGGTCAGGTATTTAAACATCTAAGGCTTAGGGAGAAGCATCATGTGGGAAAGTACAAGAGAATATGCAAGGTCTGGAACAGATATAGCAGACTGAGGCATACAGTGCTCACATATGTAGGATGGAGAAAGCTGTCTTTTGAAACACCAACCACTTTTCTGGATGTTTTGATTTTGAGTCATTCAACGAAAAAATCGGAAAACTCCAGGGAAAGCATTCAATCTGCTCACAGTTTTTCACAGGAGTGTTTGTTTTCTCAGCAAACTCCTCTCCTACAATTATTTGGTTTCTCCAGATCTTTGGGGAGCATCCTGGCACACAAAGGCGCTGGAAAGTCTTTTTGCCATCCTTTATTGCCCTGCCTACTCTAATGTCCTGTAAAGTGGGAGGAGTAAGAAGACAGCTCTTCACTCTTCTCCCACTATACTGGAAGGAGAAAACCACTGAAAATTGACCAGATGACACATTTTTGTTGAGGCATGGTGAGTCTCACTCCCTACTGTAGGAGTTTCCCTATTCAGGCCAATCGAAACATAACCAACACTAGCAAGGATCCAGCACCATTTTGGGCTTTGGTGAAGCAGAGAGATAATCAGACCCTGAGCAAGAGCATCTCTCTGCTTTATTCTGCCATTGGGATTTCAGCAGGACAAAGCCAGTTCCTGAAGCAGCACATGTGCACCTGTGCCATGTCCCTCGTCCCCAAGGTCAGGCGTCCCTCCAGAGGAAAGGAGGCAGAGGAGCAAGCCAAGATTCATGAGAAAACTTGCTGCTCTCTGGCTATGAGACAAAGGCAGCCAGGAGCTGAACATCTCCGTTTCGTCCAAGGGGATGATACAGGATAAGAAAGTACTTGTTTGTACTAATCTGGTTTTATTTTCTCCTGAAGAAATGTGCCTCAGAGTTGAGCATGTGCATTTGCTTCCTTTTCCTAATGAAGTTCAGCAGCTGGGTTATCCTAGATAATGGTGCCAAATCTTTAAAGATTTTCTTGTTCTGAAATGATTGCTCAATTGACAATCTGCGTTGTTAATTAAGCTGCCTTGAGGGACAGTGGAGAACTGGAGGCAACTGGATGTTTTAATGAGTCACACAAAGAGTGAGACAAGGCTGTAGCAGGAGTCCACCCCAGCACAGCCCCAAGCCTACCCAAAACTGGTCTTTGCCACCTGGAGTGACTGTGTTCTCAGAACAATCCCGAATGGAGCTGTTTGTAGTGAAGAGCCAGCACAGGGAGATCAAATTCATTTTCCACTACTTGACACAGCACCTTGCCACGGGCCAACCTGCTCACAAGTCAGTCCTGGAGAATGCCAAGGAGTGAATGCAGCTGGGCAAGCACCCTCCAGTACAGCTTCTCTAGGCTTGGTCTTGTTCTCCTGTGCAAAATCACTTGTTACCTGCTATGAGTCCCAGACCCATCCTCTCAGCAGTTCATAGCATCTGATGAGCCCATGTACTGGAATTTCTGTGTTGATCCAATATAAAATTTCTATAAAGGGTGCAAAAAATCAGCAGGAATGCTAATTATTCACTGAGCTCAGACTACGGTCAGAGATAGCCATAGGCTCCTGCCCAGAGATGGAAGTTAACTTTAGTTCAGTGAGAGGTTATTAGATCCCTGTTTCTCCTTCCATTATTTCCCAAAAACCACTTTCCAGAGCTAAGTTATCTTCCTTGTCTAAATTCTCTGGCTACTGATGATGTTTGGCTGCCTTGTTTGTACTCTCAAGGCCTTATGCTAAATTTAGACAAGGAGGAGATGCTTCTCCTCTGGACTTTCATTTCGTGGGTTACTCATTGAATGCTGTGGGCACAATGTGAGCTAAAAATCTCATTTGCTGCACAGCCAAGTGGGTTGGGGCTGGAAAAACTGATTTCTTCTTGCTACCTACTAGACCTCCACATGCCCTTCATGTGAAGGGCAGATGCCTTGTGCCCTGAGAGATGCCGCTGTGGGTTTCCAAAGACTCAGGATCACCTCTTTCTTTTTAACATGCTAACTGAGGCAAGCGCTTAAAAATTCTCTCTTCAACTGTGTATGGGGATCTCAAGAGACCCTAAATAAATGATGTCTCTGCTGCAGTGCGGTGCTCCCTGGTGACGTTTCCTCTGAGACCTCTCTGGCCTTTCTTCAGTTCTTCCAGTCCTGCCCATCTGCTGCTGCCTTCCTTGTTCTGCCCACCAGCAAGTCTTGGGAAAATACCTTGATTTTATCCAAAGAGGAAAGAGGGAGCATCAAAAACCAGTTGTAAGAATTTATGAGAGTAAAGTTTTTACCTCTGAATACTCATGAAGTAGAAATGCAAAGTAATTTTCTGTTTGCAGTGAAGATCATGAGAAAATTCTTTGTACTTATTAAAGGAAAGCATCTTCTACTATTTTCACATATTTAATAAATGTGTGTTTCTCCAATTCTTACGTGATAAGCACGGAATTCTACCAAGTATCTGATGATGACACAAACAAATAGTGAAATATGATCTACTTGCTCATGTCACTGAAACCTCAGAAGGGAATTACAGCCTTTAGCAGGGTTCATTTGAGGTATACTACTTAAGGTAATAGGGCTGGACAATCTCATTAAGATTTATTTCCACCCCATTTAAGCATGGGTTCAAAAGTACAGCTGCAGCTGTACTGGCTTTATCTTTGGCTTACGGAAGAGATTGGGAAAAAGAAGTAAACAGAAAACGCACTCAGTCGCTCAATCGGCGGGGCCAGGAGGCTGCAGTATAGAGCAGACACAGGCTTGTGCCCAGGCTTGGAGGCTGACAAAACTGCAACGAACTTTCATCCTTGTTACATTGCATAGGCTTTTTTCTTCTTTTTTCCCCCTCACGTGGAATTTAGGGGATATTGCATCATTTCATGAGGGAGAGGGAGGCACAAAACAATTGCCTCTGCTCTTCTTTAATGGTAGTTCATCATGTTCACTGGATTTCTTCCAGGCCTGAATTTGTCCGTACTCATTAGGGAAATGTATGGGTTAGGAAAAATACATTTTCAAACATTTCAGCTTGTGTTGCAGATTCCCTAAGTAGTCTGAGATATTTACAAAGCTCCCAGCACATCAGGCTTGTCCTCCCGCAGACCATGATATGTGATGACAGTAATCCTTCTATCACACTCCAAGTGCTTGTTCTTGCTTCTGTTGAAGCCGTCCAGACTGTGAGTTATTTGGAAGCATTTTTCTCTTCTTTTTCAGTATAAAAGAAGCAGAGGATATTTCCACCTGGGAGAGGAGAATTTGCTAGATAGCAAACGCAGAAGCTCACTATATTTGCTGCAGTGTCTTTCTGGTAAGGGTGAATAGATGCACCTATCTGCATCAAATGCTCGAGGCTGGCTGCTCCTGCCCAAACAGACTCATGGTGATCATGCCCTGAAGCCCAGGGGCTTTTGGGATCAGACACCTTGTAATCCACAGGCAAAGCTCAAGCTGCCAGCACAGCCCAGCTCTTCCCACTGCAGGCAGCATCTGCAGGCTCATCCTGGTGAGAGGGTGGACTGCAGGACCGCAGGGCCAGCACCAAGGGGAGCCTTCAGCAAGCAGAGGATGCAAACAGCAGAGGACATGACCTCAAGCATGTCCTTGGTGCTGCTTCCACGTGCAGCCTAGCCGAGTCCTTTGGTTTGGGAGTGGATTTTCTTGTTCGGACACTGCACTCTCACCCTTTTAAGATTTGGACCATCCTTTGTGGTTTACCCAAATCCAGAGTAAATGAGTACATTCAGAGGCCCGGGGAGAATACTAAGGCAGGGAAAGGCATTTGGCCCTCTCCAACACTTTCTGTGAGAGAGTCAGCTGAGAAGTAGATCCAGCGTTGCTATTCCCTAAGTTTGATTTCCTTGGCACTTGTTAGATGCACAGAAATGTACAATCAACACTGCCATGTAGGCAGGACTAAAATCTGAATGTTTGGAAGAAAAATAAAGGATTGAATAGAAAGAAAAATGGAGTCGGCAGTTCAAAGGACCCATCACCATAGTATCAAAACACTATTTACAAAACTTCTTTGTAAAGAAGTTTCCACATGCTCTTTCTTTCAATTTCAGTTAAACTCTTCATAGTGACTGCTCTGGATTTAAACTGTGCCCTGGAAGGGCTGTAATCTAAACATGGAAACATTTAAGTCATGTGCTAAAAGAAGAAAATGAAGCTGCATCCAGCGCTGTGTGAAGACCCCTGGGCTGATCCTGCTGGACCTGCATCAGCCCCATTAACACACAGGGAAAAAGGTCTTGCAAGCCCCAGAGCTGTTGTCCCTAGGTAGAAACCCCCCTGCAAGCCCCAGAGTTGCCATCCTCGCGTGGAAATCATCCTGCAAGCCCCAGAGCTGCTGTCTTAGGGTGACAACCCTCATCCAAGCCCCAGAGTTGCTGTCTTGGAAGTCCAAGGCTGGGCCAAAGGTAACGAGAGCTGCCCAGGCAGCCTGGTGGGTTAGGACATAACGTGGCCCCTCCATCTCTGCAGCTGCATCTCCAGCACTGCCTGGCACATCCTTGCACTGTCCTCTCCTGTGTGATCTAGGTGTGCTCCCGCCTGAGAGCAGCAGAATAAAGCCCCATCTATTTTCAGTGGCTGAGTGGTGTGAAATGCAATTCAGACTCTGGCATGAAGAGGGGGAAATTATCTGGGTAGTCAAACTTTATTTTGTTTAATTTGGAATTATTAAGAACAATTATATTTTTAAACACAATATTTAACCCGAGAGCATCCCATTAAAATGCTTTATCTAAGCTCATTAGGAGCTTCTGTGCAGCACTATATTTACTGCAATTAGCAAATATTAGTGGCTCAGACAAACTGCAAGATATTTTTTCTGCCTTGCTCCTATTTTGTTCCTCCATCTCCTTGCCTGCCATAATCTAAGTCTAGACTAGATTAGACCCTTTCATAGGATCCTTTCACAGACAGCCTTTCTGTCTGACAAGTCTTAAAGAAGGAGAAATAAAAAAAAGGAAAATGAATAGAAAATTAACCATTAGGAGCCTCTGAGAACTCAAAAGAGCCTTTTAGATTAAGTCTCTCACTAGTGTCAAGGCTAGTAGCAGTGCCAGTGGCATTAGTGGCACTAAGTTACTTAATTCTAGTATGATTCAAAATCATTTGTAGCTATGAGCTTATCCAGGCTAAATCCTCATCCTCCCGGGTCTTTTGTTTGCCATCTCTTGACAAGCTACGTGGCATATAAATGAGCTCATAAAACATGTGAAGGAGGAATATATTTTCATTTGTATTGAAGTTTCATGTGTGCAAATGCTACTGTACAAATACTAGTAATGAATAGTATTAGTAGTTAATGAACTCAGTCCTTATTTGGGCTTTGTTTTGGGGTTTTTGTGCCCTTACACAGATATGAAATATGTGAAATGAAAGGAAGGTTTTCCTGAATAAGGACAGAGGCCAATTTTAAGAGGTATTTAGACCTCGCTCCGGTCAGTGGCAAAGGGTGGCCCAGCTGGCCTGTGTTCCAGCCAGGATGGATCTCACAGGAGGGCTGGAATTGAGCCTCTGAGGTCTTTCATGGCTTGTGAGCAAATCACAGGCTGCTAAGACACTTTAAGCTCACAGACTGTTCAGGATCCCAGGGAGGAACAGAGGTTTGGATACTTGAGTCTCAAATCCTACCACGTGTGCCGGAACTCTGATATAGGGGCTAGCTCAGACCTTTCAGCCCAACTTGACACTTCTGTGTGTACACACAAATGCCTGAGTCTTGACATTGATGAGCAGATAAGCGCTGGTGCTTATCCTGCAGCCTCGTGAGAGGATTCAGACCTCTGGCAGAGGGCATCCTGGCTGACTGGGCTGGGATGTTGTGCACAGACAGTGTGGAGAAGCACTCGAGAAGCAGTGTATAAACCACTGCTAGACCCTCCACAACTGACCTTGACCTTTTTGCTGGCAATGCCATGTGGCTGTGCCGGGAAGGGCTGCTGGGCCCCTGTCAAGCTCCAGCCCTACTTGGCTGGTCTGCAGCACGAGATGTTAATGCTCCTTCTGCCCTGTGTGCTGGCCTGCACGCTCCATGAGTGATGATAGCTGGAAAAAAAGCTCAACTTTTTTGAGGCTGTTAGAGTTTTTTACTTTTCCTGGAAAGGGAGAAAATAAAGGTGTCCCTGAAGTTCACTTACTCACTTAACAGTTAGATAAAAATGCATCCAATCATTATCTTCTTGATTTGAATAGAACTTATTGCAAGGTGCCAGAAATGTGGAGAAGCAATCAGTTAAATGATTTTTCATTTGCTGCAAACATCAAAACTATCACATGAGACTCAGAGATCAGTTCAGAGAGTTCATTTTGTTGGCTTGGGTAATGAAGGCCCAGGTTTAAAGGGTTATTCTTCAGCTATTAATTATTTAGATTTGAGGACCCAATTCACAGATATTGTCTAATTCTGTTCTTTTTCATTGGATTTGCTTGGGTCACTGCTTCTCTTCACAGCTGTTCCTGCCCTTTCCTCCTAATGCCCCACAGTGGGACAGCCTGCTACTTCACCACTTGGGAATCAATCCTGGAGTGTCTCTTGCAGGAGATGTACTCCAAGTGCTCATCACTGGATAAGCACGACGCCCAAAGGCCATTGAACCATGCTATGTGTCACTGCTACAAGTAGAAATTATCAGCTGCAGGATGTCTGGAGGTGGTTTGCATTATCTTCTGGAAATATTCATACTGAGTCTCTCTCATTCCTCATATTTTCACTGATTTCAGGGAGCTCAGCTTGGACCTACTGTTTGGGCTGAACTCACGCTCCTAAAATCTCAAGACCTCATCTATTATTTTTCTTGGAAATTTTTTGATCCAAAAATGCATCAACTCACAAGTGTATCTTTGTCTTGTTGTGCCTTGTACAAATGTACTCTTTATGGCATGTACTGAGTGAACTGAAAAATATCACTGATACCTACTTCCACTGCCTTTCCAGGAATTGATTTAGGACACATTCTCAAGATTAATGCCTTGGCTGATGGTGAGGAGCATTAAGAGTGGGACCAAGATAGGGTCAGATTACATAAAAGGAGAAACACTAGCTGCAAAATCCACTGCTATGCAGAAGAGAGCAGAATATCTCACGGATTCATTTATCAGTGTTTCAAAGCTGCTCTGTTGGAGATGGAGCCAGCTACAGCAGTACAAACTAGAGTCTGTATTCCAGTTGTTTACTGTGATCTTGCACTAGTTGGTTTACAGAGAATTTAAAAAGAAGGATAAATATTGCAAATAAGCCCTGTTGCCAAAGAAAATGTAAGAGGTATTATTTTCAGCTGCTTACTCATTAAGAGGGAGCTGCAGCACTTGAGTCTTGCTTTGCTTTTTGGCTGCTGGGAGCCAACAGTTTTCCTCTTTGAGTGTGGAACTGTGCGCGCCCAGCTCTTGAAGAAAAACAGAGATAAATCACAAGTTTTCCAAAGTTACCTTGTTAAAATAATATGTATAGTCTAAGCATGTGCAATCATAGACATGCTGTTGGAAGGGAAAATGTTTGGGGAAACTTTTACAAATTGGAAGACAAATATGCTGGTATTTATGCACTGGTTGTGCTCCAGTAAGGACATGTAGTATTATGTGCAGATTGCCTGAAGACATCACTGCCTTCGCCAGTGGTAACAGTGTTTCCTAACAAAGACAGATTGTGCCTACAGGGGAAAATAAAAGAGGTGACTGCCAAACAATATCAGTGAATGCATCAAGAAAACACTATTTAGTTACAAAAAAAACCCTAAAACATAAAAATCTGGTTGCGTGGCTTGTCTAAACTGAAGAGACTAAATTGTTGGTAAATAAGATTCCTTCCAACCCAAACAATTCTATGGTTCTATGAGCTAAGTATAACTGCCCAAAGGATTCATTTATTATTCCCCAGTTATCCTACTGCAACTTAAATACCTCACAAAATGGTCCTTAGCAGCAAAAATTAAAACCAGCTGTATTTTATCAGTTACCAGTGAATCTGCACATCAAAAGATAAACAACATAAAGAAAGGGAGAAAGAAATAAAGAGAGAAAGGAAGAAAGAAGGAAAGAAGGAAAGAAAGAAGGAAAGAAAGAAGGAAAGAAAGAAAGAAAGAAAGAAAGAAAGAAAGAAAGAAAGAAAGAAAGAAAGAAAGA
>VZTF01009278.1:258705-283594 GCA_013397755.1 Cnemophilus loriae | reverse complement strand
TTTGAAAGTGTCCTTAGGAAGGAAGGAAGGAAGGAAGGAAGGAAGGAAGCAAGGAAGGAAGGAAGGAAGGAAGGAAGGAAAAGATAGAAAGGCTCATTAACCCCAAGATCCCAGATTCATTCCCTCTGAAGGTGGTGTTCAGGGGTGCACTGATTATTTAGTGGTGGTTTCAGTCCCAGGAAGGGCCTGACTCAGCCATATGCAGCTGCAGGGATGCTCTGGAGGAAAAGCAGGTTTTGGCTCCTCTGTGTTTGAGGCTCACATGGGTAACATCAACATACACTCACTGCCCTGTCCTCTCAGCTGAACACCTCTGATTTACCTGCCCTTCACACTGGAGCAGACATAAAGAAGACCATGGGGCAACTTATTCCATCATTCTTCCTAGTGTTGTTAGTGGTGGGTAGAGTTTGCATACAAAAAATGAAGGATAGTTCCAGGAATATTGTGATATTGTAATGGATAGTAAAAAATCCAACAGCTCCAAACACAGCCCATTTCAGGTTCAAAATGCCTATCAATAAGCTCAGTTACACATTCATAAAGGATGTCACCAAAAAGCCCAATTTAATTTCCTCCCAGTCCATGACAATTTACAGGACTCTGATTTAAAACCTAGTCATCACCCTAAGTGTGTATGTTTGGGGGCTGGGCATTTAAGCCACATGAAGCTTTCCTTCTCACATGAAGCCTTCCTTAGCTGTACTTCTAGAAGTCATTCAGTGCAATTATTTATTACTTGCATAAATCAGAGCAATGCAAAGAGGTCTGCCACTGAAGTTTATCAGCATATTCCTGTTTCTGTTATTATTCTAACATATCTAACCTAAGAAAGGGGCAATTCCTTGGTTTTGTTCATTGCGGCTTGTTTTATTATTATTTTTATTTTTGATGGGCTGGTTTGTTTTGTTTTATTTGGTTTTGATTTGACTTTTTTTTCAACAATATGTATGTTATATGCTCCCAGGGAAATAGTAGACGGTGATTCATTTATGAAATTCCTACAGCAGGAGGAAGTCATGCTTGGGTCTTGCTGCCATGGAGGGAGATAAATAAACTAACATATTTAGCTAAAGAATATATAACCCATAGGAAAACAGACTGAGCAAGACTGGAGAGACACATACAAGCTGGCACGGGAGATACTGAGACAGGGAACAGAATGTTTAGATAGAGGCACTTATGGATACTCCCCACCAACAAACGAATCATCCAGGGCATAAGTGGCTATTTTTAGCAGCAGTGTCTATGTTACTTTTGCCTTTTACACTGAGAAAACTGTGAAGGACTAGATAGGAGATGCTAAAAATCCATACAGAGCAATGCTGGGCTTCCTTGTATGGATGGGCAGGACTCAGAGTGCCTTTGGCCTGGCTGTGCAGTAGACCTACAGACATGATAGATAGATAGATAGATGATTGATAGATAGATAGATAGATAGATAGATAGATAGATATGAGGGAAGGTGTCTCCATGGAGTAGGAGTACACTCTCCCAGCATACATCATTGCATGGTGGGTAGAATGGGAGTCCTCAGGCATCCTTTGTGCTGACAGCCTCCACTTCCATGTTTCCCCTAAGCTCCTCTGCAGGGATCAGGGACATTGCATCTTCTGATATCCTAATCATTGCTCTGGGCAAAATCCTTTGACTTCAGTTGTAAGGATCATGATCTAATCCAACCATTTAGCCCAATAACGGAAACCAGCTGGTAACACAATATTTGGTTTTGTCATTATATTCACCATTTGGAAGTAACGGGCTGCAAAGCCCCTTTGATTTGTGGCAGGGCATTCCATTAACACATCTAGAAAAACAGCCAAGATGTTTCCATTCACAGCACTTAACAATTTTCTCTATTACTTTGATGACTATTCACTTTGAATGGAAAGTGCTTTTCCGCACCACTGAAGCACAGCTAGTACGTAACCTTGGAGCACTCTAAAGTGCTGAGATGCTACAAGAAGTAACACTTACGAGAGCACATCCCCTCTTTGGCACGCACTGCCCGGCTCCAGGCCCCGCACAGCTCCCTGCCTGCAGCACGGCCGTGTCACCCACACCCGGGACGGAATGTGCCCTGTGGCATCGGGGGGGAGATGGAGCTGTTTCATCTGCCTTCCTCTTTTGCACGATTACCAAGTCGATTTTGCATTCAATTCCTTGTATGCAATTGGTGGTAAAATCCATGCAGGTCTAAGCTTGCTTCCCAAGCTTTTATTGGACAGCAAAAACAGTGTGTACTTGTCTAGTGGTGAGGGATATAGAGCCTGTAAATTGAGAGGCTGATGTTCAAATCCAGCAGATCAGCATAAAGCCCTCCGGATATTATTCTTGCTGCAATTACAAGTAACAGCTAAAGAAAGGGTAGGAGATTCTCACGTAATGAATAGAAATGTTTCTCTTCAGTTGCTTGTATGAATGCTGCAGACGAGGATAAATAGTTGTTACTGTAAAGCTCTCGTTGAAAAATTGATCCCCATTTGTGTCTCTAGCTGCCTCCAGCTTTTCGTTATAGGATGCAGTGGTGGGTCATCAGTGTGGTCATTTTAAGCTTGGTACAAAATAAATCCTGATTCAAGAGTCTCCTTGAGTGACCTTTGCTTATATGCACAAGTCTTTCCCATGCAAACAGCCCCAGTGATGTTGATGCTAATAGGTAGATGGTAGAGACAATTTCACTGTGACTGTTAGAGGCTGGAGATGAGGAACAAAAGCTCCTTTCTGGGAGCTGCTCATCCATCTCGAATGCTGTGACTCACTTCACCTCGTGTGGGACTGACTGCTTAGAAAAACCAACACTGCCATCTTTTTACCACGTGTACAGGATCACAGCCTTAGCATACACAAAGCATTACTCATTTCAGCTGATCCCATTAACGCTGAAGACACAGGCTTGCACTTACTCTGGACGAGCTGTAGAAAAGGCTTCTGTATGAGAGGATTATGGCTACGGTTCAGATGCTCAACACTTCCTAGTTAAAATATTTCACAGTGAAGCAATGGCACCATTAAGAGTTTGCAATATAGCAGCATCTGCTTTATTTCTTCTGTTAAAGTCTTCCTAAAGTTTCTGGGGTTTTGTGAGGCTATGATGAAGATAAAAACTAATTGTTGCTGTTCTTGATTTTTACAAAATTAGTTACTTATGAAATAGAGGAAAAAAAAATGTCATGCTCAGTTGTACAGTGTAATCAAACTGGCAATGCAAAATGGCAATGCAAGGCCATGTCAACGGAAGCAGTAAGATAAGCAGATTTCTGGTCTCCCAACATGTGCCATTCTGAGCATGCTTGTATGCAAACACAAACTCAGTCTGGCATAAATTAGATGAACTATGTTAACTTGCATAAAAATATTTTCCCAGTTCTGTGTGTTTCCAAATATATCTAATTTATGCATTTCTGAGCATATAGCGTGTATTGCTCAGAGTTGAAGCAGGTGTAGCAGCTCTTCTGCTATTTAAATCAGAGATGCTCTTGCATATTTCAGTGGATAGAAAAAGTACTTCTCCAGGTGCTGCCAGGTTTGAGAAAAAAAAAAAGGAGTTGAGAAATTCAGAGAAGGCATCCAACACAAGCCCTCCAAACTACAGTCTTTTACTGCAGGACATGTACTCTCCCTTTCCAGTGACCTTGCTATCCTAAGCACGTTCTTATGACATCACCTTAATGCTGTGGCTTAAAAACAGCTTAATTAATTTAGTGTCTATGCATTGCTGTCTGCTGCCATTGTAACATCCACATAAATAAAAAGAAGAACAGGCACTCAGCTGCCTCTCATGCAGAGCCCTTTGAGTCCCGGACATAACCCACCAGCTGCTCCAGGGGCATCGCTGAGGAACATGAAGTCCATCCCCGAGGAACCAGCCCAGGCAGACCACAGTGGAGCACCAGAGTTCTGTGCAGGTCATTTGTTTCTTCCATTACTTAAAGCCACATTGCTGTTGAAAAGATGATTGCCTTATATTTTATAACGGATGTGATTTTAACTTAATTTACAAAGTAATTAATTTTCTTTAATTGTGATGGGGGTTTGCTGTTAAGTAGTGAGTAGACAGGGATAATACAATGATGATTTCTGTAGTCTGGATCCACTACTGTAAGATAGTATCATTTCTGTATAGTCTGATTTTAAATACCGTACTACAGCAAGAATTGTTCTGATCATATATTCTTTATAAATATTACCTGTTAATGGTGACTAGTTTAGTCTGAGCTTAGAACAGAAGATAGCTTTCCTTTTCCTTCAGTACAGACTGGAAAGTAGACAGGTGGCAGTAAAAAAAATGGACTACAAATCTGAAGCAAGCTATAATGCCATTAATGGTTTAAGTTACTTTAATAAGAAAGGATTTGTTGATTACTAGCTCGATATTATATATAACTACTTTCAGTCAGTAAGGAAAAAAATAACAAGATAAGCTGTCAGTGTAATTAATTTTAAATATATTTCGTTTTCCTAAGTAGTAGACTTATAGATCTTTTTATTTTACCCATTAACAAAAGTAATCCACATCTTGAGAGCTAGCCAAGAAAATCCAAGGTTGGAGTTCACGCAGAGACTAATCTATGTAGATTACATTTGGCAGCATATCCCCAAACCAGATTTAAAACAGAAGAATGTGTTGCATTTCTACTCCACCCCAGAAGTACCAGCTCTTCTGTACCAGGGTACAGCGACCTGTTAGGAAATGGCAGTGACTTGGTGGTCTGCAGGTGTAATCCTGGGAGGTGCTGTCAGCGACTGCTGTGTACTGCTGGTGCCCTCACCAGTCCTTCCCTTCACAGCACTGGGTCCCACAAAGCTGCCTGAGCCTGGCAATGGGCGTCCCAGGAGCGAGGGCTGTTACCTGTGTTACGGATCAAACCTGGGCCCTGCACAGCGAGAACAGGTTCAAACCTGTCCTTCAGACAGACCCACTGCTGTATTTCATAGCATGTGACTCAGGAACTGTGAGCAGCTGAGACAGCCCAGGTAGAAAGATGCTTTTGGAGCTGGCTGCTTTGCTCAGAGAGAACTTCACAAAAATGTTATGCTTGATCTTGTGCAATAGGCACACTGAGGATGGAGGAGATCCGTTAAAGAGCCAAGACATTTTATCCTGGCACATGCCAAGCATAGTGCTCTGTCAGACATCCAGGAGCTATTGAAAGACAGAAGTACACTGAGATCTCTGCAGCTATCTGAAGCTATGCAGCTGGGAGGGTGAATGCCAGGGTTTGTGGAAGAGCAGATTTTTTCCTTTTTAACAAGAGTAGTTTATAATAGATGGTGTGACGAAACCATCCTCATGGGTTCTTCTGCGCTCAAAATAAAGAGATAAGATAGTTAGATGTGGAGAAATTATACGGCTTTTATCATACTGCTGGAGTTCACATTGCCCAGCATGTGTGGGAGGGGAACCCCCAGCATGCAGGGCACCCATGGGAGGTGGGGGCAGTGGCTTTTGGAGGCACCACAAAGCTGTGAGGGGAATGGTCATGCTGAGTTTCTTGCTGCACATCTTCTGGTGTCGACACCGAGCCATATGTGCACCCAGGCACTTATCTGGCTTTTATTGCATACTGATGTTCTCCTCCTGGCCATGTCATCCTCAAGATGTTTTTCCATCTCCTCTAATCAGATTAACCAGCTGCTCATGCTTTAAGGACACTAACTCTGTGGGATGTACTTCAGACCGTGGTCTGTCTCATCTTCCTATTTACTCCCTTGACAGCTGTGTGCCTGAAGCAAGGGGATTGTATCTGTCTTGACTTGCTGGGGCACCAAAATTCTGTTTTCTCTTCTCTGAGCACTGTGTTCCCTCCAAAACAGGGCTCAAGGTGATACCTTCCCTAGGGACCTGGGAGGGACCTGTACTATCTGCTTCAGACTAGTATTGTTTTCTAAGATATTTTAAGGAATGGTTTTTTTACATCCCTCAGGGTGACACTGGGCACTGTGGGATGGTGGCAAGTCATTGAGATGGTACCTCTGAAGAGAACAAGCTGCCACTGCAGCTGAAGTTCCTTGCTTCTTTGCAAGGACATGGTGAGGAGCTAATTTGTTGTTAATTTGCTGTAAATAGGAAGTGAGATGGGTATGTGAAAATGACATGTCTCTGGTGATGTAAGCCAAATTTTTCATTTGTGTCTCCACAATCCATATACATAGCAGTAAAAGTCTATGCAAGCCAAGGAATAAATGTTTCCATTGTTGTGCTTACAATCTGAAACAAAGACCCCAGTAATCGTCTGAGTAGTATCAAATATATCCAAACTACAACAAAGAAGACTTTTCCATAAATATATTCATTTCAAGGTGCCTGTAACTCTGTTCTTGAAAGACACCCAGAGTTAATTTGCCAGTGAAATCAGCAGTGGCCATGCCAATCAGATGATCAGCAAAGAGCTAACACTGTTTACAGGACAAAGTCTGAGCTCCACTCTGCTTCACAGTGCTTAGAAGCAGTTGCAATCACTACTTTTTTCTGCTATTCTCCAAGATCTCTACAATTTACAAATGGACTTGTGAAGCAGTAGTTACTATGAATATGCATGTATCTTCCCTCATAAATTATTTCTGGAATGTGTTTTAAGTAGGGCAACAAAGATATATGAACTAGACAGGCTGTAATTGTTTATGTGCAGTTATTTTTTATGAAGTAACTTGGGTTTGAATCACAGGTATTTTTACTGTGGTGTTCATTACAGCATTAAAGTATTGATTTTGTTCCCCTGATCTGTAGATACTGTTTTTAATGTAATGCTCTATTTTGCATAGAGCTAATATCTGTGATGCTGTGTTTGTTGCTATATCGTTTCTACAACAAACATTAGCTGCAGAAGATGAGATAAGGTATCTGCACCCAGCTCCTACCTCTGCCATACCAGAGCTGAAATCATGACCAGGTTTACATTTACTGCACTTTTTTGCACTGCTTTTGCACAGTTTTACATTTACTGTCTGGCTTTACTTAGTCTTGTGCTTATAGCACTGCAGGTATATTTGTGTTGTAGGTAAATTTGCACTTCAGAAAGCTTGGATAAATGGTGATATGATCATTACCCATTTGCCCTAATCACAAATGAAAAAGCTGGCCTAAAATAAAAGAAAACTAGCTTTAAGCTAGCTAGTCTACCAGAATACAACTGTCTACATACACAATTTTCTTTCTGCCTAGAAATTAAAATGTTAAATATAATGGCTACTTATGAAAAGAATATTTTCATCATTTCTTCCTCTAATAATCACTGAATATAATTGTCAGAAACAAACAGTGTGACAGAAATATTTTCATTTTATAGTCTGAAAAGTCTTCTGGAAACATAGGCTTGTGTAGAAGCATTTCTCAGAATAGTTCTTTAGATCCAGCTGTCAAAGGAAGATATTAAAATGGGCATTCTTTATCTATTTATATATTATGGGCCTAAGTTGACAGCTTTTTCTGAAGCACATTTCCTGTTGTTTTAATTGCCCTTCTGAAACATAGATGATACCATGTAGGAACATTCCCTGGTACATTTATTTACTATTTTTGGCTGATTAAATTCTCCATATCACACTTTCTAGGCTTATGTGCACCAGTATTCAGCATTACCAACTCCTAAGTGTAATCACATTATCGGCACTGACTCAGAAACATTATCATCCCCCTCCATCTTCTGTACTCAAGTCTCCCAGCCAAAATTCAGGTTTCTTTCGTATTCTCATTAGGTGCTTGTACCATGTCTCTTTTCAGCACTCTTCGTTCACACATGGATGCAGCAGTGTGTCATTACATTCCTGAAAAGTGCTTGGGCTGCGTGGGGTGGGGAGGAAGCTGGAAATCCCTGCCCCTCAAAGCCCCACTTCTGTACCACAGTGCAAGGGAGAGTCATGACAGCATTCCTCTGGAGTGGAGCTGCACTATCAGCCTCAGCACATCACCTCATTTGAACTCCTACAGTATATAAAACGAGGAAAGAGGTTTTATTCTGTCCAAGAACATCCCCATGAAAGGAGTTTTAAGGCATTTCACCGATTATGAAATCTCTGCCATTAAACACTTACTCAGGCAGAACTATTGATGGGAAGATCCCTATTACAGCTTGAATATTCCTTCTTATAATAATAATGAAAAACCTGATACATATTATTATATTTTGAATGAAGGCTTCTATGCAGTAGGGTTTTAATGATCTCACTGTTGCCAAGTTTTGCTTTCAACATCCCAGTGGAACATTTTTACCAGGCCTATTAGGTAATGCACACAACTTTCAGGCACAAATTCACTATCTCCTATTCAATGTCCTCATGCTAGACCTTGCCAATGTCACAGATGTTTTTTTTCCATAAATTCCATCAACCATGGTCTGGAAGCTGTGGTTTTTGTTGTTCTGTTCATCGCTGCTTTGTGTGCATTTGTTATAGCTGGTCATTACTCTTTAACAAAAACATTTGTGTTTCTCTTCTTTTTAAAATAAAATTTCTGAGGCAAATTGTAGAAAGATCCTACTCTGCTGTGGGCCAGTTTCGACCCTTCTGTAAGCATCAGAAACATCTTCAGAATTTAAGATGAGAAAATGTGCATTGTCACAACCAGTGAATGAGAAGAATTTTTTTCCCAAATCTTGGAGCAATTCAGTTATACAGATTTTGGATTGATTTCTTCTTACTGGCTTCTTTCTAATAGGATAGTTCACATTTTGTCAGCTAAAAAGTGGAAGCTTTAAAATTTATGAATCTTTCAAGTGCTACTTTCTCTAGGACATTAAGCACTTGGTATTTTCCAAAGATTTGGGGCTCCCAGGGCCATAATAAATATATTTGACTCCAAATCAGTTGTGTGGAAGTCTTGCCCTAAGAAAAGACATGAACATAATCAGTGACTGAAGTCTGGGCTGACTCTCCAATCCTCAAATAAATGATTGCCCCAGAGCATCTCAGTTGGGATGGGAGCCTGAGGGCACATCGAGGCTGCTGTCATTATTTAAGGCTCCTGCTGCGAATCCTCTGCCAAGGAACAACCAATTCATCTGTTATAGTGGATCCTTTGGTCATTCCTGTTTTATTGCCTTTCTTTCAGTATTGCTTAAGAAACAGTCCTTTACAAAACAGAAGATTAATGACATCATCTAATTGGTTTTGCTATCCTTAGAGATGATGGGCCAAATTAATCCCTGTTAGAGCTCCATTAATCTTTATGGATTTACACCCAAGATTAATTCATCCGCATGATACTAATCACTTGCTGTGTGGTCTGTGGAAAATCACTTAACTTTGCATGTTGGTTTTCTACCCCAGATGGAAAATGGGGGCAATAATTCTGAGTTCAGTGAAGACAAATGCTCTAAACACTCCTAGGATTGGTTAAAATGTAAGACAGTTTTTAATAAAATGCACATTTTATTTCTGAATGTTAGTTTGCAGTTGTATTCTCACTTGTATTCTCACTTTTTAGTGAACCTTGGATAGAAATATTTTCCTGTGGGGTTATGGATGTACCACATATTTATACCAAGAAAAGTCTTCGTACTGTAGAGCTTGGTGAGAATTTATGTGCTGATTATCCCAGACCCAGGGTGTCACACATCAGGTTTTACAGAAGTCACACGCTCACACCCAGAGGCAGAATTTGGCCTTTCTCATTTCTGCTTCATTTAGGCCAATTTCTACAGCTGTTGCCCAGTGAGAATCTCACTGAAGATAGCAGGAATTTTGCTTAAGTAAGGATTACAGGATTAATCCCTCTATCTCCAGTCATGTTTATTTTGGCAGTCATTTAGCTTGGAGATCTCCAAAGCTCCCAGCTTAGGTTCTCTCCATTCTGCTCGCAGATATGCATCTAACTGCACCTCTCATGGGTTAAAGTAGCAATTGCATTCACCAGCACGCTTCTATATTTGCAGAAAAATGTTCCGGTAATGCCACCAATTAGATAAAATTGGGACTTCTCACATATAATAGAAGGGAAACTACTGATAAGGGTTGCAGCAATTTATTTTAGCTGGGACCCATGCTAGAGGTGAGTAACAAGCAATCCATCAGTCAGATGACAGAAAGTACACTTGAGTTTTACAACCCATTCTCTTTGAATAACCCCAGGCACTATTACTCAACCAGAAAATATCGGTGTTGAAATCTGTTCTTCTCTATTTATGCGCATTTAATGCGTTCAATTGCCTATATTAGCAAATATAAGCATATTATAGCAAATAAATAGTATAATAAAGTAGTTTAAAGGTCAGTTGTTGCAGTCTTTTTCAGAGAGAAAGTATAAAGTAAGATTTAATAATCTTTGCAGAAAAAGAAGGTGCAGTAAAGACATAATTACAGGGTTTGGGTATTTATTTGATACAGCGGCTTTGAGCAATATACAAATTGCTTTGTAAGTAAAAGTATTTTTCAGCCATGCATTTTATTTTACAGCCAGTATTAGTCATTTCTTCTTAATTCTAGGTATATGAAACTGTTTTACCTCCTTACTGGAATTTGAATGGACATGCTAAATATACAGTGAAATCATCGTCAATTATTTATTTGAGTTGGCAAGGAGAAATATTTTTAAAGTTTAATGAAGCCAGCAGTGATACACAGTTTCACGTTGCTGAGCAACAATACTGGTGGCCAGCATTTTTAAAGTAAGGGAATACAGTATAATCATGTTGTTGCCTCAGGACTCCATTGTACCTCCCACAGTAAAACTCAGGGGAGCAGGCTCAAAGGGTGCCCAGGACTGCATCAGCTCACTGCATTTCTCATGAACAAGCAGCAGCTTGCAGGTCAGGAGGGGAAGCTTAGGGACAGTCCCCAAATTCCACAAGTCCCAGAAGGAAGGAGGCTCTCACCTTCTTCAGGGCAGAAACGATTGAAGGAGTTGAGTTAAATTGAAAGGGAAGCTTAAGAGGGATGTAGGAAAAAATTGAATGCTATAGAGAGAGTAGTTAATCTGATGCTTCTTGGAGTTCAAGGATAAAGAGTCATTAAACTAAGTAAAAGGCAGAACATAAATTTGATTAAAAGAAAGGCTTTTGCACAATGCCTAACTGACCTGTGGAACTAACCATGTCAGAGTGCTACTGAGGCCAAAAGCATAAAGGATTCAGAGAATGACTAGTGCTAATACGGGCCATGAAATCATTATTAGCTGCAAGAGGTAGAAAATTTTTTTAAACAAGAAAAAAAAATTATATATATAAATATATCCACTCGAGTTTGTCTCATATATATATATACATATATGTGCTTCCTGGGGCTAAATAACTAAAGAAGAAAACTGGGGAGGAAATGCTCCTGAGGACAAGCTATTTTATAAATGCCTCTTGTGTGGCAAGCTGAAGCCTATCTGGTACTGGGCCAGTCAGAGCACAGGTCTAGGTTAGCCTGGGAATTCTTGCTCACGCAGTGCTCTGTAGGGATGTCTCCCTGCAGGATGGCTCTTGCCTTGGACTACTGCCTTTTCATTTGGGCCAAATCCCAGTTTGGTGGGACTCGGGTCAGCGAGAGAGGAGACTTCACACAGGAGCTTCCTGTGGCCTCTGTGGTTTCACAAGTGAAAGGGGAAGCATTTCCACTTGGAAAGGCCAAGGAAGTAGAACACTGACCTGACTGAGTCTGTCCAAACGTGTCCCTTACTGATAAACGCAGTTCCAGCCACATGGCAGCCCTGTGGAGAATGGCGCATAACTCAAAGGATCAGAGCAGAGTGCTGCTGTTCCCTTCACCACCAACTTCTGTTTCCCTCTGATAATAGAGGGGCTGAAAATATGCAGCACTATGTCTCCTTATTTAATAATTGCGCTCCCCAATAAAAACACCAGTGCAAAGCAGCAGCAGATTCTCTTTGATTTGTATGTATTTTTGAAAAGTGTACACTGTGCCTACTGGGAATTATGTTTCTGAATGTTCCTTTTTCTGTACTCTCTGAGTCATAGTCCCATCATTCCTATACCTCACAATATTTTCCCATTGCCATAGAGACAGCCTGTGAGGAAAGCACAGCAGAGTAACTTCAGGTTTTTACTGAACCCAAAGTGCCTGCCAGACTGGACCTCTGCTTGAGTTTCTCTTACATCAAGAAGGTGATATGAAATAAGTAGTACTTTTTCTTTTTAAGAGCTTCATAGTTCCCTTTCAAAACAGAGGTGATATCGTCACCTGTCTGATCTAAAAATCCTCTGATCTTAAATCTTCTGAGCGGGTCTGAATCTCTAAGCAGCAGTGACTCCATACCTGAATTCTCAGAGAGCAACTAAACAAATTGAATTGCAATAGTAAATGGCTCGCATGCATTTGTGCGTGTCCTCCTCTCCCCTTCTGTTGAATTCCTTAATCTTAGAAAGAGTTTGGACCAAATCCGTGTTTCTGAACACCTCCCTCTGTTGGACACAGATCCAAATGCCACAGCTTTCTCAAATGTCACACTATGATACCCAAGCAGAATGGCAAACCTGAGATTTTTAAGAGTGAAGTAATAATTTTAAACGTTGTAGTTTAGGTTCAGAAATATATAAAAGATTAATATATTTTACCATTTTAAAGGTGTGTCTTAGATAATGTAAAAGCCAAATTTCTCTTGTAGAAACTACTTCTGTTAGCACTGTGAAGGGCAAGTACAGGAAATAGATAGTCTAGCCTTCAAGGTTAATGATCATTTTCAGTGCCTGTTTAGGAGATTGTGTCACTAAGATATAAATCATATTAGATCATCATTCTTTATAAGGGAAAGGGAGGACAGAATGCCTTTATGTGTAGGTGTGCGTGAATGCAGACAAAAGAGGTGCATAAATGCCTTTCATCTCGTACAAGGGAATAATATAAACACATCCAACATTCAATTCTGTCCCCAGCAGTACTTTGTGATATGAAGACATATATAGGCTGAACTCACTTTAAGATATTTTCAGATGTGCTGATTGCAGATGCTCAGGAGCATCAAAAGCCATGACAGCTCTTCTTTCCTTAGGTGTACATGTTTGCCTGCTAAAAAGCAAATAGTAGCTTCTAACTGAAAACAAATACTTCAGTCAGTGTGAATTGCCTTTCCACTTCATCAGCTTGTCCATTTGAACATTACAGGAGTGGATCCAAAAAAAGGGAACAGAATAGGAAAATGAGATCCCAGGCATCCCAGGTTGGGAAGCAGTGAGGACACCTCAGTCCTAATGCCTGCTCCAGCTTTTGGCATTTCACTGTTGCAGCTGTGATAGTGATTTTTTTGCCAAATTTTGACCCACACAAGAGTGAAAGAGGCATTAGCTCATTTTATAATAAGCACTAGTGGACTGTGATTGCTTCATGTTCTCCTGACCTGACACACACCAGTGACTGAGAGAAGAAAGGCTGATTCTCCATCACTAGCCCCCAGAACAGTAGCACCACACATGAGTACTCAGTAAAGTGACTTGTTTTTTGGTATATCAACTTTATTTTCTTGTCTGATGTTAACTAAACTGCTTTCTTTATCACCTGCTTTTGGAAGTGGTAGGAATATACCACCAATGACTTAAATGGAGAAAAACTGATCTCCTCAGAACACACACACAAAAAATACGGGAACAATATTGTAATTTATATTCCAGCTTCATAGCAACTGAGAGATATTTTTTAAAGTAAATTGGGATTATTTGAGGCACACCAGTCAATTACTTGTGAACCTCACATGAGGAGAACAACAGCAAAGTGCCCATGGAAATGGGCCTCGAGCTACTTTTCCCCAGAAAGTTTAATGGGTTAGGCAATAACTCTCAGGAAACCTAGGCTGGAAAAGACCTTGAGAGTTCATCTAGTCAATCTGACCCAAAGCAGGACCAGCTCTATCACATCAAATAGGATGTACAGCTCCCTAAAATAATTTCATGGGAGATCTGTTACTTTCTTAGGCAACTTACGCCAGTGCTTTATTACTCTTACAATAGGAAAAGTTTTTTATTCTAATGTAATAAAATCATTCTAATGTAATTCTAACCTGAATGACAATCTTTGTTGATATGATTTGAACTGGACTTAATGTTCCAGCTGAGGCACTATCAATGCTGAATAGGGTGGCTGGATCTCTTCATACATTTTCAGGATTATTTATCCATTGCGTTTTATTGCTTGCCTTTTCCACTTTGCATAACACAGTTCCATGCTTGGTTTGTGGTCTACCCTCAGTCAAGCTATTTCCTAACCAGTTATTACTCACCTTCCAGCAGATAATTCCTGTCTAAATGTAGTCCCTTGTACTGGCTCTTAGTACATTTTATCTTGCTTTTACAGATAGTTCCTTCAAGCTGACGAGATCTTTTAAAAAAATTGATGGGCAGATGCCTACTGACTAGTATACTTGCAGAGGTCCCAAGCTGCAACCAGCACATTTACTGAGTATGTCTTCTGCTTCCTTTTTCAGTCACTAATGAAAAGGTGGACTGTAGTGGGACTAAGGTGGAAGATGTGCAGACTAGTATTTTGTACCTCCTTCCATTTTGTGTCACTGTTTAGATATGGTTACCTCCCCAGTCTTACTTACACCTGTTTGAATGGGTGTAGCGGGGTCAGCAAGGCTGCACTTCCTCATTTGCTTCTCAGAGTGTGCAGAAAGCCTCATGGAAGCTGAGTTACATGACACCAACTCCCTTTCCTCTGTCCATAGCATAGTACAGCCATGGGAAGAACTAAGCTGGTTTGACAGACTTTGTTCTTACAATGAAAACTGAATGCTACCCACTTCCCTTTTATTACTTAGGCACTCAGGATATATATGTCTAAAAAATCCTAAATTTTGGGGCAGAAATTTAATTTAATCAACTGATCAATAATCTCCTACTTTCCCCCCCCCCCAATTTAAAATACAAGTCCCATTCTTTTCTACTTCTGATCCACTGACACAAACATCCAGTCACTCAGAGACTTAATCAGTCTGCCCTTTGAGCATCATAGGATGGAGTTAATACATCTAGCTAACTTAAAATAAAACATTGATTGCATTACAGCTAAGAGATGGATCAAACTGCAGAACTAATTGCTCTTAGTAACTACCACCTATTTGCTAGATTAATTTTCAGCTGGAGCCGTTCCCCGTCCAGATCTCTGCATGCCCTTACAAATCACTCTGACTGAGGGATGAAGGAAGGCAGTGAGGAGATGGGAATAGAGTGAAGCAAGGAAGGTGTAACTACATTTTCAGCAATTGCATTGCCTTAACACGTTTGTTGAAACACAGCTTTAATGAAGACAGATACAAAGAAGTCATCAATCACTTGTACATTCCTCATGTCATCTGTCATTAGTTGCCTTGCACCCCTGAGTCCTGGACCAGCACTCTCCTGGCCTTCTTCCTATGCATTTGTAGCATGACACCTTGTAACCTCACTGTCCCTGCTTAGATATTATTTTTTGGGCTTTTCTTTCTGACTTTACACTAACATACTTCTGCCATTCATCTGTACTAATCCTGAATAGTTCAATCCCTTTCCACACATTTTCCCCTGGTCAGGTCAGAAAGGGGCTTGTGATGAAGCCAGGAACTTTATTACTACATTTCCTCTTCTTCCTCTACACTGGCAGAACTTGAGTTTCTGAGTTCCAAGGGAAAGCATGCAGAGATGGAAAAACCCTGGGTTTCAGTCTTCATATGCCATATTTCCTAATTTCACATGGAAGGAAACAGTGAATGAATGACAGAGCAAACACTCTTCATAAGACAAATGGAAAAAGTGAAAAATGCTAAATCATATCAAGACTCTCTCTTAATTGTACTGCTTGAATATGAGGTAACTTCAAACAGCACGTAGCTGATAGATGACACGAGCGAAGAGAAAATGACATTCTTTTCTCCAGCCCTTCAGCAGTTCTGATCTGCTCAGCAGAGCTGAAAGTAAACAGATATTTTGCTCTGCTTCTGGCCCCTAAATGCATAATTTTCCACAAGTTTACATCTACAACAGCTGAAAATCATGAGTCACATGTATTCTTTTCCAGCATAAAGTATTATTTACTCCTTACTCTTGGATGGTCATCAAATGACACTTAATGTCATTTGTGAAGTTGGAAAAATGTCCTTTACCACAGTCTTATGTGGGTTTTCTTTAAAATATCTTACTTATCTGAAATGAATGCCATCAACTTCTTTGAAATATCTTTATTTTTTAATTGGTCATACAACACTATATTGCATCAATATGGCAAAACTCTTTTTCCCCTGCTGAAGTGACTGCTGAATAAAAAATATCGGCTGATGTCTTGAAATAAAAGATGTCACGAAAGAATGAGAAGATATTATGGATGTTTAAATCTGACAAATCTGGATCCAGAGTTTTGACTTCGCCAAAAGACTGTTTAGTTGAATGGAGTCTCTGATGAGCATTAATCAGCTAGGTTATTTGTAATTATTTCTGTGTATAGTGCCACAAAGATATAACGCTTTTTTTATAAAATAAAAAGGAATGAAACCAAGAATTCAGCTGAATCTCATGGTGCTCTGCAAGGTTACACATGAAGAGTTGGCCCTTGGCCTATTCTACCCATCCCTTAGCTCAGGGAAACTCATTCACTGTAATATGGGAATCTTTGTCTGAAGGGGTGGTTTGAGCAGAAGATGCAAAATTATTCAGTGCAATATTTCTCAGACATCTGTAAAATATACCAAAAGCTGGTTATGGCCAAAACATTCATTAAATAGCTACTGATACGAAAAAAAGAGAGCTGTTTAAGAGGAAGAATGCAAAGGCAAAGGCAGCAGACCCCTGCATAACAGGGCTGCAGTCTGATGTTTAGAGCAAGGTCTTAGCTTGGACTGCATGGTGGTCACAGAGTGTCCCTTGGCAACTCCCAGCCCTTCATCAGCCAGTGCACACTGCAGGGGTTTTATGTTCCTAATTCTATCATTCATGGCTGTATCTACTTGTATAATTTATGGCACATAATACATATTTTTCTTTTGAGATTCGCTCTATTATTTATTCCAGCATTTATTCTGCCAGAAAGTGGTGGGACAATAAGGGGTTATCTGGCATCAAAAAATTGAAAAGAACTTGTCTTCTTGCCCTTTTTTTCTTGAATTATGACTGCTAATGACAAAATCCTTTTAGTTTCTCTTCTTTCACTTATCTGTAGCTCTCATTTTCTCTCGCTTCTTCGAAAGCTTGAGAGAGAAATGTCAGGTGGTGAAATACTTAAGAGTTAAAGGGCTGCATCAGGAAACGTTTTTAAAATTAGGTAACTTGGTATCTGAAACAAATGTACGATTGTTCTTCATGCTTGAATGGCTGGCAGCCAGGCAGCAGGGCCTCGGCTGTTTCTCAGGGCTTCATTCAGACACTATCATTATTGCCCGTATTACTTTTTCTTCTGTCCAGGACTCTCTTGAATGCCACCACCAAAGAGAAGAATGCCACGCATGGCTTACCCTGAGGAGGATTAGTAATCCTACACCTTGCACTGGCTGGCAGAGGTGTTTTAAGAACAACCAGAATTCTTTCCCAAGAGCCAATTTTTTATTACTATATGGACCTGATCCTGCCATGTAAACTCTGATGCCTATGCATGTTTCTGGGTAATTCAGTGAAGGCTTCTTTGGTTCAACCACTTCTTTTCTTGGATTTTATTTCTTACATTTTATATGTTCAAAGGAGTTCAAAAGTGAAATTTTTCTAAATTTCTGGATGCACTTGCTATGAACCTGCAGAAAGAAATTACTTTGAACAGACACATTTAACACAGAATTGCTTTGATCACACTGTGGGCCTTGGGTGATTGCACAGACCAGAACAAAAAAAAAGTTACTTCCAAGGCAAATTCTGTTCCAAAGTAAATAAAAAAGTTTAATTCAGAACTATAGTTACCCACAAAAATAAAAGCTACAGCCCATGCTGGAAATCAGTGTAAAGTAATGTTGAAAACTGTAGGAAAGGATTATTTCCTATTTCTTCTTTCTCCAGCCAGCCAAGCTTAGATTAGTTGATGATTTAACTGTTTCCTTCCATCCCCAGGTTGTGTCCTGGGATCTTGAACTGGGAAAGCAGAAATAAGCTGAGGCAGCAAAAGCAGTGGAGGGATGAAGGTCTCAGTGTAGGTGGTCTTGGGCTCTGCAAGATATCAAAGGAATCTGCAAGTGTAGTGGACTGAAATTCCTGCCCAGCCCTTGTAGGTCATACTGCAATCCACTCTCCTGTTCCTCCACCCACGCAAGGAAAGCTCATGGAAATTCAATGAGTTTGAACCAGTGGAGCTGCTATGGTCCCCTGCAGAAATAACCCACACCATACAAATGAAATACTGTCTTCTTTATTCCCCTGCCTCTTTTACCATAATTAATATTATATTTGGTGGAAGATACAGGGGGATGGATAAGCAAAACTTGAAGTTAAGTTAATTGAAGTGGTAAATGGGCTTATGTGATGACAGGAGTTAAGATTACAGGTAAACTCCCTGCAGCTACTTCCTATGACTTGTTTAATAGCACAAATTAGTTTTTCCAATAAATCACTCACTAAAAGCAAGCATAACATATGAAATCACTAGAAGAAATCCAATATTTTTTCCAGCTATCTCTCAGAAGATATTTGCCATCATTTATTTTCCATATCTGGGCAAATTTCCAGTAGCATAACTGCAAATGTAGAAAGTGCCATAAACGAGATTGTCTAGCCCCTTCTAACATTAATATATTGAACCAACATGGTGCTTTGTCTTACTCATACATTTTTATGTGTGCTTTGTTATCTACGTGGCTGACAGTAAATTCTCCTGGTATGCATCAGTTCCCACGAGATGCCCTTGATTGTTCTGGATCCCAAAAACAGTAAAACAGTGACATGGGAAGGTGGGAAGTTTGGAATATCAGTTCTGGTAAAGCACAAGTTTAAACCACCATCCTACTGACCAGGGAATGTAAAATAGAGTGTTGAGATCCTTCCCGCTCATCATAGGCACTGTGGGTATCTGTTTGCAGAAGAGAGACTTCTTTCTCACAGTGTAACTGATGTATCCTTTGGACCTATATCCAGTTTTGTACTTCTGGGTTTTACACATTCTTGTGAATTGTTTCAGTCCAGTTAAAATCCTCCTTCTAAGAAGTGAACAGAATGGCTACTGCAGAACCACTGCATTAAAAAATGGCAATTTTTGTGTATACCTTAAATTATGAACTTGCTGTGCTGTTTTTAAAATATAATTTAAAAGAAATATATCTACATTATACCTTACTCCACTCTCATTCTTCTCTAATATATTTCAGAAGGTGTAGATTTACGTAGCTGTGGCTTTGTATAACCCAGATATTAAATTTTAACAAAATATTATTTAAATATATGCATAAAATAGATCTCTGGAATATATACTGTCACAGTAACATCTTTATAATCATTGCATAGAAATTAAAACCAGTGATCTCAGCCATGTGCAGAAGGGTGTCAGTGTGCTGCAAGCCACACAAAAGCATCACTTTATCATACTTGCTGAAAGCATTTCCCAATACCTACATTCTGGGAGCTCCCTGAGGTTCCAGTGGGTGCAAGAAAGGTCTTTCTGCTGGGAGGGAGTTCCCCCTGGAGAGTGACACTGACCTGTAGGGATGATCCTCCTGTGCCTTGAATGGTGACCTGGTGAACCTATGCCAAAGCTATTGTACCTGAAACCAGAGATGTCCCTCTCACAGGAGGTACGATTCGTGCCCCTGGGTATATAGATCTCAAAGAGCTCTGCTGGCAGGAGCTTTCAGCCTCTTTTGAGGGCTGAATCCACCAAAAATAGGGTTGCAGAACTGAGCTAGAACCGAAAACTTCTAAGGAGTAATTTTGAAGAGTGGATGGATCATTTTGTGTGATGCCATCCATCACTGCGCCTCTTCACATCAATCTCACAGAGTATTAATATCACAGAAATGCTGTTCCCATCTGCAGATTGCAATGGAATATGGAACAGGAGTTGCATTCCTGTGTATCTGTAGTATACTTTGCTTCTCATCAGTTTCAAATCACAATGCCACAGCTGTGGATGTACTAAGTTTGCACTTGGCCATTACACTGACGTGCACTGAACTCAACGTATTAGGGGGCCTTGTAAAAATAAGGGTATTTCTATTGCAGGCACTGTGTTTGAAAGCATTTCATAACAAACCACACGAGTAGTATCTTCAGTGTTTACAGGCAGGGTATTCTCAGTAGACTCATATAGCAGTTAGTGCAATAACTGGTAGTTATTCTGGTTTGATTCTGTCACAGACTTCCCAGCATGACTTTGGCTGTGTCATGTTTTTCTTCCCATTTTCCAAATAAGCAAACAAAGCCAACATTTATTTCAAAAAGGTGGTGCAAGTCTGAAAGCATCAGTGTTTGCTGAGCAGCCTCCCACCTTTGAATAGGAAGAGTCATACATGTGGAAAGCATTATTCTTTTCATCTTCAAAGTCTTCTCTTTGTACTTACAAATTAACCAATCTGCAAAGCAATATTTTTTTCCTGGGCAGTATGATTAAGATTATTCTTATTAATTATAGGGAAACTTCCATAATTCCAATATATGTAGTTCAAAACAACATGATATATACAGACATATTGCGACGTATTTTCATTTGGATTGTTAAACCTGCATAGCTTTGATGGTTTCATCCCACATTTGTTGTATTGTATTTTTAATGTGCTCAGACTGTGCTGGTATAATAGTGATCCTCCTCTTATACCCCGTCTTTCCCACATGTATGAAGTCTGCTTTGTAGTGACATTCATGAAGCTCCCTGCTGCGGCTGAAACACTGGAGTCCTGCTATTTAGAATGAATGATTATTCCAGTGGTTGAAGTGTTCTGACAAAGGAGACTGGGCAGCAAGGCACTTCTTCCTTTCCTACACCACACTAGGAGAGGAAATCCTTATTTGAGCTTATGATGGGATCCTGACAGGCAATACCTGGAGATAGTCTTAGAAATGAGAAAAAGCCACTTCTGAAGAATAAAGACAATTTATTCACTGCATGAAATTCTCTTAAAAAACCCAAACATTACTGCTGCTTTCTGAAGAGAAAGGGCAAACAAATATTTATTTATTTTTTTTTTAAATCAGTATAAATCAGGATTTCATCAGATTTTAGGAAGCTAAATCCAAAACTTAACCCCAGAGCCTCTCTCTGCTAAGTGCTGATCTCATCCTGCTAGTGCCTAAACCAGGCATTGGCTCTTCCTTCCCCAGGGCTCCTGCTGTGTGCAGCTTGCTCTTGCTGCTCCTGCTGCTCCTGCTGCTCCTGCTGCTGCTGTTGCTGCTGCTGCCGGGCGTTGTGCTGCTCAGCCTTGGCCCCCAGCTTCTGTCAAAGCACTGTGTCCTCCAATACTGAGGCAGGGCACTGTGCCTGTGCTATGATGCCAGCTTTCAGACCATCTAACTCTCAGTGCTGGTGATGAACAGCTGGAAAAGATGCCCATTTCTTCTGTTTTGAATGAGATGATTGAGGGAGAAGCACACACGTGGTACCTTGTGTTTTGGATTGCAGTCTGGGCCCAGGCACCAAGTGTCGCAGTGCTTCAGCTTTTTAATGGATGAAACTTCTGACTCACAGAGGAAAAGCAAAACTTGAACACACAATTTAAATGCTTCCAGGCTCAAGCAACTGCTGCATTAAGTAAGACTGTGAATGGTGAAATGGACTCTTACATGTTAAATTGAAACACAGTGAACTACAGAAATGAGCTCAGCTCCTTTTGATCACGCTGCAGTAAACGTGACCTATCAAATGATTGCTAAAGAGCTTGAGGGGATCTTCAAAAGTTAGTCATGGTAAAATAGATGCTATAATTATATCCACTGATAAATTTTAGCAAAACCAGCACATTTGCTGATGGTGCTAGATGCTTTGCCTGATGAAGATTTCTCTAGTTACAATGTATGTTCAGTGTGCGCAGCAGCCATCCAAGCTTCCCTGATCTGTTCAGCAGACAAGCTTTGCACTGACCTGAAAGAAAAGCCCTCCAGTCTCTGTGGCGAACAGAACCTTCACCTCCTGTAAACTCTGCAAGAAGGTCTCACTGCACCTGATGCCATCAGCAGCTCTGCACAGCGGGCTTTGCCACTGACAGCCAAATCCCAGCGTCCTTCCCTTAGCAAGTGCCATCACGTCTCCCCCCACACAAGCCCTCTGCAAGCAGTGGCATTCTGCACAGATCCAGGGTGTAGCTATAAAGGGCAGGCTGTCCAAGCTACCACCACATGGTGAAAGCAGCCTGATCCTGTTTTCAGGAAGGGGTAAAGGAAACATCAAAATTATCAGGAGTTGGACTTTGATGATCTAGTGAACCCCTCCCAACTCAGAATGTTCTGTGATTCAGTGATATTTGACTACAGCCTGTTAACAGGGAGTGAAAGCAAGTCTTCTTTGTCCTAACATTGGAGTATATTAACTCCTGAAAATTCAGAGAGGGATGAGTGAAAGCTCTTTTATTCTCACTTAGCTAATAGTCATTCACATTACACTACTCAAGACAAACAAAACTTAAATCAATAGGTATAAAATACAGCTTTCAAAAACATAACATCATACAGTTTCTGACTGCCAGCAGTCAGTGCACACAAATGTACAGCAACAAATCCTTTCCAGATATATCAGCCCCGCTGTACTGCTCAGGATGCCACATTCCCATCTATAAGGCTTCACACTTGCCAAAGAACTGGCTTTGAAATGTACAAATGATGAAGGCTACAGTATAGTGAAAAATGGACAATGAAAAGTGTTTTTGTTGTTTCACCATACCAGAAGAATTCCCAGACACATATTCGTGCATCCTTCTAATCCATTGTCCCATTGTTCCCACAGCCAGACAGAATTTCTTTTTCATTTCGTGCCTTGTGGTGCAGTTTAGTATAATGAGATTGTAACAGGCCTCAAAATCATTAGATTATGAAAGTGTTTCCCTTTTCTAACCCTTGCCCTTAGAATATAATGGCATCATAACAGCATCTGGAAACTGGAGCCAAGACCATTTTCTGTCACATCTCTGAGCTGATTTGCAGCGCGCTGAGCTGAAAGGCTTCACAGACACCTTCACCACTAATTTCAGTGGGAAATCTATTGTAAGGTTTTCTATGTTCTATCTCTCTTTAAGAATGGATTAGATTTTAGTTCCTAAGTGACTTTTAATTTCCACTCTCTGAAATGGAGCTGCATTGCCTCTTTCTGGCCTTTCTTCTACTTTGGCAAATCTCATAAAAGTTACTGGGCATTTACTTCTCTTATCTTTGTAGGACTCTCACTGACAACACATTTTTTACCATAAACATAATACTTTGAGATAGCATAGGTTTCATATATTTTTTTTTCAAAACCTGCACATCTGAAGGAGGTATAGGTTAAAGTAACATTGACATTTTATGGCAAACACACCTCTTGTCTCAAGATGGTGGAAAATGAGCACATTAAAACATTTATCAACCTCAAAAATAATAACCAAATAATGACAATAACGTTTTAAAATGAAGGAAATTCTCAGTCGAAATTTTTACTGAAAATGAGCTTCATTTTTCTATTGTTGTAACTTGTCTGCCAAAAACCCCATCTATGTCTTTCTGTGTGTGTACAATGTTTTAGAATAATATAGCATCTTTGAAACGTTCGATGGCTTATGAATGAAAAGGTCATGAGAAAACCTAAGGGTTCTGTGTTAATTTTAAAGATGAGAAAGAATCATGACTCATTTAAAACATTAAGAAAACCTATATGTTTTGTATTTTTGAAGTAATTTTCTATTATTTTTTGATGTCTGGTTTTGGCTTTTTCAAATATATAATTAAACTACCACAATTTTCTGTTATTTATAGCCCACAGCTATAAAATGGAGTTGTTTTTGTCTGATACAAGTTAAGCACATCAGGCTGGGTAAGTACTTGTGCTGGAGATGACTTCAACTTTACTGATATTGGCACTGGCAACTCAGGAGGGAGCACTTTTCACTCCACTTTAACATGGAACTGATATCTCTGCCTAATTTTATAGCATACTTTTGTGTTAGCGCTGCCATGGTTTAGTGGTTGGTGAAAAGACTCATATACCAAACCCGCGCCTGTAAATGGATCCATATGATGGAACTGCCCTGCAAAAAGCTCCTGAAAGGACTAGGGCCTGAAGACATGATGTGTTAAGTGCTTCGGCATTTTTCAAGATGAAAGGTGCTATAAATATGCAATGCAGTATTTCCCTTGTATCCCTTGAGGAGCTTGAAATAAAAATGTCTTTCAGTCACTGGACACTTCAACATCCCTTAGCACAGAAATTGAAGGCCAAAATGTATCAAATAATTTTACAATATTCCTAGCCACCAGTTTTGGACCACTACCTTCATCTCACCATGAATGGACATTATGAACATACGTAGATAAAACTATGCTAAACAGTTAAAGCTATTTTAGTATCCTGTATTGGGAAAGCATATCAGTCTTCAAACTACATAGTTTAAACTGTACAAAATGACATAAGGAATTACAGTGTGTATAATTCTTTTTTGGTTTTGTAAGAGAGTATCAATTACAATGTTATCGTGACAACTCCATCCTGTAGCCAAGAGAATCGCCACTGAAATCAGTGGAGGGCATAAGGTGCAGTTACAGACAGGCTGTTGCTTCAGTGGAAGAAACGAGAGGAGCCTCAGACAAGGCAGCCGAGTGCTGCAGCAGCAGGGAGGTATGCTGAGGCTGTGTGTGCGGGGCTCCCCGGCTGCACAGCTGCCGCCGCAAAACCCCTGCCCAGCGTTCAGGGACGCTCCGGCCCTAACTGTGTCCGTGGCCGTAGTTCGGGTTAACCCCCGGGTCACCGACGGGCTCTCTGCTCCACCTCGGCCCGATCGGGACACCCGGTGCCGCCGGGCCGCGCGGTTAGCGGGCGGCAGAGCCCGGGGCGCGGCAGGGGGACCGGGGCTCGCCCTTCTCTCAGATGCGGCCCGGAGCCGGCGAGGCCGCCGAGAAGAGATGGC
>VZTF01009278.1:183869-258359 GCA_013397755.1 Cnemophilus loriae | reverse complement strand
GAGGAGGACGGAGGAAACTTCACCCCCTTCAGCCTCCTCCGTTATACGGCGGGAAACCTGCCAGCCCTCGGGGCTCCTCTGCGAGCAACTTCTGCACCTTCTTCATGGGAATATGCAGAGATACGTGTGCGTATGTGGATGATACAGATGTCTGTGTGCATCTTTCCCAAAGGCAGATCTGGTAGCTCGAGCGATCACCCACCGCTGCGTGTCTCCGTTGCGCGTATGCCAACGTACACACGCACATATACATATAAATATATATATATATATGTAAATAAACATATATATGTATATGTATAAGGCATGTATTTACATACATGTATAGGGCCGAGGTGCCCGTGACCCCGGGGGCGCAGTGGGACGCAGCGGCGGGGGCAAGTGTCCTTCAGCCCCCTGCTTGCCCCCGCTCCCAGAGCCTACCCGGCGCCTGTCTGCACCAGCAAAGGGCGGTGAGGTGGGAGATGCCTGTGTGGAGTTACGGGAGTTGGCCTGCAGTTACTGATTTTTCTTTCTGCTGTTTTTATGGTAGGGGTTATTGGGGTGGTGGCGTCACCTGGGTGGCAGCATGACAGGGGAGCTACCAGGCTGCAGTGACGGGTCGTAAAAAAGGAAAGAGGTGAGGAACTGCAAGTATCCTCACAGGCAGTATTGGAGATTGGCCTGCATAGTACTTGGGATTATTCAACTAGCTGATGTTTCCCTTGAGGGGAAATAAATCAGCTATTCTAAATGTTACAGAGAGTTCTTAATGGTAAACTATAATCTCAAAATACCTTACTTTGATATGAGTTATTGCTTTCTAGGAGCAAAATTGTTAGCATTCATAATCTCATATTTCATATTTGTGGATCTCTTATTCCTCCACATTTTAGTAGTGGTCTTTGCTTTCTACTGCTGTCTGAACAGCTGGAGTCAGGTTCATATGAAATTGCTTCATGACAGCAACTGCATCAGACATAGCTGCCTCTTTCCTTGGAAGATATGAAGATGATACATTTCACATTATTTTCTTTGTGGTGTGTTGCAAGAAAGGGACAGGTTTGCAGAAAACTGATACGTGTGGATCTGGAGATTGTGGGAGCAGTTTTTTCAGGGCAGCAGGAGTTGTGTGTGTGGGCTGTGCATTGTGTGGTGACGCTGTATTTTTGGAGCTCCTCAGGAGAGAAAACTATGACTGTGTACGGGGGTTGTACGCTAATAGCAGATGCCTGTTTTGCCTAAACTTAATAAATATTTCATTGTAAGTGTTTTTTAATAAGGAAACATACAGCAACATATTTCAAAGTTTATACTCTAATCCATTTATAAGCAAGCTGTCTTCCTACCAAAATCCCTGGGCTTTGCTTTTGCAGTGATCATGGTAGTAGCCTGCATGTGGGAGCAGAAGGAGTGGCATCACTTTCTAAATAGTTTGACAAAGCAGAGTAGCTTATTCCTGAGCACTGTCCCTCGTGTTGATTTGGCAACTCTGAGCACCTATTATACTCGATGGAAATAAGCCATATGTATTTATACTGTACATAGGTTTTAAAACATTAGTTAATCCTTCAGTATTATGTTCTAGAATGCATTTTTGATGGAATCACCTGTGTAGCTGTTGTCTCATTGTAGACAGTGAGCTCAAGGGCTGTTGTAAGTTTGTATTCTTCTGTGCTTATAAAAGTGGTTGAATTCAGAAACCCTTCATTTTATGAGTTAGCCTTTAGTGAGACTATATTAAATGAGATGAGGAATTAAAGATAATCAGGCCTTTGAGTACAGCCTTAAGGTAATCAGGTATCTCACACATGACCCATGAGGAAGAAAATACAAATAGAGGATGCCAGTGAGGGTTTTGAGGTTGAAAAAAGTTAATTTGAGAGCAGATTTGCCCCAAACTTGCCCCTTTTTTTTCTAGAAAGGGCCCTGGGGTCAGGAGAAGAATTTGGGTCTTCACTCATATGCAGATTTAGTTTGCATGATTATTTAGTAATGTGTTTTTACGGCTGGCAATGTGTGAAAAATAAGGTAAATGGAGAAGGAAAGGAGAGAAGAAAGAGGTGAGGTAAATATGTTAGTTTTGAGCTGCATGTCTAAAATCTAGGGCAAATATTTAGCACAGCTAGTTCAAAGACACCTACTTTCTTCAAACTCCTTTTTACAGAATAGTAAAGGTACAGTTGGCATTTGAGAAACATTGTGTTAATGAATACAAGTGTCAGTCTGAGATACCATCAAAGCAAGAAATACAAACTTCTGATGTGATTTTAGGCAAGTTATTTCATTCTTAATGCCTCAGTTTCCCTAGTTGTAAACTGAGCAGAAAGTACATGCCTGCTTTGGAGGAGTTTATCATATTTATTGATTTGTTTGGTATCTCCCTCTTCAGTTTCAGAGGACAGCCTTCAGATGCACAAAATGTTTTGCTAGTTGCTCTGCTTGTTCTGTTTGTTTATTTTTAAGAAAGACACTGAAATAACTCCTCTTAATGCCCAAGGACAATTCTCGACTTACATCTCACTTTCCAGTTATTTAAGGACTCTGTTGGTTTATTTTGCATGTTGTAAAGTAAAGCTTAGATAACATTAACTGTGCCTGGTTATAGATACCTTCCTTGGCATTGAAGTTACTTTTAGGTAGAAAGCCAGTAGGTTTATCTACAGTCAATCAGGTTGTTAGTCATGTGTTATTTAAGCTGAAGGTAAAAGTGGAAGGATACTGATAAGGCAAGATAGTGTTGAGGTTTTTAGCATCTGCTTAAAAACTGATGGAGAGAACCATGCTGGACATGAAACACTACCAAACAAGACACATACTGGAATTAGAGACAGTGCTCATCTTGCCTCGAGCTGATTTAGTAAGCTGCAGCTGTGATCAGTACTGATTATAGAAAGGTTGGGAAGACATGTAGGGTGTGGGCAGAGTTTTGTGAGTCCTCTGACCACAAATCTATCTATTCTCTATCTATTTACACAGCCTTCACCACAGTAATTGCTGTGGGCAGGATTATTAGGTATGTGAAATGTAAAGGGTGAAATCTGGGATTCCTGCAAAAAGCCTCTGTAGACTTAAAGATGGAAGTGAGAATTTATCTATGATTTCTTTGGAACTTGTAGCATCTTTTAAATGTCCTTCATGTGCCTACTGGGAAAATCGTAGCTGTCAAATGGCCATTCCTGCAACCACAGATGCCTTGTTTGACAGAAACTTCAACTTTAGAGTATCTGGGTAAAGCAGTAAAAAAAAGTATGAAACATTATTTCTTAATGAAATTGATATATTTGGCAAGGGACTCCATAATATTAATTACAGTTCTGTTTAACAGATTACCTGAAGTGTAATTGTTATTAAAAATTTCAGAGAAAAATTTAAATTGATACAAACTATGCTATAATTTATTTTTAGAAAGAGCAGAAGAATCACAGAATCACAGAATATGCTGAGTTGGAAGGGACTCACAAGGATCATTGATCATCCAACTCTTAGCCCTGCCCAGCACCATCCCCAAGAGTCACACTATGTGCCAAGAGCATTGTCCAGACACTTCTTGAACTCTGTCAGGCTTGGGGCTGTGACCACTTCCTGGGGAGCCTGTTCCAGTGTCCAGCCACCCTCTGGGTGAAGAATGTTTTCCTGATTCAGCCTAAACTTCCCTTGACACAACTTCTGGCTATGCCCTCTGGTTCTGACACTGGTCTCTGCAGTGGCTGCCCGTCCTCTTCCCCTCATGAGGAAGTTGTAGACTGTGGTGAGGTCTCCTCTTAGTCTCTTGTTCTCCAGGCTGAACAAACCAATAATAAAAATCTCTCCCCCCAAAATCACTAAATCATATTATTAAGATTTTTGACAGGTAATAGCTTTGATAACTGTCAGTCGCTCTTAAGTCACGAAAAGTAAATTGTGTGATTCAGTTTTTGTCAGTCTATTTACAGTTTGAATCTTCTGCTTCTGTAATTCTCCCCCATTCCTGAAAACAAATTGAATATATGTACCTCTTCTCTCCAACTCCTGTATCTGCGAGCGGAGCAATGCCTGTCAGTGAGGAAGTGAGCACCACAAACAGGAAATCTGTATGGACAGTATTATTCTGGTGGTTGTCTCTTCTTTCCCATTTGACTCTCACACTTCCTCTCCTTAACCTTCCTAAATGCAGCCAGTTACCCTCTTCCTACACCTGAACCAAAATCACACAGTATGGAATGGGTTAGGAAAGGAACAATGGTAATTTGAGCCTTGTAGCTTTCAGGGCACTAGTTCAAATCTGTCAAGGGCTGGAAGAGACTGTAATTTGTTTTACTGTGATCACTTCCTAGCAATAATGCACAACAAAATTGGTTTTAATTCAGTTCTCACTGGGCAGATCCATGCACTGTGTGTAGGAAAAGGTGTTGCAAGCATGTTCAAAAAGATGTTGCAAACATGTTAATAGCATTACTCATGTTGTTTTTCTCAGAAGTCCATAACAACACAGTCAGAGAGACAAATCAGGTTTTCTCATGTTTTGTCTCTAGACCTCTCCTCTCCAGAACAGCAGCATGTTTTGAAATCAGGAGTGGAGGAGATGCTCCACTTGAAGCTTCTACCAGTTATGTAGGAGAGAAGATTTTATTACCTTAGGCAGCATTGCTTAGACAGTGTTTTCTTGATTTTTCTTTCAGTGAGATTTGTTCTGGCTCTTGCAGTCAAACTCTTAAATGAAATACTGAATTGAACTCTACATTGTGTCATTTTTATGCGTTTTGGAGCTATACGGAGTATAAGTTGGTTCTAGACTATTTATTCTTCACTACTGGAGCAAAGGGGAGGGATGGCATACAGAAACACTTTTTTTATTGGTATATGCAGTAATTGAGTGCAGAATAAATCAGTATGCTATGAATTAAAAATAACTTGCTGCAATGGACATTTGCACAATATATATTGTTAGCCTATTAGAGCTCAAACTATTATTACTAATAAGACACTATATAAGTAAACTGAATTTGTTGCCCTTTAATTAGCTATTGATTTCCAAAACATGAATTATTAACTCTTGTTTTAGTCATGAATGGTGTTAATTATAGTTCTTGGAATTTATTTTTTTTCCTTTTTTTCTTTTTTAAACTGAGCTTCTAGAAACAGATGAAAATGAAGACCAGTCATGGGAGAATCCTCTAGTGATAGTTAAACCTCAACAGAGAATCTGTGTCAGTGTTAGCAATATGGAGAGAAACTACAAGTATCAAGTATTTTATCATGAATAAAACAACATACAGAATTGCAAATTAAAGCATTGGGCTCTCAGCAGAAAAACATGCTTTATCTGATCTTCAAGGAGTTTTTAAAAAATTTAATAGTACTTTACAGAGCTGATAAAATATAAGTTTTAAGTTCTAATTAAAAATAGCAAATCTGAAATTCTTTTATTGAACCTTAAACCACATGCAAGCAATTCAAATAAGGATTAAAATTATATTAAAACTACATTATTAAAAAGTGAGTATACGTGAGGAGACAGTGAGGGAGTACACCAGTCAGTGACATACATTTTAATAGGTTTCATTCTGACTTCCCTCTTGTTTCTCCTTTCCTTAGAAATTTAAGATGAAGATTTTAAAGTTGATGCTGCAGTTCTTTTGTCAAGAGAAGTTTTGTGAAGCTGTAATAAAGAACCTGTCTTTTGATCTCTAAAATCTTGGGGATGATGAGAGAGAATAAGTAGGAAGGTTGCATGAAACAGTATAATGACTGCATTTTTTGTTGGGTGCTTGCTCTTTGCAAATGACACTAATTGGGCAACCATAAGGAATTGTGCAAGCTTAGAGGGAGTGCAAAAGGAGCTGTGGATGATGCTCTTCTTCCATGAAACACAATTTAAAATGTTCGTCCATTACATAATTAAAATGTGGAAGTAGCTCCCTGAGGTTTTTTAGGGAGATGGGGTGGGGATAATGATATGTTAACATGATTTCACTAAATTAATTCTTTGGAAAGTAATTAAGTGAGATTGTCCACACTCCATTACTTCCAAAGGGTAAAATCTGATACGGTCCATCATATTCTCGTCTTGCTTTGAAATGACTGATTATTGAATAAATATAATATATTCATTTGAAAACTAGTGTTGGATATCTCTAGCACTGTTTTTAGGTATTGTGGAATGTAGGAACTAATTGCCTTTTCGGATTTAAAATCTGAATTAAGCACTTCATTGTGATAAAAACAGTTTTCATTTGTTAATAGCATAGACCCTGTGTTTGATTAGAAACATCAAGGTTCCTGCAAACAGGAATGAAGAAATGTCTTCTAGTTTTAAGTGTAACTTCTATAATCTATTGCAGGCCAATACATGAAGCATTGCTACTGGCTTGTAGTCATCTGAGAATTGAGTGTGAACAGGAGCCTAAGCTAAGCTTTGAAATGTGAGGTTCCTAAGACACGTTTCAATATGTAAATAGAGAAACAATCTTTGTTTCAAGCCAGTAAAGGCAAATATTATCAAATGAAAACTTTGTGAAGAACCTTGTATTTTATGAAAACTAGATATTTCTTTTTCTTACAACTGTGTTGAAAAACATAGCAGACTGAAACAGCCTTTGACGTTTTCCAGTTCAGCTCCTGTACACCCAAGTGGGGCTGACTGGGCACTGGTGTCTAGAATTTCCTTGAGGATGTTGAAGGTTTTTGTGCCCTGAAATCAGCAGCATTAGGAGCATCTCTTATTTTATTTTTTCCTTTGGTGAAAAAAGAAATCCCTCTGAAACCTGAGAAAGATCTTGACAGATAGTTTCATATTTATTTTATGTTTATTAAAACCAATTACCATTTGGTTGCTTCCTTTTCCCCTTCCCTATCCAGCATTTCACAAGCGGTTTTACACAGACCTGTTGCTGCCTTTCTCCTTCCATCTCCCACATGGAGCTGCTGCTTTAAAGAGCTTGCAGGATGTGGCAGGTGGGTCCTTCTGCTGCCCCTGAAGCAGGCACGTCAGGGTTCACGTGTTACCGGCGTTGTCCCACTGCGCAGTGCCCGATGAACGGCACGGTGCCCGAGGGTGGCTTCTCGGAGGTGATCGAGGTCTGTGGCTACATGGGTGGTCCAGCAAGGCTGGCTGGGCCACAGGGGGCAACGACGTCTTTATCTAAACTGATAAAAACCTAACAGGCATTAGCATATCCTGAGGCTCAGTCCAGTCTTTATTCAAACCAGTGTCTGCATTGCTGCCTTTTTGCTTTACATCTTCCAAATATAAGCTGAAATTATAGGGCAGTGACAGCCAGGACTATGCTTAAATGATCTGAAAAATCAGGCCATCGTTTTTAGGTTCCTAACTGTGAACCTAAATATTGAATTTTGAATTAAATTTTAAAATTGAATTTAAGGAGTTTCTGTCCATGTATTATATGAGGCAGTGTTACAAAGCACATGTACAATACCTCAGTGTAACACAGTAAATAATTACTGATGTGATTTGGGGTAAGAAGCAAAATCCAGACAATGTGCAGGTGATGGAACTTTAATTGTGGACTTCAGTAGGACTGCAGTTTGAAACGCTGGAAATGCTCATAGCAAAGTCCAGTTGAATCGAAAAAAATGAGGATTCTTAGAAATTTTGGCTCTCGTAGAAAAATATATATACTGTTGTAATTTACGGAACTCTGTATAATGTCATGCAGGGAAGGAGGTGTGAGAATAGGTTCTTTCTTTTTCTCCCTTTTATGCTAGACAGTGTGAGAAGTCCTTGTGGTAGCTGTATTTCAGTTTGGAAATAAGTGATTTCCTCTGTGTTCAGAAGTTTTAATGAATTAGGGAAGGGTCCTTTGGGACCAAATATTTTATACCTACAATTTTTAAGTTAAGCTTTACTGAAAGATCTAAGCCCAGTCATTTTTAAGGCAGAGGGAGGGGAAGGAATATGGATGTAGCAGTCTACCTGTCCTTTTTATTATTTAATAGCTTAGTGTTTCCACCTCTGTTTTTGAAGCTGAATAAATAGGATACAAATAGTAATGGCTTTGGTTATGGGATTCCCTCTCTTGATTGTTATTGATTATTGTGTGATGGGTTTTGCTTAGATTGTTTTTGCTGCATTGGACAGTCTGTTATTTGAAAGGCTTAGGATAAGCATATTATCTGTGCAAGCCTGAAAAACCTGGGTTCTGACTATCACACTAGTAGTATTTCAGAACAAATTTATAGCTGAATTACATAGTTAGTTATTTGAATGGTATTTCAGTTTTCTTTTATGACCTGGATGCTTTGTTTTGGTTTTAGGAAAGAGTTAAATAGCTGAGTTATGGGATTAAATGTTCAGCTATGGAATTGAAAAATGGCTGCTGTTGTGTTAAGTGAATGCTTTATAACTAAAATTCATGGAAGATGGAAAACACATTTGTTGGTATGGTCTCCCGAGAGCAATATATTTGTATCTACTCACTCATTTTTTATGGAGCACAGGGTTTTAGGCATTAAGGTGAAACTTTACAGCAGTGAACAGAGTAGTGTGGTTTATTCCAGCATTGCCTCATGTGTAAGTTATTTGACAGATTCTGTTCTGTAGCTGTCAGTCCTTGGTAAGATACTCTTGCTGGAATTGTAGCTGCGTCTGTGAAGACATACCCCTGGGTGATTGATATGCTTATTTCTAAATTTTGTTTAAACAAGGGGAGTCTATACCAGGCCAACCTACCACTTCCCACCCTCCCACATGGCCAAGATGAATCAAAAGAACTCTTTCTCCATTCATCTCCCCTTTAAAAGTAAAATATACCTTGTTTCTGATGCATGCTGATGTAATACAATCACTTTTCTAACTTTGAAGATGTAACACTATGTGATAATGTTTCAACTGTTTCAATGAAATGAAAGAATACAAAGTAACATAGATGGGGAGACAAAGGGATGTTAAGGATGACAGGCTTGGTCCTTCAGATGTTATGTGATAAGAGGGTGTATAGTGTTCCTTAGGAGTAAAGGTTAATAAACCAGAGAGCTGTGGGAGCTGGAAGATAATACTGTAAAATTCAGAAGACTGAGGTTAAGTGGATTCTGGTCTTGAGGGCAAATCTGATGTCCCTGCCCGACTGCCCGTTTCCATTTTCAGCTTGGGCTGATAAACCACCCCACACTGTGCAGCTGCTCAGGTGGAAGGTCTTGTTTCCCCTTCCCTCACTTGCTGTCTGTGGTTTTACCTACTTGACAGACTGAATTGTCAGGAGTTAGTTTAACATGCTAACCTAACAGAAAAAAATTAAAAAGAGGCAGTATCTGCGTGTAGAATTTTGGTTTTGCTTTTGCTGGGTTAGTTTTCTGCCAAGTTGGAGAATTAAATCAGCTTCCAGAGGCAGCAGAAGGTAAATTGTAGGAGAAGCGGGTGCTGCAGGCAGGCTGGGGGCTTCTAGAATGGCTATTGTGTCTTGTGGAACTGGACCCTTGCTTTTGTCATTGCAGCTGCTTGTGGCACCATGTGTTGCACAGCATCAATAAATTAATCCAAGTTAGAAGTGTTGCCCATCTGTTCTGTATTGTAGCAGGTAGAAGTGATACCCTTTTTTCTCTCTTGTGCCAGGCGTAGTGGTGGTAGGCAAACTTTTAAAACAGTGTAGGAGGCTGTACAAGGGAGAGACATGCAGCTGCTGGAAGACTGTAATGAAGAGGGAAACTACTTTTTGACTGCTACAAATATGATTGAAAATTGAATTAAAGGTTCATAGAGGCAGAAAATTACCTATGCATCGTAAATTTAATTTCCAGTCCACTTACCCATTCTAAGCAGAGCGAACTAACTATAAATTTTTTACCATTGAGTTTCCTGTCTTTCTTTGGTGATTGTTCAGTTTTTGTGGTTGCTTTTCATGTGTGTCTGTGTGTGTTTTGTTGTTTCTTTCTCTCCCTGGAAACTATGAATCTCAATCTTTTTTGTAATTCTTCTAATGTGCTTTTCAGAATATGACATCACATTCAATTAAAAAAAAAAATAGTAGTTAGCCCCAGGCACACAGGTGTACTCAATATTTTTTTAAACTGAAATTTTAATTAGTAATTGTCTATCACCTACCTTTTTTCTTGCCCTTTAGAAATTTGTAACTTTGTATTTCTTAGAATTTTCCTTTGTACTTTTGAGATAGAAGTAAAATTTCTATCAAAAGAACAATGATCTCTTCTTTCTTACATTACTTTACTTGGGAACATAGTTGTTTCAGGGGCATGTTCATCAGATTATTCCGTAACTTTTCAGGAAAAGACATACCCTGAAACCAGAATTAATCAGTAACAAACATCATCAGTGTGATGCTGCTGCTCTGTTCTCAGAATCAAGTCTGGCTGACTGCAGCTGAAGGATTCTTTTGATTACAGTAGACTCATTGCAAGGAGAAGAGGAAGATCCACAAGATCTCTGTGCGTTGAGGAATTTAAACACAAATACTCTTGCAGGAGCTAGTAATCATCTTCAGTGGTCCCATATGGGAAGGCCTGGATTAAAAACTTTGCACTTGAGAGAGAGCAGTTGTGTCCTGTTTGTTTATTCGTCTTTGCTTCCAAAAAGATTAAATAAGCCTAAAGCAGCTCCAGTGATTCCTGCAATGCTCTGTAGGATTTTGTGAAGCCCAGAAACCATTTGGTTGATGCTGGGTTATTAACCTTGGTAGCTGTGACTCAGAAGGTTATGAGAGATTTGTGTGCATATTGTTCCAGGAGGGGGTAACTTCAGGGCTTTTCCTCCTTTCTAGTTTTTATATTTGAGTTTTTAATTTAAAAAAATGTTTAGCCTCAGGGAGCCCTCTAAATCTAAGCCTTTTACTGCTTCCTGAATTTGGCAGTTGCTTCTCTTGGTTTAAGTCTCTAGGCATGTGTGATGGGAAGCTTTGAAGTAACTGTTGCCTGGCTGAAGCCTCTCTGGAGGCAAGGAGAAGGATAATAAAGTTTTGACATTTTCTTTCTTTCCATCATGCAGATATTTTAACAGAAGTGGAACAACTGATTTTTAGTAAAGACCCTAAAATTACAGAATTACTAAGACTGTCTCTTTTGTGGTTTGGTTTTAATTTAGAACAATTGCTAAAATCAGTGGTGTGGAAAGCCACATGCATTTTGTCAGTGTTTTAATATCTGGCATTAGGAACTGGTTAATCCATTTAAGAAGTGGAACAAGAGATTCAAGAGGGAGATGTTGCAGCCTAGTTTTCTTAGATGTTGCTCAATGGACCACTGACAAATACCAGAAAAGGCAAAGAAAGATATTTGGGTGGGGGCAAAAACCCCAGCAGAAGTTTTTCATTCTTTGTAATTCTGGTTCTGCATAGTGTCTACCAGTCCCAGGCTCAGCGAGCAAACAATTGCCAAGTCCATGGCAGTCTGTATTCTGAACAGCAAGCACCTTACCTTCACCTTTTTGAGCAAGGCTCTTCAGATGCTGTCTCAGCACTGCTCGTGTACTTCCCCCAAGAACGAAATAGATACAGGCCATCTTTTCCTGGCTATTCCTAACTTTTTGCAGTCTGTCTCCTTAAAATAAGTGTCTTGTTGTAATGAATCAGAAGTAGGACAAATGCATCAGGGAGGAAAAAAAGCTATTTCAAACATGTTGATTATGACGTGGTGAAAGTCCTGTTTGGGTGTTTCCAGCTGTGGCATAGAGCACTTCTAACACTACACTGGTTTGTATTAACTACGTTTACTAGATTTAGTAGTGGCTAAAATACATAAAGTGATTTTAAAACAATTGGTGTCATGCAGCCATTGCTTGGTTTACCAAGCTGTCTGTGTTGTTCTGTGGTGCAAAGACTGCACTGTGGAATCTTCATCTGTACTGTAAATGTAGTAGTAAGACTTTTGGAGAAATTTAATTTATCTTAAAAAGTGTAAATTATCTGGTTTTATGTGCAGTTCATTGGAGTACTTTTTGTTCTGCTGCATAGATAAGTAGACCTGTGTAAAAATTTAAAGTCACTTTGTGCTGCAGACAGCAATTCTGTTGCTCTGCTGACAAGTCAGCAACTTGCACAGTTGTGAAATCATTCCTCTTTTTTTTCCAGTTGTGACTGGGAAAAATTGACATGTTGTTGCTCTTACGAGTCCGTGTTACCTGTCCTTTAGCAAGTTGTGGTTGAGGGCTGCATACTAAATGTCAGTTATCGTGTTGTGCAATCTGTATGAGCAGAATTCCCACTTCCACAGCTGTGGGAGTAGAAATGGGAAGCAGTCAAATAAGCTCAGTCCCTCAAGGCTCCTCCCAAGGTGACTGGTGCAGAGTGCAGTGAGGTCCAGGGAATTCTTCTGACCTTTTGTAGGCACAAACCTTGGGAAACAAGTGATGACATCTTTCAGATGATAAAAGTAGCAGCTTAAAAATAAAAGCTTTTGACTCTTCTGACAGGCTTGCACATGATAATTAGATAGTAAAAAGAAGATGTGGGTTGGCAAGGCATTAGATATGAATGATATGCAGGTTCATATCCATTTTTCTTTAAGCAATGTTGCGCTGAAGATGAAGCCCTCTGAACAGCTGTGTAAAGCAGAGGTTTAAAAGTGAAAACGGATTGTATCCATTCGAAATAATTCAGGGGAAGCTGGAGAAAGCTACTGGCACTCTCATTTCTTTTTCTGAATTACTCCTTTGCCTTGGTAAGAAGTTCTTAATACAGCATATTATGGGTATAGTCTTAGAACTGTGTGCATTGGCTTACCTGGTGTCTTATTTACTCACTTTTAAATTAACTTTCAGGAATAATAAGCTTTTTCTTGTACTGTATGTTCTGAACATTACCCTTCCTGCCTTTACAACCTGTCGAGGATGTAGGAAAACAGCTAAAGGGGAGGATGATTTTTGTAATTTGCGTTGAGAAGGAGGAAGAATGGGAAGAGGGAGTGAAGATGAAGCAGGGCCTTGACCTACCTGTAGTGTATGAATTTTTTGATTAGTCCACAGGAAAATGAATTATGGGGAGATACACATAAGGCAGAAGACAATACTTGGCATTTAGTTTTCCTGTGGGATTTGGGGATCTTCAGCTTAATGTGGTAGGGTATCATCAGCAGGCCAAATGTAGTGGTGGCAGCAGAACTGGGTTCAGGTAGTGGCAACTGTCCTTCTCCTATTGCCATGTTTCTGGCTGCTTGCATTGGATTTTGTCCATGTTCTGTGTGCTGTGCCATCTGGGAGCCTGATTCCATACTTTCCACCTGCACACTGGATCCCAGCTCTTTCCCACAACAAATAGAGACCCACTCCTACCTGCTGAAGCCCCCTGAGCTTCCAGCCTGGCAGTGCTGCCAGCTCTTTCCAGTACCTACTGATGGCAGTCACTCACCCTGTGCTCTGGGACCACGACTCCTGAGTGCGGCTCAGATGTGAAGGTGTCCCTGCGTGTACTGACTTGGGATATGGGGCAGACTCTTCCATGAAGATGGGAGCAGCAACGGCTGCCTGTATTGCAGGGACTTGTCTATGGGCAGTCAAGAGGCAGTTGTGAGGGCCTGGTCTGTGCTGGCAGTTTTTAGATACTATTTTCTCTGCAAATTTTTAGTACCATTTTGATTTCCTGAGGGAAGGTCAGCCTGAGTTCTGGAGGTCTCCGCACTGTTGGGGGGACCCTTTTCCAACCACACCACTGCCCTGTCCTGTTTGCCAGGCTCCAAGTCTTTCAGAAATCGGATGGCAGCTGCCAAAATAGCAGATGTTTCTGCTGAGTGTGTTGTAATCTCCCACAGCACTGATGCTGATCAGCCTTTGTGTACAAGTCTCAGCAGCACAACTGAATGTCCTCTAGCCTTTGCCATGCCTGACTGGGTAGTCTTTAGCCCCACAGGACAGCCCTGACTGAGAGCTGCAGGGGTAGGGCTGGGTAGATTTTGCTGATGATGGAGGTAGGGGACACCTTCCATTAAATCAGATTTCTCAAAGCCCCATCCAACCTGACCTTGAACATTTCTGATAATGGGGCATCTGGAGCTTCTCTGGGCCCCTGTTCCAGTGCCTCACCAGACACTGAGCAGGTTGAAGAGAAGAAGACTCCAGAACCTCCACCATGAGAGGGTAGTCTCTTGCAGAGTTTGTGAGGAAATGCTTTGAAAATTCTTGGGACCTGCCTTTTCTCTGCTGTAAGCAGTTGTCCATGAAACAAAATGGGATTTTTCTAATCATCTGATACAGATCCATGGATGCTAATGCATTCTCCATGCTGTTGGTTGTTTTGTGGATGAAGTGGCAAACAGGGAAAGTTCTAGCACCTCTGGAAAAATTAGAAAAATTATTAAGCTTTCCTTTTTAAACTCTGGGAAGTAAGAAAATCTTAGAACTAAGGCTGAATAATGAAGCTTAAAACAAAACTGTCTTATTCATGTGTTGTAAGATTTTTTTATGAATTCATAAATCCCTGTAATTTTCATAGGAACTAGGCCTCATTCATTTCAGACGACAGACTTTCCTGGAGTCAAATAAATCCAATAAATGTATTTAATGTAATTTTGAAATGCAGTAAGTATAAAACCATTAAATTTGATGCCCAGCTCAAAAGTCTCTTTTTCATGGAAGTGGAGCTAGTACGGCATTGAACTACTTTGTAATACAGTAGGAAAAAAGATATTTTTCTTTTTTAATGAATAGAGAAGCAGGAACTATCACACTCTGTGAATGACTGCTCAAAATGTGATTTTCAGTTAAATATTTGGATTTGGGTGTATTCTTGTGTGGATTTTTTGAGACACAAGTTGTTTGTTTCTTTGCCTTGGGTTTTGTTTTGTTGGGTTTTTTTTACTTGATAGTATGCCTATGAAGCTATCTTGTTGCCATCTGTAAGGAAGAAAAGGAGAGGTGTGGATAGATTTGCTTGAGTGTGTGACCCCTTTGTCTTAGTGGCACTCACCACAGCAGTTGCTTGTTGTCTTAAGTGTAACAGGATTCCTGATCAACTAGATAATTTTTCCTTCTTTTCAGCTTTTGGCTTTGCAAATACTGAGTGCTTGCTTTTGGTGAAGAATCAACATTTGGAAACTGTTACAAATAAGACGATTGAGGGTGAGGAGTTGAGTCACTGGCCCAGGGAAGCTGTAGCTGTGGGAGTCGAACTTCTCTGCCGCGGAAAGTGCCTGACTGCTGGGAGGTTTCCTAAGTGGTCATGTTGAATATTGGGAATATGGCCATCTGATCTGTGTATCTTACCATGAGCTTACGTATTAAGTTTGTGGCTTTTTTGTAACTAAGAATTTTTGTGATGAAGCTTTACTGTACTAGGCTTTAATCTTTACTTTCTTCTGCTAAAATGAAGGATATTTTGGAAAAGACATGACCTGCTTCCATGGTTGACTTAAAAAATTGATGTGCTGTGAGCTGATATGGTTTTCTGAACTATCTCTTCAGTGCAGTTGGGAGAAATGTTTTCCAACCAGTTTCAACTTTGTCCCATCTCTTGTAAATCTAATGATTTTCAAGTTCAGTGTGGTGCTCAGTTTACTGCCAATGGAAATGAGTGCTCTGTGCTGTGTTGAGGAAGTTTATTGTACCTGGATGTTGTTTTGGGCAAATCTTATCACTGCAATAATCTTTACATAGTTGTAGACCACTAATCTTTGTTCAGGACTGTTTTAGAAAATGCTGCTTCTTGAATAGCAAGTAAAGATTGTACTGTCAAACAGTGCTTTTAAAATACTAAATGAATTTAGTTCAAGTGGCTGTACTTGACCTAACTTGTGTCTGTATGCTTGCATACAGAAGTCTGACTTACGTGAGTCCCAGCCACATCCAGAGGTAAGAAAGCGTAAGAGAACTTTTGCCCTGAAGCTGAATGGCCGCATTACCCTTAAAGGTTTGTCTTTGCTGATAGGTTCCACCTTATCATGAAGGTGGAAGCTCAGATTCTCGGTAATCACAGGGCTACAAGGGCCTTATCAGCCAGGCTTTCTGCAGGGTTTGTTCACACTAGTACTTCAGCACAGTGCTATTACGAGATGGCTTTTGGAAAAGGATTTGCTCTGCACAACCTTCACCCATCTAATCTCTCAAGTGAAAACTCACGCAGGAGAAGTACTGACTGCCGCCAGAAGGAAATCAGTCCCACAAAGTCCTTGAAGGAGAGGAACGGTCATGAGCCAGGCTCTGCTTGGACCTTGGCCTGGGGCTTGTTCCCAGCCAAGGGCAGACCAGATCTGCTGACTCTGTTGCTTTTACTGAGGGCTCTCCGTAGCCCTGGGGAGATACAATATTGCATTCATTGATCAAAGTATATTTCTAAACTTTTTTCACCCAACGTGGAAGATATAAAATAGTTTATCTCTGTCTCCTCCTCCATCTCCTCCTCCATGAAAACCTGAGTCTGTTTAAAAATAGAAAACGTGCAGGCTGTAGCATTGCCAGCTCCTGCGGAGGATGGGGCAAGCCTTGGAATACAACTCGCTTGCTCTCACAGGGTGGCAGGACCACACTTGCACAGTGTGCTGGGAATGGCATCGCAGCTGGGTGAAATTTGTGACAATGCTGTGCACCCTGTTGTGGTGAAATAAGAATATGATCTCATGCTAGGGAACTCAATTAAAAATAAAAAGAATGCAAATTGTCTTCAATTAGAGGAGTAGCATTATTAACCAAATAATTGCACAGATTCTGTGTGTTTCTCTGTTTCCTGAAATAAACCTGAATTCATTTTTTATTTAAGGATAGCAAATAAAGGAATTTTTTCCTTCCTTCTCCTAAACAGCCTTAAAGCCGTCATCTTCCTGGTTAATACCAGGACATCAAACACTGTATCAGATGTGGTGTCTGGCTATGTTTGAGTCCTTGGCAAGGGCAGTTTGTTCTTTCTGCATTAATGTCAGCCTGGAGAGTGGGAATATGTGTTCGGAAGATTTTACAGTGAGAAAGTATATTACTAATAATTATATTATTGTGTTATATTCTATTTGTCAGAATGAAATGAAAGGAAGACTTAACCCTAACTGAAGATGAAGATGGACAGTGGGTAAAATTCCAGTCTGTTATAGGCATCCTAGATGCTTTTTTACCTCTGCCATCCAAGCAAGGCTATCACTAGTTAACTCAAGTACTTCTCACAAGCACTAGATTAACTGTCCATAGTGAAACAAATTTTACGTTACTGTGAGAGACAGTACTGAACAAGGCAGGTTTTAAAAGAAGACTAGAATAATTTTTAAAATTTGAAATAATTTTTCCTTTAAATATTTAGACTGTGATTTGTCTTTATGACAACCTGTAATGAAGCCTAATACTGCATTCATTTCAGAAACTAAAATATTCACGAGGTACAGAGTTCTAAAGAAAAGTCAGACCACTGCTGGAAGTAAAGCCATTAGCTGAGAGCAAGTACCCAGAGTTTGCCAAAGTGATAAATCTGCTTTAGACATCAATGGCCCCTTCTGCAGGTGCAGGAGGAATGTTTTATTCTCTTTGTATTGTGTCCCTTAGTTTGAGTCTACAGAAAACTATTAATAAAGCTGATAAGCCTTTAAGAAATGTAAATGCAGAATGTTTGGAAGTGGTATTTCTTTTACAAATAAATGCTATTGATTAGAGGCTGAGATTTTCCAATTCTTATTCTCAGAGCATATACTTATAAAATGAGACAGAACATAAACTATTTCAAATTGGTAACTATGGATTACTTGCTATTGATGTAGTCTCAGTAAATTTTTAATTTCTTAAATGGAAAAATGTTTAATTGCTTATGTATTTCTGAAGTTTAATAGTGTTTTCAGTTTGTTCTTAAAAAGCCATATACATTATGATTATAATTTTCATTAAAATACAGATTATAAAAAAATATAGGTAAAAAGATAGTGGTCTGAGTAAATTTGAGTATCAGTTGCCATTTTAATATTGAATATGGAAATTAGGAAAATGACAAAATGTATGCTGACCTAAGTAGTTTCTTAAGTGTTTAAATGGTCCTGTCTCTAATGTAACATAAAGGCTGCATTTAACTGCAGATCAGCTACTGGCTGATATGTCTTAGAGTTTCTTGATAGTGTGAATCAACTTTTCTTTTGTAAAATAAATACCAACAAACAAGAAAAAATAAAATTGGCTTGTAATGCGTTATCACGGGCTAACATCAGTAACTTTTAAAAGGTGTTTTAAATCAGTTTTCTTGCCTTTTGAATCTCTCCTGACTGCAAATAAAAGTAAATCTTTCTACTTATATGCTATGGCATAGTTGAAGAATCGAATGGAGACATCCAGTTTTTTAAGGCAGTGAAAAGATATTGAACTAAGCACTATAAAGTTTCTAGGAGAACGTTTTTTGTGAACTGATGTGTGTGCTTATTTGTGTGTGGTTTAAAGCACATTTAGGAGAAGCAAATCTTGCATCTAAGTTGGTTCTTTTTGGCTTGTAGTGCTAAACGAAAGCTAGAAGGATTTTTACCTTACATCGTGTGATGAATTTGTATTCATTCCTTCCTAGCTCTTGTTGGATGACTTGGACATTGAGCCATAGCTGTGACATGGAGATGAGGAGTCATTGCAGATGTTCTCCCATGTTCCACAATCTGTTTTTCTTCTCTTGTCCATGAGGATGTGATACAGGTACACTCTCAGCACATCGCTGAGAATGTAAGATAGTAAAACACAGCCCAGCTATTCTGCCCTGATACCTTAATTACCCTACTGGTTCCTTTATTATCAAGTTCATGTTAGGCTGTATCTTCAGCTTCTTAACTCCAGGCAGGTGCCGTGGAGTCACTTCCTTTCCAAACCACTATCCTTGCATTAGTATTATGCTATGGAAGATTGTCTTTACTCTTCTGGTTTCTGTTTGCAATGCTGGGGTTTGGGATTTTTTTTCAATGGTATGGGCTGATCCCAGCATAATGTATAGGAATCATAACTGGCTAAAACATTTTCTATTGACTTCTGTGTTCAACAGAGCCAGCACAGTAGCTCTGAACTGTAAAGCATTTATGCTGATAGACCTCTTCTGGGTAAAATTCTTCTAGTTTATTGGTGTGTCAAAAAGTTCTTCCATCTTCCTCTTAAGCACTGTTGGGGAAGATAATTTTTAACTGGTTGATTTCCAAGTAGAAACTCATTTACCATCTGCTTGGGAAAAGATAGTAAGCTGCTGGCTATAGCTTGACAGCTACAGGCAGGTCAAGGGCACATGCTTATAATTTTGCTGCAGTGATTCCTAACTAATTAGCCACGAGGAACTTTCTGAGAATGTTCTGTTAGGATCATTTTCTTCTCTCCCATTTTATTAATGAATGCAGTGCTCTCAGCTGTGAGGCTCTGAGTAATGATTGCTATTATGGATTTATCTTTTCAAATTCTGCCTCTATTTTTAGGAAATTATATTCCTTGTCTTTAAGTTTCTAGTGGTAAAACTGTAAAAGGGCAAGTTATTCCTCAGTGAGTGTTGGGAAATACAGTAATAAGATTTTATAAATACTGGATTGCAATAGCTAGCTGTGTTAGAGAAGGGAAAATACTGTTCACAAAAATAACCATCTGTAGTCCATATTAGTTGACAAAAAAATATTTGTATTATTATTCTTTTATTAGAATGTTTTAGAAGTGATCTATTCTCACAAGATGATGCTTTACTTTACTGCTACTGTAGTTCCCAGTACATCCAGAGTACAGCATTAGGCAGATGTGTGGGATAGTTTTCTTCCCATTTCCTCCTACACATACGTACCTTGTGAGGACATGGAAAAACTAATCTGGGCTGTTCAGATTACTTAATGTGAGATGTACCTGATTGTACTCAACTAGGGCATCTCCTTGCATTGCTAATCACTCTTAAGAACATGCAGTAGAGTACAGAATGAACTGAAAAGTTGTCCTACCTGTTCAAAAATGGTATGTGTGTATACATATATAAGTTTATGGATAGTCATGGCATTGTTCCTGTAGCTATTGGGTTTAAATATTAGGTATGATTTCTTGTTCCTTATAATCAAAATCTCAAAAAGCATATATGATGCTTGCACTTTTATCCTATTATATATACATTTATAGCAAAATACAGTTAGAGGATTAGACGTTCAGCTGGGAACCAGCTTTGATTTCCAAAACTTCATGTGAAGCAACAATGTTTACAGTTTTACCTGTAGTTAAAAGATTCTGCCTGTTTTTTCCCCTAACCACACAAAGTAACAAGATCAAATAGGATAACATTATTTTGGGCTTTAAATCCACTTGCTTCTCACAGTGGAAAGCTCTAATCTGGCGGACCAGTCCAGTATGTGCCAGACTTTATGATAAGCTGTTGCCCATATGTGTTGTCATTGTCCCCAGGAGACAAGCCTGGAGGGCTGCTGCTGTGTTTCAGGTATAGTACAGTGTTTTGCATTAGAAAAGTGAGCAGAGGAAAGATATTTAGTCTGTGAAATACTGTCACACTAATCTTTTAAACAAAAGAGCTTGGCGTGGCAATGTCAAAGGAAACTAAACCTGCTGTTTTATTTTCCCATTGTTCCCTTGCATAGAGACTCTGGTCTGCAAATGACCGCTGACATTATGCCATAGAAATTGCTACAAGGAGAATACTTGGTACTTTCCGATCTTGCTTTGAAGCCTGGCAACAGTGTTGTGGCTGCATTCCCCTGTTTCTGTCCTACAGTGAAATTGCTTCTTTTCATTCTGAGAGAAGTTGGATGGTTGTCTCTCTTCCCAGGTTTTTTTTTCTCTCTGTTGCTGTCAATTCAGACAAACTGTATCTATCAAATAGCTTGTCTGCCTGACTTCTGTGCCCCAGACTCAAAGATGCATGAAATGAACCAAAATGGGAGGGCAGGATTTTGGAGATGTAGGTGATGCCTGCCACAAAGGGACGTGTTTCTGCTCTCTTAGAGTTTCAAGCTAAACGTATAGTATCAAGAGAGGTGAAGCAGAGAGGTCATTTTAAAGTTAGTGGTAGTGTTACTCCCAGGATGCTTGAAGGAGAATAGTTGAAGTATCTCAGTTTACTTGCATGAGATCGCAGTGATGATGTGTGCAGGAGAAGGGGAACTTGCCAAATTTGTGCCAAGTGACATGTGCCACATGTGACGGTTTTGCAGTTAGTGGAGTCCAAAAACCATGGGCCTTTTTGGGTGGAAAGATGTTTCTGGAAGTGTAGGATCTTCAGTGTCCTTAATTGCTTGCTAGCATACTGGGTCACATTCAATCTATGGATCTCCTAATCTGCAGGATGGTGCTTTTTTTTTTTTTTTTCTTATTTTTTCATAAATACTATTTTTAACTTTCTCTCCTTTGATGGCATAGCTTTGTCAGCAGCTGCTCTGTTCTGCCATAGAGTTAGCTGCATGCTGAGGGTGGAGAATTCCTTTTTGTCCATGTGGAGTTTCATAAGGCTCTAGTAGTGGCACTGAAGTTCATAGCTATTTCCAAGGAATGTAAATACTTGTACCAACTGATTTCAGGCGAAGTGCAGAACGTGATACACTTAATGATATCTCTCAGTAACGGAAAGTATTCCTACCAGCTGAGCTCAGTTCAGGCTTGCTGGCACAATCTATGTCTTTATGCTAGAAAAAGAGCTTCTCTGTGTGCGGGTGATGCTGCCTTTCCACTGCCATCCCTTGCCATGTCTTCCGTCATGTGGGTTATCTTTAGTTTTTGCCAAAGACCACTGCTGGAATTTGCTGTCCTCAGAAGGCTTGCATTTTCTTTCCTGATGTCCTGCAGAGTGTCTAAACACAAGGACACCTTTGAGATGCTGCTTTTAAAACATATTATAAAAGTGTCTAGCAACCACAGCTGCAATCAGTTTTGGAAGTACTTCACATACAGTTTTATCCTGTTAATTGGTGCTCCAGAGAGGCCATGTAGATTGAAAATAAACTGAAATTTGTTTGCTAGTCTTTTGAGAATCAGTACCTAATGTTTCCACTGCAAGGTCAGCTTCTGTGGTCTGAGCTGGACAACATAGCCTCGAAATTAATGTCTGCATAATTCAAAGGAGGAATATGTTTAATAAAGTAGTTCTTCTGGGGGGGAGAATGCCAAGTCTATTTTAATTATTTCATACACATTAATGTAGTTAAGATTTAGGTTTTTCAGAAGGTAGAAATCTATAGGAAATAGTATGCATCTAATAGGCTTTCTTCTAACTGATAGTGTAAGTATGTAATTTAGCTTTAGCCTACATACAGTGAAATAGTACTGAAATCACTCTTGTAAACAGCATACACGTCCTGTTGTTGGCTTTGCTTCAGCTGTTTCTTCACATTTGGCTAAGCTCAAGTAATAGATTGCTGTAAAACTGGAATACACTCTGGAAGCAGATTAATCATCTGACTCAGTATTGTCTTTTAGTTTGCCACGAGAAATCTTTCCAATCTATGAGATCATGGATTAGCTGGTTGGACAATTTAGAGAGGCATGTAGTACATTCCCCTTTTTTGCTACCTTCCCTTTGAAACCTGTAGAAGCTCAGCAAAGCAAAGATGACAAATGACTCTTTTTTTCAAGTTTTACCTCAAATACGTACTGCAATGAAAAATCAGGCAGCTGAATTGATACCTCCTCATTTTATCTAATTTTGGACATTGTAGGTGTCATTTATCTCATGAGATGTAGATTAACTCCCTGCCCATTGCAAGTGGGCAGGAATCTTTAAGGGCCCTTCCAACCCAAACCATTCTATGATTTACATGTTTGAGACAATGATTTAGACTTGCCTTAAAATCTGTGAAAAGAAATGAACATTGTAGAAAGTGACTCACTTCAGGTTTCTAAAAACATGTTGCATAAATTTCACTGTAAAGTCCTTTTTCTTCTCATTGATGAATAAAAGGTAATGATTAATTGTTGTGCTGTTGCTGCTACCCATGTAGGTGATGCGATGTCTGTTCTGTCCATCCATGAGCAAGGAGTGGTAGTGACTGATAAGGAGATCTAACACTTCAAGGCAGTTTATCTGGATTTGCAGTCTTCTTAATATGTCTTTCCAAATTTCATTACAAATGTGTGCTAAAATATTCCTTGCAAATGTCCTTTGCTGTGAGGATGAGTGGCACACTGCAGAGGCAGGTCACAAATTAGGCTAACAATACCACTCTTGCTTGTGTGGGCAGGGTGGGTGACATCTGTTGTGACATTTTTGTTGTTGTATTGTTAGTCTATAGCATTAATTGTTTTCTTCTCTTCTGATACCGTACCATTTTGCTTATTTGACTGTGTTGAATTTGCAGCTTTATTTCTCAACATACTGGGATGTAATGATCTCAATGGCAAGAACATTCCATCCTCGACTTGCATAACAAACAGGTTATGCTTATTTTATAATTGAACTTTGCATTCTTCATAAAATGCAGTTTTATTGTATTCTGTGCCTCTTTTCTGGCTTACTTGTATATGCATACAAAGAGGAGGTAAAGTGAAGTGGTACTGACTGTAAGCAATCTTGTCTCCAGCTGCAATCCTACTGAAAGCTGTTAAAATTTTATTTTTTTCTGCATCCTTGGAAGGGAACTGCACCCAGTGAGGTAACGACCATAAAAACCAAACAAACTGTAGGTTACAGCAAGGATGAGGGTTATGTTGCCAAGACCCTACAAGAATGATGGTAGTGGAAGGTACAGATGTTGTGTGTCCAAGAAAGGGTTTGCTGGGGCCTGTTGGTCAGTGAGGGTGTGAGGAGAAGAGTCACAGTGGCAGATGGGGGAGGGGGAAGAAGGGACAGAGCTGTACATCTTAATAGTTATTAGTGGGAGTGATTTCTTACAGGACTGTAAGTAAACCAGCGCCACTGATTTACCACTTAAAGATTAATGTCTGCGCAAAATTACTGTTTCTACACACTTGAAAATTGGTGAAATGGATACTTCGGTTAGGATGTTTTCTTTTGTAGCAAGGGCTAGATCATTTCAACACCAACGGATTTTCCCCTGGGTTTCCTTTACTGCCCTGGTTTTGGGATTTGTCTATTTCTTGTTGACTGAATTCAGAGGAAAACTATTCCTGATGATATTGAATTTGGCAGAATGGCTGAAGTTTGAATTTGGCTTGTATTGGTTAAATCAAGCTTTTGATTTGGTTGCCTATTGTCCAGTATGCTAATCCATGTTACTTCCAGCTGAGTTAAAGTGTAAAGTCATTAGAGCAGCGTGGGGCTTTTGTTTGTAGAGGAAAGGTTAAGTTCTGCAGGCAGCTCTTACTGCTGCCAGCATGGCTGCTAATCTGAGTTTGGGGACTAATTACCTGTAATAGCTACAGGACAGAGTCCTGTGTTGAGCAGAAGTCTGATTAGGCCAAAGTTTGGAAAGCTTTGTCATGGGGAAAGTTTTTTAACATTTTTCAGGAACTTGAGCTCTGATGTAGTTCATTCAGAACCAGATACTTACCTTACCACTATATTCAGCCTAATAATATCCTAATGCTGGTATTTTAAATAAGGTCTGAAAATCCTATAACAGAATTAACAAGCATTTTAAACTATAATAGCCTGTAGCTATTTATGGACTGTTAATATTGTTATATTGTTTCTGAGTTGTTTCTGATTCAGCTTTTGATAACCACAGATAGCTATTGGGGGTGTGAGGGATGAGGAAGCCAAAACTGCTCTGATGAACAGATTTCAAAACCAAACTGTATTGGAGTGGTTTGGAGATGAATAGATTTAAAAAAAAAAATTAATACAATTTTTTCCTAGACCCTTATGATTAAAAGTTTGTATGCATTAACATTTTTGGATGTGTTTTTAGATGTACTCAGAAACAGCTGTTTTCCTTTTTTAAACACTTAACTTTGTTTCAAAATCCAACAGGAGTTATTATGATACACAAACCATTTAACTTTCATATTGTGCCCTTGTACAAAAGAAGTGGAAAACTCTGGTTTGGAATGGAGGAGAATTAAGACCACAAAAAAATGAAAACAAATACCACCTTCTTCACGAAGAGAGCTCAGATTTAACAGAAGAAATACAGGCTGCAGACTTGCGTTGGGAATGAGGGAGAAGTCAATTATGATTGCAGATAGTAGCATAAATATCCATTTTTGCTGCAGTAGGACTTATTAAGTAATGAGTTGAAAGCTATGGTCCTTGATTAACATTACCTAAGACAATCCAATAAGTTAGTACCCAACTTTTTTTAGGTTTCAAAGCCTAGTTAAATAAAACTTCGCAATTCTCTTTAGAAACGGCACATTATTTCCCTAATTGATACTGACTTTGATGTCTTTGGTGTTGCTTTCTTCTTATTTCTCCTAACTTAATATTGTAATAAGTTACAGTGTTCCTATGTGATAGGAACAAAAGTGCTCATTTAGGAAAAATATTCTTATTACTAGTTTTGAATGGAAAGAATGTGTAGTCCTCATCATGGATTTGCAAACTTGAAACTTCTATGGGTTACTTCCAAATAATGGGTGAACTGTATACAAAGTAATGACCCTTTTAATAATTTGCAGGGTTAGAGTATAGTTACTGAGTAATTCTGAATTTATTTGAGGTTTTATTTCAGTCAGAGGGAATGTTCTCAAAGCTGCTGGTGTAAACTAGGGGTTAGCAGACGGGGTCAGTATCTGTTCTTCAGTGTGTGTATGGTAGCTTGAATACGTGTAAGCCTATCTGTTACTTATATATGTATAATGTATCTCTATCACCTATATGAGACAGAAAAATCTGGAAGGGTGTGTAGCATATCAGAAAATGTAGCTCTCTAGCTGAATGCCCAGGAGTGTCAGAATGTTGTGTCGAGCAGAACAGTGAAGGGTGATGATTGATCACTGCAGTTCTGACGTGTAGATAATTGGTAGCGGAACCCAGTTAACAACTGGCCCTGAAGCCAACCGCATCATCATATTTTACTTAAGTGTTCATCTTTTATTTATTTATTTTTATTTCCATCTCTTCCTTTTGGTCGCTTAAAAACTTTCTTCCTCAAGAAGTCATCAGGTCTGAGAAAAGCCTTGTTTTTACCTGCAGCCAATGGCATAAGGTACTTCTGGATGGCTGTCCGTTATTGATCATGCATTTCTTATTTTCCACTGTTTTGTTTAGATGACAGTGCCTCTGCTGCAAGCAGTATGGAGGTTACAGATCGCATTGCCTCTCTGGAGCAGCGTGTCCAGATGCAGGAAGACGACATCCAGCTGCTCAAATCTGCCCTTGCTGATGTGGTCCGACGCTTGAATATTACAGAGGAGCAGCAGGCCATGCAGAACAAGAAAGGACCTACCAAAGGTTTGCATTTCAGATAGATGTAAAATAGATAGTGCAATTCAATGAATGTTTCATATGTATTAAAATAGGTTATTCATTAGATCTTGAAATATTCAAAATCAACAAATCAGACTCTAAATAAAATACATTTGAAATTCAACCTGCTAAAAAGAACACATAAAAATCCAGATGGTTAAATCTGTGAGCCTTCTACAGTTTACATGAACCAGCGAAGCATTTGCATTTTCTTAGTGCTTAATCCACAACCTACATTTAACCATTGCTACCACTTCCATTCTTCTGATCAAGATAGTTTATAAACTCTTCAGGGAAGGCATTGTCTTCTGTGGGTGAAACTCCTAATAGGTTTGGGGGTTTTTTTTCCTAAAAATTAATTAAAATTAAGTAAAATGTAATTAAAATTTAATTTAAAGTATCTTACGTGTCTGCAGATGGTACAGACATAAGACAAGAGCTCTAAGCTAGGACAAGGTTGATGTGGCTAAGGAGATGGTACAACACCAGCTGCTCAGCTACGGAAGAAAGGTAGAGCTATGGTTGTTGTCTGACCATGTTCCAGAGCAGCAGATCCAGAGCCAGCAAGGTGCAAGGTGTGACAGATGTCACTGCTTGGTGGAATTCTGTGCTGTGCCCATGTGCCACAGCGTGCTCTCTCGTGGCTCCTGCTCTGCAGGAACATGTTTGTCTGTGCACAATGCAGAAAAGCTGGACCTGAGCATCCAGCACTTCGCAGTAGTAAAGGTTTATTAGAACCCAATCAATGTGATTTACTGTAGTGTGTGAGGCTGCAAAGGCCTGGGAGGCTGCCTATGTGCAGCTTAGAGAAACACACAAGGTGTTTTAGAGTGGTCTTAGGAGTAAGAGTGGTGGCAACCTAGATGTGGAAAGAAAGTACTGACTTCACAGGCTCTCTTTTGCCTAACATAAGAAATTATTTCTTTTGGGGTCCTGATATGTATTAATATTACTTAAAACCTTACTCTGCATGAGAATTATGTTTTGTATTTATGGATTCAGAATTTTCTCAGTTTAAAGTTAGGACTTCCTTTAATCTCAGTTATATATTTCTGACCCTGCAACAAATATTTAGTGCTAGTCATTGATTTAACAGACTAGGTAGGAACTACTTAATTTGCTGAACTGAGATGTCATGTTTGTTACAAAGTTTTGTGTCGGGAGATAAGGAAAGCTGAAAAGGCAGAAGTGCAGAGCTAAATAATGAGTTGGTTGTGTCTCATGCTCGCTGTCAGACAGAATATGCACTAAATATCTGCGATCTTGTCTTCATGTTCTCTTCCCTTTCTGTTGTAATCTCCTTATTTTGTGTTTGTTTTATTGGAAAAAAAATTAAAATATCAGATAAGTTAAATGTTACTAAAGATAGCCTCCACTGTGATAAAATGTTCCATCAAATCTGGTTGTACAAGGGATTAAGAGGCTTCGTGTTGCCTTGTAAAATAGATATGATCTGATGCATGGAGGAAATAAAGTCTAGTAATTATTATTGAGTTGTAACCAAATCTGTTCTTCTTGCCTGCTGGCTTTACTTAGCAAAATACAAACCAGATTTTCATGGATTCTGTGAGCAGAGTTGAGCTCTAAATCAGGAGAGGTTTTCTTGGTCGTGGCAGACCATTAGAGCCACAGTTCAATGTACATTGAAGAAAAGCTGCTGTAAGCCTATCCTCCTGTCTTCTATGGCTGCTATCGTGCGGGGTTGTTTGTTTGTTTGTGGGATTTCTGTGTGTGTGTGTGTGTGGTTTGGTGTTTTTTTTAATGTATATATGGCATGCCTGGTTCTTAACGTGTGTGAAATTACAATGTAAGAAGTTTTACTGTAATAATGCAAATAGAGGACTGCAAATGTCAATTGCTCTTCCACTGCAAATTACCAGAATGAGTCCTGGTATTTGCCAACAAAACCCACCTAATTTCTGGAGAAGATCGCTGCTGTGACTATTTATGTAAGGAACTTTCAGTTTGCTGTACATCAGCTGTATCATTTAGTGTATGGTCAGCCTTATTAAACATGAATTATAAACGTGAAAGAGAATCTGAAGTATTCTGATCACTTGTTTTTTCCAGCTGTTTTGTCAAATATGATACATTTCACATGATGGCGTATTATTCCTATAGTAGGCACAACTACTTTGTAACGAATTGTATGCAATTACTTAGCATAAGACTAATTTCAGTATTTTAGTTTGGAATAGCATTACGGAGGCTCCTGATGGAGACTCTCAGGAGAGGGGCTTTTCTAGACATGGGAGGAGCTGGAGTGGTGGCTTCTCATGCTTTACCTCGTGGGCTGCATGGACTGAACCTGTTTATTTTCCCTACATTGTTTAATGACTAATTCCACATTTGGAATTTTAAAAAGTGGAATTTGATCTCACAAAATGTCACAGAAATTGTGTCCATGCAAACTGGGGCTTCAAGCATACTGTGTGCTGCTGTTATCATTTGATCTATAGATGCAGTAGATCAGGATTAAGTGTGTGTGTTGGAGGAGATCTGTGCCTTTGGAAAAACAGGATCCCCACGGTACTGTATAAAGTCTGGAACAAGAATGTTCATGGGACAAATGGCTTCATTTTTCTGAGTACTTCAGATTTAAAATTAATTTAAAGATTTCAAGTTTCAGACTTTCAAATCTATAATGGAAAAATCTTGAGCTTGTTTTCAGTCTTTGTGTTCTTGTTCTAAACTTGAGCTAAGCAGCTTGAAAGCAGCATACATCATGGAAAGGGAGCGGCTTATCTTGTCCATTTGTGGAGCTCCTTCCCTAATGGTGTTTTGAGTTTTTGTTTAGTTGTTTGGGATTTTTTTTCCTTTCCTTACTACTTGGTGGAGTTTCAGTATGGCTTCCTGCTTTTGTTTTACTTGTGTTTGTTGTTCTTTCCTTTTGCAATTATTGGTTTGTTTGTAAACTTAACAGCCCTATTAATCCATAGATCAGAGAATGATTAAAAAAGCTGCTGCTGAGGCTGATAAACTTGTCAGTCCTGCTGCCACAGGTAAGACCTTGAAGCACCAGAACTTCCAAAATAAACATTACTGACAAGGCAGTAATAGCAGTGTGTTACTGACTTCTAACAGCAATGACATGTTTGGGATTGTGTGACTGTGATGCCAGTTACCACTGGTGTGAACTAGCTGTTGTAAGTAAAACTAAATAGCTCCCGACTAAACAGTGGATTAACTGAATAATGCAGTTTTTCTGTGTGTTGTGTAAGAGTTTCATGGTGTTGCTTTCTACACTAGCTGACTATTTAAATCTCTGTTTCCAGAAGTGTCACTTGTGGGTTGGTGCTGGATTTGAAGCAAAACGTCTGTTAACGGTTGCAGGGTTTATTCCTGGCTGCTGCTAGTTTTGATTCCATAAGGCTAGAAGAGTAAACAGACTCCAGCTAGTTCACTCCAGCTACTCTTTAATAGGCATTCTTTTTAAATAACTATAAATAAGGAAAATATTTTAATCGTTTATTTTTTTAACTTTAATTGCTGTTCTAATTTGTCATCTCAAAGCTCAATAGAGTTTTATGAGCTACAAAAAGCTTGCTAGAAGACAAGTCCACAACTGCTCAGCTATAGCTACCTGGGATTCTGTAGTATGCAACAGAAGCAGTTTTATACATATGGATTAATTATAGCAGTGCAGCAATTAGGAAACAAGCAGCAGAGCTTCCAGCACAAAACTGTAAAAAGAATTTAATGCAAAAAATGAGTAAAGTAGAAGTAGATAGAATTATGATATCTGAATTCATTAATAAAAAAATAAATAGAGGCATGAGAAGCTAAGTAAACTTCAAGTGTTTTGTATAAGCTCCAAAGACAGCATTAGTCCCTTAAAACAGATCATGGAAGGCAGGGCTGGAAGGCACCTCCAGTGAGCATAGAGAAAATTTTCTTCTTTTATCTCCTTTGCTGACTTTCTTTCCTGTCATCCTTCACTCTTCTAAGTGAAATAAACCTCATTCCTTCAGTATTTCCCTTATAGGTTGTTTTCTAAATTTCTCTCCTCTGAACAAATAAATGACAAATACATAACAAGTAAGTGTATTCTAACAAGTTTCAAGACCAAGTTTGTCTTGCAAGTTGCATTCTCTATTAGGCCATATTTACTGACTTAATCTTCTGAAGGCACAGTCTTTCACATCTAACTTTTTGTTCAATATGTGAAAACTTAGGGTAAACAAGTCAATAAATGCTTGCTGTCAGTGTTAAAACAAGATGTTGTTACGATATGACCTAAAACTGTATACAATTGGTACTGTTTCAGTTTAGCCTTGTAGATCTTTTATCCTTGGCAGTCTTCTTTGAAGAACATTTCATAGGTATTCTCCCTGCCATCCTCTCCAAGTTCAATTAAATTTTATGTTCCTAAAGTGACTTGTGACTGCTGCCTTCTCTCAGGTGGTGTTTCTCTGAACCCAGAGGCTTTTGGCATCTTTACAATGGCTTGTAATACAAAGTCCTATCAAATTTTGAGTGATTCAAGCTTTCTTCCCTGATGTAGAGAGAGCACTAGTCATGTTTGTGTCTGTGTTTCGAGGCTATGATCCACTGTAGTTTTCACATTGGTACTCATTGCTTGCAGTTTTAAACACTGTTTTTGCAACTAACTTCTAACTGCTTGAATGGGACTTTTCTGTTGTTCTAATCTTAATTACAGCTATGACATGTAGATCCTTTTTTTGAGCCAACGTTTGATCAGAAGAATGTAGGTAGATAATGCCAGCTTATTACCTTCACTCTTCTGCTGATTTCAGTTGCTTTTTCTGAACAAAGGGTACAAATCCTTTCTGTCAAACATAAGCCCACATTCTTTGAAAAAAGACATTTTGGGGGGAGTAGAGATTTATTAATAGATAATTTGCTTGTGGAAAACCTCCAAGAAGACTGAGGGATGAAGAGCAGGAATTTCTGGGAGGACAACTTGCCTTCATTTCTAGCACTCCTCTGGATGCTATCCAGGTGGGCAAGAGACTGATGCTCTTTTGAGAGAGCAGGACTGGTTTTGAGGACAACAACTACTTTTGCGCTTATGACTAAGCTCTGTGATCTAGCTCAGATTTTTTTTTTACTTGATAGGACTATTATTATTGTTGTTGTTATTAATAATAATAATAAATTCCTCAATATTAAAACCCTCATCTGTGCTGAATTTGGCAATAGTGACACAAAAATGGCACACTATGTGGGTAATTTAAAATATTCTAGTGTTGTTTACTGAGGAACAGACACAGAAAAGTAAATGAAGACAATGATTTCATCTTACACTTGTTTTACAGCAAGACCACTGGTACAAACCCTGCCTTTAAGGACTACAGTTAACAATGGAACTGTGTTACCAAAGAAACCAAGTGGCTCTTTACCTTCTCCATCAGGAACCAGAAAGGAGACTGTGTCACCAGCAGCGAAAAGGTAGGCATCTATGAGAAACCTTATAACCATGGAATTGAAAACATGGTATAGCTTCTCTTTCAACCTTCTAGATATGTAGTTTTTCTTACTTGCAAAGCAGCAGTCTAAATATTTAGTTTGGAAAGAAAAGGAGATGGGTTTCATTCTAAGAGGCTTTAAATTTATTCATTCTAATTACAATTAAGGTTATTATCATGAGTATTGAAGGAATGCACAATGCTTGGTCTTACTGGTTTGTGTTCTTTTCTTGCTTGTAAGAGTTCAGCATAGGGAGAATAAAGCATTTCTACTGTGCTGTTGCCCAACAGGATGTGAAAAGGAGTGCAAGAATTCTCTGAGTGGCTAGTAGAAAATACATAGTCTGCAGAGAAGCAGTGTTATCATTGCAAATCAGTATATTATCTTTGGTGGTTTTCTCTCAGTAATGAAATTATCCTATAAACTGCATCCACAGTGTTAGCAGCATCTCAGGAAGGAGGAAAATTCTATGCCTAGCACATATTTATGCAAATTAAAACATCCATCTTTAGATATCTTACCGTTAGCATGTATTTAAGCCCTTTTAAAAATTACTGCTCTGTTCCAATTTGCTTTGTGTGTAGCTCATTATAAATAGGCTAAATGTTTTATATATCTGGGTTATAAGGAATGGAATGGATTGGGTGAAGCAAGTTCAAGTTAAACGTGGCAGTTATTGTGGTGCTAATCTGCTGTGTGGTTTGTCTGTAAAAGATAATAGTGTGGGGTTTTGGGTTTGGGTTGGGGTTTTTTTTGGTACATTTCTTTTGTGTGTCTCCTCGTCTTTTTGTAGTGATGATGCTGTCAGCTCTGAGGGAGGGTAAGTTGTAGAGATGAGAGCATTAACCTGCTATGATCTAAGGTCTCTCTTGTGAAGAGAATTTTTCCTCAAAGGGGAGATGGTGTCTAAGGATATGCCAGTTTTTGTTACTGTGTTGAAGGTGACTGATTTTCAAGAAACTCCAGGTTCTGTTGTTGTAGAGTAGAGAGAAGTTACGCTGTGCAAAATTTAAATTGGAAAATACCATATTTGTTTATGTCACAAAAATGAACTCCTGTCAGCTCCCTTGAGCTGGAGCTCGCTGCAACTGTAGGCTTTGGCAGGGTTGTCTGAATCAGCCCTTAAGATAAGAGAAGGAAAGCAAATACTGTCCAAACTGTTCCATTATTAGATTTGTATTATCAGAAGTTTGAAAATGGGTGAAAGAACTTTCCTTTTAGAAAAGGAAATGTATTAGTATTTAAAAAGGAGTACTGTTTAGTACATGCTGAATTTTAAAACACATTTGTTCTTCACAAATTGCTTTTTCTTAATAATTCTCGTAATTTCATTCTTCCTCATTAAGTTTTGACTAGGAGTTATAAAACATATGAGAGCACAGGCATTGGGAGACTTCACCTGTGTACAGAGGGTGTGATTCCCAAGTCTCTATGCTCTGTCTCTAAGGTTCAGCATAGGACTTTCTGCCCCAGAATAGGGTGGATGAAGTGCAGGTCAGGATTATACTCATGCTTTCTCTATTCTTGGAGGCCTTTATATAGTTCAGGTGTTCCATCTGGTATTGCCTGCAGCCTGTAGGCATTATACTAGCTTAGGATCCCTGTAGATAAATGGCACTCTGTATCCCTTCCACCTGACCCACGTGCAGCCTGGATACCCAGAACGCCAGTGGGAGTGTCCTTAGAGAGCATCATTAGGGAGTATTTTTAGACTGTCTTGATTCCTGTATGAGAAATTCTTCCACAGGGCAAGTATTTAATGTCCTTTTATTGTGCTTTGTCTCTTCTCATTGCTGAAGGTTCTTTAAATATGCAGCATGAAAATGTATATTCAGTTTTGGAAAAGAAAAAATATATATGGACAGTTTGCAGAAATAGGTGAACATTTACTAAGAGTGATTAGGAGAGCAGGGTTGCTCCATGTCCTGAAAAAAGCAGTTGTAAATTCAGATGCTGTAGAATTATTGTTCCCTTCAAATGCTCTAAAATTCTGTATTGGTGTCTTTAACGTGCAAACGTTCTTTACTGTTGCCTTTATTAAACGATATTGAAGCATGTTTCTATGCCTTGCCTATAAATATACTTCAAGAGGAATGAAGTGGAATGGTAAGGACCTCATCAATTAATTACCGTACAAAACATCTTTTGGTAAATTATTCTGTAGTCATTTAATAGTGAACCTTGAAATAACTGGTCGGATTTCAGGGTTTTTAGTAAATGCTGTTCCACATATTCGGTATTCAAAGATGATACAGCAAGTGCTCCAAATATCTTTCTTGTATACAGTCAAGTAGAATAATTCATTATGCATCCTTAAGATGAATTCAATCACACTTTGTATTTATACTGGACCCTTTTACCTTCAGGAACTGCATGTATTTATGTATAAAACAGTAATGGAAATACATCCAGAAAATCAAATAGCTTCCTTCTTCAAGGGGTAGGCCTTGTTTATTTGTGTTAGAAGCTTCTGTCAGTGTTGCACAGTTTACAGATGGTGGGAAATTTCAAGCTATTTCTTTAGTTCTGATTTCTGCTAAGCAGTGCTCTTTTCTTATGAACTGCTTCCAGAACTGTGGCTAATTTTCAGTGTAGGTATTCTTTAGTCCAAAATATGGTCATGTGACACAGCAGCTGTAAATAGGATTAAGTGTTTATAGATGTTTTTAAACTTAATTTCTGCTTGAATGCTTTTAATAGTTTTTCAATACAACACAGGTGCACAATTGAAAAGGTAGAGTTTGAAAAGTGAAAGTAAAGTTAAAAACAACAGTAGAAAGGGAAAAAATATTTTTTGCTGAGTCATCTTCTTAACTTTTGATCTGCTGTTGAGACTTACAAATATTTGCTAGGATTGCAATAGTAAAAAATAGCATCTTCAATTTTTTTATTACCTGTGACCATATATTCAAGAGAAAGTGCAGGTGAATGAAGTCCTTCCCAAATGTTTTACTGCCTTATGAAAAGAGGGCTTACAATCAAATAATTTCTGATTCCTCTCTTCTCCTGTACTTAGCACTGTTCAGGTTAAGACTGTACGATGTCCAATTGAAATGATATCACTCTGTCACTTGCAGCAGTTTGTCGTGCATTATTTATGTAAATATATGCAAATAGTCTGCATGGGGACTAAGTGTGCATCCATACATTCTCCTGCTTAGAAATAGATGTATTTACTGGTGTGTCTGTAGACACAATCTCATTTCATACAATAGCTGTATTAAATGTGTTGGTTAACTCATTTGAACCCACAGGTTGGTATACAGCTTAGCTGCCTTGCTGGATTACCAAGGAGATGTGGTTCAGAGTTCACTACATTTTCTGATTTCCCATTTAATATTTGAAATGGAAATGACTTCTTCTGGCAGGAATATAAAATTGGAGGTAATAAAAAAGGCTTGAGGCTGAAAGGGTGGATCTAGCAGGCTTTTATTTGAGTTCTGCCATATATTCTCTGTGACCTTATGCAAATCATTTAACCTCTATGCATATTGCTTTTCCATATGTAAAACGTGTATCTCTGGATATCAGTGGGTTCTTATAGGGCCTAATGTGATAATTAGATCCAGATCTTGCAAAGCAGTGAGTAACCTCAACTGACTCTGACTTCGATTAGAATTGAGGGCACCAAACCCTGCTTCAGCATTCAGATCTCCTATAGTCAATATCCAATTATCCAAGTTAAGGAACGACTGAAATAACTTGAATAGAGCAAAAGCACAAATCCAAAACATGGATCAACTGGATTATAAAAGTATATGGTGGTAATACAGTGCAAGATAGAAAGCCTGGTGATGATGATGGTACTGGGACCAAAAATTGTGGTCAAGCACCAAGAGGAGCTGCTGCACTCAGGCTCTGGGGACCATGTGAACACAGCTGGGAGGCTCTGGGTGCTAGCCAGCTAACGGAGAGCTGGAGTGATTCTGAGATGGGCTGAACAATCACCTGACACAGATAGACAATCAAGGATTGCCTGGCTTTGTAAAGTGTTTCCATGTCATCTTCACAGGAAACCTTTGATCAGAGGATTTGATTTTAATTTTAATAGATTTACTAATTCTATGATGTAGAAGTATATAAGCTATTTTGAGTAACAGTTTTTTAAATGCTGCCATAGTTTTATTCTGAACTTTGTGCTTAGAATAATTATTTAAAATTTTCATTCCAAATAAGATAAGTTTAGTGTATCGTGAGCAGAACTTTCCCTTCCCCCTGCACTCTTTCTTTGGCGTGTAATGTGGCTTGAAATTTGCTGCTTAACACTAAATTTGTCTTTGGAATTTGGCCAGTGCATGGTAGTGATGTTTTGTGTTCCCTATTAAAATCTAAGGTTTTGTGACTCATCTAGGATAGCTTTGTTTCCAAGAGTTGAGGGGGAAAAAGGGGGGGAAAAAAAATAAGGGAGGAGAATGCAGACAGTACCTTTCCCAGTAGGGATGCTGCTGCAGGCTGCAGGCTAGCACATATTTTGCCTTTCAAAAAGAGACAATCAGTCATTCTTTCTCCCCCAGCAGATTGCAAAGTATTACAATGGTGCAAAACTCTGACAATGGAGATCAAAAGGAAGAAGCAGGAACAAAGAAAACATAAAGAGCTTTGTTTGCAGGCAGAATAAAATACTTTAATATGATAAATTCCTGTTCTTCTAAACTCTAAACACATGGCCCCTAGGAAATTGTTCAGTCGCCTGGAATTAATGTTGTGTGTTCTGTTGGGGGGCAGCGATGGTTTGTAACTGGCACACACACAAACTCTGTATCGAACCTTCAATTAAATGCTCTATGTAACACTTGACTCTCAAAGAAAATGGTTTAAAATATTTAGAATATAAATTAAAAAAGAAATCCCTCTCCATTGAACTTCGGGTGGCAAAACTATTATGCCACTTCAAAATATCTTTAACAATTATAGTTATTAGTGCATTTTGCTCAGAGGCGTAATGAAATTAAAGTCATATGTTATTCCAAATTCATTCTAATTGATTTAAATGAGGGTCAGAATGAGTGCTAGACAAAATATTAATGCCATCAGTTTCTGTCTTAAAAGCATTGTGCGCTAGCTTTTAATTTCTTTTATTAAAAAGCTTTTATATTCTCCCAAATAATTTTAGTAATAAAGTATATATCTTTTTAATTTTGGCCAGATTTGTTCACCACAATTCAGTAATGCAACTACCTGAAACATTCATGCTATGCAGTGGTATATGTATGTATATATGAGGATTTCTTTTCTTGTCTTTGTTGTTGCTTTTTTAATAGTCTTTGTCTTTTAGCTGGATCATCTGTCGTGTTCCTTCAGATAGCCTGTTTGATTTTTTTTTTTTTTAAATTTTATATTTGAGTCGCTTTACAAATGGTCAGTCTATTGGGGCACTGCTGAGATTTTGTCATTCAAAGATACATTGGTGTTCTTAAATGTATGGTTTGAAATGATCAAACATCTAACTGAGTCAATAAGCACTTTGTTGTTTACTCTTGCACGTGACTTCATATCTTGAAAGCATGCAATTTTGTCTTTTAATGTAAGTCTTGTAAATGTCTTGTTTCCACATTTTATTGTTGCATTCACTTTTTATTCTGCTTTGTTTACGCACCTCTCAATCTGGATTAAGCAGGTCTGTGAATCTTCTCAATGCATGCAAACTGAAAAAGCCTGCTCTAAGGTGAGGGATCCTTAATAGCTTTGTAGTGTTGAAGTTCAGTTGTTTTTCCTTTCCATTTCAACTCAATGCATAGAAAGTGGCTGTTTTAGTAAAAGCGTTAACATGATAGAACTGTAATTATTATTGCCATTTTTAACATTTTCAGAGGTACATGTCTAAAACTTTCTCATCATTGATAAATGCATCACAAAATTTAGATAATAATTTCAGTGATGTTATCTGCATTATTTCATACTAACATAATTTTTATTATAGGCGTGTTAGACCACATTGCTGTCTTAAACAAGTTAAAAATTGTATAACTAAATGTTATCTTCTTAAATAATTGCAAATGCTCTCCTTTCATATCACTAATGTGGAAGTCAAATTCTGGAATCCAGTCATACTCTTACAAACCTGTAAGTTAAATGACTATTTTCTGTCATTTTAAATTCCTTCTCAGGTGACAGTGTATCTACTGTAGCCTTAATCACTGATGTTTGACAGTCTAGCTAACAAAATGTATATAATGCCAAAACTGAGTTAATATAATGGAGTTATAATCCTTGTTTCTGACCACCAACTACTAGTTCTCACTGTGCTTTTGTTGTTGCTGAAAGTTTAGAATAAAATTTGTCAGAAGATAGCATTACTAATTAGTTTAAGCAGTGATGGACATAAATCATAAGGGTTTAAAAAAATTTTATACCTGTGGTAGAAGTAGTTTGTGTACTGACATGAGACTTCATTATTCAGAAAGAAGATAGAATTAAACTTCTAAATTTTAGTCCCACCCTTTCATTTCTTATCCTCTAGTTCATCTTTTGAATGTTGACAACTATAGAAATAAAACCCCAAGCAACATTAAAATTAGTTTCAAATTGTTTCTGTAACTTAAATTTTTTCTAAGGGTAGTATAATTTGATAATATCCTTAATTTAATTTCAGTGTAGGCTGACGTTGACGCCTCTTATCCTTAATGAAGAAAATATGTGTCAACGTCAGCCTACACTGAAATTTTCTTAACCAGGAAAGGATGGCAAAATAAAGATTTGATCCTGACAAATCACACAGGGTGTTTCTGTAATTAATATATATAATAGTGGAAGGCACATGATAATAAAGCTATTTTATGTGGAATAAACATTGTCAGTATCAAGGTTTTATTTTTTAACTGGAGTAGTATTAAATTGGATGATGTTATGAGATGCAGGGAGAATAGTTAAATATGAACAATATATTCTTTAATTTACTGGAGAAGTTTTTTTTCATGCATTTGACATTGAGATGACTTGGATAATGTTAGTCTAGTGTAGGAAGTACACTTCTGAAATTAAGACAGAATTAAATTCTTGTTGCTGCCTTTTCTCTTCCCCTATGAATGTATTTTGTTCTGTCTTTGTGTAATTTTGCATTCTGCTTGCTCTCTTACATTGCTTTCTCCACAGAAACACTATTTTTTTAATTTCAGCTTAATCATTTGAAGCTTGTTTTTATTACAAGAATGCAGCACTGAACATCTGTCCTACCATCGCATGTTCCAGAAGGTTTTTTTGTCAAGCTGCCGGAGATGCACCTTAATATGCATCGCCTCTGCAGATCTGCCCCTGGATAGGCACTGCCTTCTTTTCAGAAGGGCAATTGCTTTGCAGAAAGACTCTGGTTCAGGCGTTCCCATCGTTTCTGTAACTTGAGTTTCAGTTGAGGCGTTGAAATATTCCCCTCATTGCTGGTAAAAAGACATGGGGGAGCAGAAATAATTTGGGGTTTTTTTTAAAGCAGGTGGTGTACAGTTGCTAAGCAGAGCATTTTTTGACCAGACAGAAAAGTCTATCTTGTTTCCTCTAGTTGTGGAGAGCCAACTTACACCACACATAGAGTGGGACAGAGCCAGAGGAGCTGACTGAGATGACAGGGTAGGGATAGCTGTTAGGGACTGATGGGGAGGTTTGGAGTAGTCTTCAGGAATGCATGAGATGAGTATTCTGGTAAGCAGAGCATCTCTGGGGGTGTATGGAGGCCAAGAGGGAGGTGGCCGGGGATGGTAAAAGGTGTTACTAGAATGAGACTGACCTTAAAGGAGCAAGTAGTGAAGTTTTCACAGTGTGATAGAGCTTGTGGTTGGGATTTGAGTAGAGAGATGTGAGCTTGAAAGCCATCATTGATGTCCATGGTTTCTGGGGCGAGAGAGAGCTGCTGAAGGTGGTTATTTAGTATGGGGATTTTATGGGTAAAGGGGATATTTTCATTCCGCCTTCTGCAGGGGAGAAAACAGTACAGGACTGGAATAGGGGGAAATGAGACTCTGACACTGAGTCCTGTCATTCAGCTGCTGCCAAGGGGGTGATTCCTGCCTTGGTCCAGGTACTGCTGCCTGAGCCTCTCTGCTGCAAAGGGCCTGCAGCGACATGTAAAGCATCACTCGCTTGGGGGCCTCACCCTTAGCTGCTCCCTCTCACTAGGAAGCACTGCTTTAGGGAGAAGTGCTTTGGTCAATAATTTGTCTCCTATAAGGTGTAAGTTCTGACTGAGCTTCTCTTAATTTACGGAGTAACGCTGCTTGTGTTTTGGCTTACGTTTTTCCATCAGAGAGAGCTGGATGTCTAAGGGGTGCCGTAAAGCCACACGAGAGCTCCCTTGATAGCTATCTTGGCAGGAAGATGGTTGCAGAGTGAGAGGGTAGGGTGAGCTTTAAGCCTTTGAGAAACCTCCTGTCAGGACATGTGAGGAATCTAATCTATTCATACATGTAACTGGGAAGCATACGTTTTTGACAACAATAAAAAAATGCAGGTTAGCTCACCATTAATTGCAGTTTGGAGTATGTTAAAACTAGCTTTGAACCACAGAGTAATTGATATTGGATGAAGACCCAAAGTTAGCTTGCTTATGTTCAAATTTTCACCTACTTTTGGCATTCTCTGTAGTCTATCTGGAAGTGTCAGGCAATATGCTTTTTCTTTAAATCTTTCACTTCTTTGTAAGAGAATCCAAAAGTTCAGAAGTATGGAGTGGTAGTCAGAGATTTGAAATGTGACCCAGAAAAAAGATTGCAACTACTCTATGAAATTGGTTTAGCCCATCTTCTATTTTATGATTAAGGAAAAAGCAGTATGTTTGTCTCTGTTGCACCAGGTACTCAGCAAAACTCTTACATAGGCTCTTTAACAAATCAAGCTAAGATTAAAAAAAAAAATTGTAGTTAATCTTTAAGGGTCAGTGTTCTACTTGATACATTTCTCAAAAATATTAATTGTAGAATATATCCTTTTACAAGTGCCACTGTGAAACTTGCTCCTTGTTTTATTAGCACCATTAAGAGAACCAGTTCAGCTGAGCGTGTGTCCCCAGGAGGTCGGAGGGAAAGCTATGGAGATTCCAAAGGGAGTCGCAACCGCACTGGTTCCACCAGCAGTTCATCTAGTGGTAAAAAGAACAGTGAAAGGTAATGTTATCTAAGTATCTATCTCCTTTCTCTGCCTCCTGCTCTAATAATGAAAGTAGTTTCTTTAGTGAACTTAGTTATTTCTTGTTTAACAAATATTGGAAGCTTTCTTTTTTTACAAAGCTCCAATTCTTGGACCAAAGTATATATTAAAACATTTGAAACAAAACAGGTTTTCATATTTAGATTAACTTTATTTGCCTTATTTCCTAACTATAAACAGTGTCAGAACCTAGAGTTTCCCAGAAAAGTTCCTAATTGTTAAACATGCCTTTTCTAGTATCTTAGTGGTTTCCCTTGGTTTTCATATTCCTGACAAATACTTCTTTGAATTTCTGATTGTGGTGCATTGACCCCATCTGGCATCTAAGTATCATACAGCCATTCACTTCCTCTCCTCCAGTGGGATGAGGGGAAGAAAATAGGAAGAGCAAAAGTGAGAAAACTCATAAATCGAGATAAAGGTAGTTTAAGAGGTGAAGGAAAGAGGAAGAAAAACCAAAACATTTGCTGAAAAGCATTCACTCACCACATCCCACATGTAGACTGATGTCCAGCCAGTCTCTGAACCATGAATGCCTCAGTCTGAGGGCCAGGTTAAAGATAAATGAAGGGAGAAGTTTACATGCAAGTGCTGTTCAATGAAGCAGAATGAAGTGATGCCTATCTCTGTGTATCTCTGATCATGCTTCTCTGTATTGCTGACAGCACAGAGAAAAGAGAATATCTTTTCCATTTTTTCAGACTTAGGATGGCCTTGAACAAATAGTTGTTTCATTGAAGTTCATCAGTATTGTCAGTATAGGTCAAGCAGTTCTTTCCTGTATTTCCTAATTCTTAGTCAGAATTTAGTTTTGGCCATTTCGCTTGACCTGTTCTATTGTAGTTTCCTATGCAAGAAATGGTGTTGATGATACTGTTTCACTGTCTCATAGATGATGTGACCATAAAAACACATTGTTAATGAAGCTCAACTAAGAACCAAATTTACCTGCCCTGTTTGGGCATTAATGCCATTACACGAGTCATTGTCAATGCTGTAGCACAAAATGTTCCATTCTTTTTATCTCTTCAGCATATTTGCTTGAGTAAAGAGTGGCTGAGCTGGTTGTGTACTATTTTACAGCCCAAATGTGGGTGATAACATTATTAATAGCTTGGTTTCTGGCTTATGTTTTCAGCTATGAAGCAAGATAGCAAGTGTGCAAACTATGGAACTTACTCGAAGTTATGGGTTGGGATAAAAGGGCAGACTAGTAAGGGTGGCACTTCGTGGCTGTTTGCTACAAGCTGCCTAAACAGGAGGAAGTGCATGGGGTCTTTTACAGGCATCTTGAAGCAACCTCAAAGTCACAGGCCCTGGGTCTTGTGAGGGACTTTATCTGCCCTGACATCTGCTGGAGAAGCAAAACAGCAAAGCACAAACAGTCCAGGAGGTTCCTGGAAAGCACTGATGACAACTTCCTGTCACAGCTAGTGGAAGATCCCGCAAGGAATAGTGTGCTGTTGACCTTGTGATAGCAAACAGGGAAGGCCTTGTCGGAGATGTGAAGGTTGGAGGCAGCTTTGGCTGTCATGACCATGATGTGGAGTGCAGTACCAGGAGGGGACGAAGCAGGGCAGCAAGTAAGATTGTAACCATGGACTTCGAAAGAGTTAACTTTAGCCTGCTCAGGGATCTTCTTGGAAGAATCCCGTGGGAACAGGACCTGCAGGGAAGATGGGTCCAAGAGAGTTGGTTGATATTCAAGGATCACTTCCTCCAGGCTCAAGAACAATGCATCTGGATGAGCAAGAAATCGGTAAAAGTGGGCAAGAGACCTGCATGCATGGATAAAGGAGAAGGACATGGGTGTTCTGGTGGACAACAAGTTGTCCCTGGGCCAGCAGTGTGCCCTTGGCCAGGAAGGCCAGTGGAATCCTAGGGTGCATTAGGCAGAGCATTGCCAGCAGGTTGAGGGAGATGATCCTATGTAGACTCATAGAATTGTTGAGGTTGGAAGAGACCTTTCAGATCATCGAGTCCAACCATCCAATTCTGCCCCTCTTCTCAGCCCTGGTGAGGCCACATCTGGGGCTCCTCAGTACAAGAGGGACATGGAGCTCCTGGAGTGAGTCCAGCAGAGGGCTACAAAGTTGATCAAGGGATTGCAGCATGTCTCTTACAAGGAAAGGTTGAGGGAACTGGGCCTGTTCAGTCTCACGAAGAGACAACTGAGAGGGGACCTCATCAATATCTGTAAGTATCTGAAGGGAGGGTGTCAAGAAGATGGAGCCAGGCTCTTCTTGGTGGTGCCGAGCAATAGGACAAGAGGCAATGGGCAGAAACTTGCACAGGAATATGAGGAAAAATTTCTTTGCCATGCGAGTGACCAAGCACTGGAACAGATTGTCCAGAGAGATTGTGGAGTCTCCCTCAGTGAAGATATCTGAGAGCTGTCTGGACACAATTCTGTGCCATGTGCTCTGGTATAACCTTGCTTGAGCAGGGAGGTTGGACCAGATAAACAACTGTGGTCTCTTCCAACCTGACCTGTTCTGTGGCTCTGTGAAAGGCTTAGCAAATTAAAGGAATAATGAAAAAATTTAAATACTATTAGAGAAAATGTTATAAAATTGTAACCAAGGAAGATGTAATATTTACACAAATTAACATCTTGTTTGCATTCTGCATCTATGCATGTGAATGAAGTTTTGATAAGCCAACAGAATTCCACAGGACTGGGCCTTCTGGTACTTATGGAAATTTGACTCTATCTTAGAGTCTGAATTTTCTTCCCCTAAAACTTTTTGTGAGATACTTACAAACAACAAATAGCTGACAGATGTGGGTTTCATTTTGTTTCTAAGATTTTTGTACTTCAAGATTTCTAAAAGACAAATATAACTGAAAAAAATTTATTGTAGTGATATATAATATCCATAAATAAATATTACCTTTGAGAGGAAAAGCAATCTATTATTAGTTTACTTAGGAGCCAAGTGTCTTTCTGCATGTGCAGACTTGAGCAAAATCTTTTCTCAGACCCTTGTAGTACAGAGAATGTATACCTGCACACATCTGAATCAACAAACCAAGCATCAGAAATCTTAGGGACAAGTGAGCCTGAAAAGTTTGAAAGGCAAAACCAAACAAAACCCATAATGACCAGTGAAGGGACAGCTAAAAAAACAGCTCTCTCTTAATTTAAGCTGCAAATGCTGTGAAGTGTTGCAACCGTGCGTAACTTCGTGCAGCTACTTTGCCTTGGTGAAGTCATTAGCATGGAGCTGCTGTTTTCTCTATTGATCTCTTGAAATGGTTGAATTTTTTTCCTAAGGCTTCACTTTTAATTTTGCTTTTATGTATAACTTCCTACTCTATCACACATATCAAATTATATCAATAGCCATTACGTGGTTACCTCATTGATTAAAATAACCTTATCTTCTATAAACAAAACAAATGTCTTATGGGTAGTTTTCATTAAAAAAGCGAGTTTCTATACTTAGGTGGGTGGACTTGTTTCTGGAATATGAACAGGAATTATTTCACCTACCAGTGGTGAATCTCATTGCTTTTCCAATTTGCTGTAGTAATTTACTGTAGTTTTTGAAAAAGTTTTAACAAACATGATCCTACAGTGCCCTTGCTCTATGTATTTTATCTTATATAAAACATGTCATTAGATCAAGTGCCCAAAAGATCAATTCAGTGTGTGTTGTGCAGTGGAAGATCTACATGTGAAAATGCAAAAACAAATCAGTGCTTCGCGAAGTCCATTTTATGGGTATATCTCTGATCCTCCTACCTGCTTAAGGTGACAATTATCAGAAATTAGTTATATGTTAAAGCTACTAAACATAGGTAGGATAGGATAAGATGAGACTACTGATTAGGTTATTCACTTAAATTAAGGAAAGCTATGACTTCTACAAGCTATATAGATGTATTGTACACTTGAAAATTGATTCCAAAATAGCTGAGAAATAAAAACATTGCAACAAAATAATGGTTATCTGCAAAATGTTTTGGTTTTGCCCTAAGGTTGGCCACAGTACTTGAGATGCATTTTTAATTTTTACATACTATTTTAGCAGAAACTCAATGGTTATGTCATTTTGCAATTGTTAGGCCACAAAGGGTTGAGCAAGTGCACTGATCAGAAATCACTCACTTAGGACGTGGGGAGGAGGTCCAGCACATAAGGCATGAAATGCTTAAGTAAAGTGCAAGTAATCCAAGGAACTAATCAAGAGCATGCATTAGATTGCCTCAACTGGCGCTTGTGATGTTGGTACCACTGCGAAAACAGTCATTGTATGGTTAGAGACTTTTCCCCTCATTTCTGTCCCATGCAGCCTGTTCAGCATCCCAGCTTTCACCTCCTTGAAGAATGAGTGTCCTTATCCTGTGGAAGAGGCTGGCTAAAGACTTGCCTCATGCTTCCTCTTGAAACTGAGCCACCAGGCAAAATACAAAGCCAGAGTTATGGGAAGGAAAATGATGATTCTGTACACTGGGACTAAGGCTGTCCCCTGAAAGCTGACTGTACGTGTGAAAGAGTGAGGAAGAGTGTGTTAACCTAACCATCTACTCACAGTCTGTTTGTATCCTTGATCCCTTTGCATCCCTTCCAGCCTGAGATATTCTATGACTGTTTTTTGAAGCATATAGAGTCGTAGGCTGTTATGCAAAGCCAGAATGCTATAGAAAGCTCTTTTAAGAAGCTTTAAGCATAAGGAGATGACCATAATCTCCCATGCTACTATAAAGTGTCCCTACTCCTGTAGCTATCAGGCAGGAGTAAGCCTTCCTCAGGGTTAGTTAAGTAGGATGTGACTCAAGTTCAGGAAAAAGGGTAGCCAGAGCTCTGAGTTGTGTATGGTTAGGGTCTGTATAATTAGAAAGTGCAGATGATTTGCTTTATTACTGTCATGAATCAGCCTTTCACATTAGCTTGATTAGCTTGAATAGGTCGGCATGGTCTGTTCAGAGCTAAGGACTGTTTTGTCTCTAATATGGCAGCATTTCTGACTAGTGCTCCATCCCATGAAGTTTTTTTTGTTTTCTAAAAATATCTTCATTCATAAGAAAATGTTCATCTTGGTGTTAACAATGGCAGCACATCATGCTATTTATATAAATGACATTGGCTGTGTATGTCAGCTTGAAGCATGTATTTTGATGCATGATTAACACAAAGGCTGATATTATGGAAAGTTGCTAAATCGGGAGTAGAATCAGAATTAATTTGGTTTGGTTTGGGTTTATCATTAAGTAAAGTAATATTCTCCATATAAGGGTCAAACCAAAGCAAAGGGAAAAATACAATAGAATTATTTACTACATCTTTCATTGTAGTGAGAGAGAATCTTTTATGCTTAGGAAAAAACCTGTATGCAAAAATCCAACACAGTCTTGTTTCTTGTTTTGATTTCTCCTTATCTGCCCACTGCAGTCTGGGAGGGGATATTGAGAAGGCATCAAGCTCTGGGAGTACTTCATGCTTCAGCATTTCTCCATCAGAATGATAGGGAGTTCAAGCCTTTGGGGATCACCCTAAGAAACTTACAGCAGTTAGCAGATTATTCAGAAGTTTTATTGCATTAGAAAAGAGAGAACTGGGAGGAAAAATAACTGCATAATATGACTGTGTCCCTTCCATTCTTCATCGGAAACAACACCTTCAAGCTCAATTTACACGGGCGAAGGACAAAGAAAACAAATGACTAGCACTTCTTGACAAAGATTCCTTCCTTTTGGCCAGGGTAGTACTATCCAGAGAGCTTCTCAACATGCTTTATGTATTTTCCCCTCAAATTTTCCCAAATATTTTCTCAAGACAAAAAGAAAAACCCATTTTCAGTTGTTTTGCAGGCAGCTGTGCAGTGACAAAGAGAAGACATTTTAATCATGGTTATGTGCTTTCTGTGTTTTACCAAGTACTGTCATTCATCAGGGAACAACTGGGCAGTTCCATATTTTATGTGAATTCTTTGGAAAAAGCAGGATTCAAACATTGGTTTGCTCCTTAAATCCAGACTGGAAACAAAAAATGATACAGCTGCTCGTGGCGAGTTCCTGTGTTCTCCTGTAACTGGACTAACTTCACAGAAGAAGAGAATTTGGTAGTTAGTAGAGGAAAATCTATAATTTTGAGAATGTAATGAGAATTGAATGTAAAAGTGCCATCAAGGGTGTTTACTGGTTTTAACTGTGTTTGCCTGGAGATTTACTTAGTAAATAATTCAATTGAAAAAGTATTTTTATTCATACATACACTCAAAAAGATTTAGATTATTCTATTTTTAATTTTATATTATATTGATACATATATATGTGCAGACTGTATGTGCATGCTTTTAAAATAGTAATTTCTTCATTATTTTCACAGCAAACCCAAGGAGCCAATGTTCAGTGCAGGTAGGAACTTTTAAAATTTTTAAGCAGATAGTAACTGTGATAACATGTTTGGGTTCCCTCACTAGCCCCCTTTCTTCTGTGGATGCCTAGAAATTGGTGTTGGGAATCTAAATGTGATACTTACAGGCTGCTGCTGATATATTTTTTTAGAAGTTGATCAGTTCGCCCTAGATTTTATTGATCCAATAGATTTATTTTACAGTTAGGATTCTTTATAAGAAGACAAGGACAAAAAAGACCCTGTCGTCTTACTTCACATATGTCTTCTCTTTCACAGCAGTATTAAGGTTTTGATAATTAAAGCAATGTCAAGTTCCAGCTATGATGCTGTCATGTTAATCATAAAATAGTGCCTTCTACAACTGTTAAAGATTGCCACATCCGTCCCAAAGCCTTGTAATGTAATTTGTCAAATTACAAATAAAGAGATGGATTGTTACTACAGTTTTGGTAATCTATCTTTAATTTGAAAAGCACTGTAATTTTTTTCAACTTAGGTATTATCCGTGCTGAAAGATTTTGAAAGTGAAATAGTAGGTGTGAGTAAAAGCAGTGTTTGTCCTCGTCATTAGACAGTCAAAAACATTGAAGAGTCTCAATAAAAATATGAAGCTAAGTAGAGTATATAACTTATTTTTGTTCTGAGAAGAACAAATGACAACTAAAATAAAGATTTATTTTAACAAAATAGAGAAGGGAAAAAACCCTGTTGGTTTATCAGATGTATTGTATTATTTTTATGCATAGTTCTATGACAGTAATCATACATTAAGCTGAAAAAGTTGGAGATCTTTTGTTTACGACATGGATTGATCAGCATCCAACAAAGCTCTTAAGCCATATTTCAAGGTTTAATGTAACTGATTTTGAAGTCAATAATACATGAAACTAAATAAGCACTTAAGTCTCTTGTGACAATATAATCATGGTTCATATCCCTTCTATGAAAACTGATGGTTTAGAAAAAGAAAGCTTCTGATTTGCACAGAATATGCTTTCCTTGCCTAATTTTTCTCCTTCTCTTATACGGTGTAAGCAAAGGTGTTTGTAATATTTTTTCTTCTGCCACTTTTCCCAGATAAAGATCAGTAATTAAACAGGTGTGACACTACATTGATGTCCTTCTCACCTAAACCAAATTCCTACTGAAATGAATGTTTTTTCTAAGAAGGTTATACTTGGTGTCTTACTCAAGTATATGGTTGCATAATGGAGTTTAAGCCAGTGTTTTAATGGTAGAACCAAACAGAGCCCCCTAACTGAGGAAAGCGGTTTAGAAGGTAATTACCCAGCATATGGCTCAATGTTTTGTCAAGGCCCAGGTTAGCCTGCAGCAGAGTAAGACTGGACAGCCTGTAGAGCAGGTATTTAGAGAGTTTATTGTATTCAAACACATCTTTATCTAGCACTTCTGTCTCTGTCTCTGTAATCACAAGGGAAGCGCCGTGTGACACACTGCAAAGGTAGGCTTCACTTCCGAAACCTCATAGCTCTCGAAGCAAAATGGCTCTGGTGGGATAAAAGCTCAATGTATATACAGCTGTTTTCTAACTTGTGCGCATTTTGCAACGTTAAAACTTTTCTAGTTCTTTTGAGTGAAACAAAAATGTTATACCATTTATTATATGATCTATTGAATTATAACCCTCAGGTGCACTTTAATCGTAATAACGGGTTATAATTTACATTCCTGTGGACTTATTCCTAAGAATTTGAATTAGAAAAAGAATGTTGAGAGAGCTATATGGCAACACGTGGATGTTCACTGTGTTTGAAATGGCATTTTGCACTTTTGCTCAAATTCGTATAGAATTTGCCCCTTTGCTGGCTGTTTTGCTGTTAGCCTAACATGATCATAGAAGCCTTTGTTTTTTCTTGCTTTTTCTTACTGAGTAGATTGTAGATTTTTCTGAATCTTAAATAAACAGACCTAGGCCTCCAACTAATTTCTCGTTGCTTTTTGCTCAATGTCATAAAGCAGAGTTACATTTGGTAAACATACCACATTGGTGTCTAAAGCTTTAGTTAAGTTGTAGCATAAATATGCACATTTTTGATGCATGTTTATATCTGTGATATAATCACAGATTTATCTGCTTTTTAGAAATAGCTATATCCTAACAGTTTTTCCACTAATCAGCGTCTTTCAGCTTCGCAATAAATGTGAATTTCACAAAGCAAAAAATGTTTGTTCTCAAGGCAAAGTCTATTAGAGAGTCTCTACCTCTGTATTCTTTGTACAAATTTATACCTGCAATCAGTGGTGATCTCCTTTGCAGATCCGACTGTCATTGATGAGCCTTCTTATTTCAGTTCATTAACTGTTAATTTATGCAACAACAGTATCAAATTTACAAAACTGCAGATGTAAAAGATACATTTGTCTAAAAGTTTCACTGTTGGTCTGTCTTTGTAGTTTGATGATTGTCTGTCTTTACATCTATATCTTTACATTTAGAACTCTACTGTCTTATAAACTTACTTAAGAAAAGTATGAAAAAAACTATGGAGGTTGATTGTGTAGATAATGTATTTGGATTAGGAACAAAAACTAGTAGAGATGGAATATTACCAAAAGTTAGAAATAAATACACAATATGACTTCTATACCTGACCTAATCAGCCTAAGTTCCTCTTTGCAGTTATGAGAGAGACATACACACATTCTGAAGGCATAACTGATATAGTTGTTGTAATATACTTGGTATAGTTAACTGTACTGGTTAGTATATGCGTGCTGTTTCCTAGTCTGGTGTGACTAGGTCCAATGCTCCCACTGTAGATGGCTAAATGCAAGTTTTATGAGTCCCGTAAGGTTCAGGTGAGAGGAGCAGCTCAGTGAATTAAACTTTGGTTCATTCACGGCCTTTGATAAGTACAGCCAGTAGTTGTCATTGCTGAAAATCTGTTGACTTCCAGTGCACCAGCATCAGCAGTATTGGCACGTGTTTGAAGCTCATTAAATGGTTGCTGCATGCGCATACAAATAGTGCTGTAATGCTTTGCTATTTAATGCTCTACCCTCTATTTTATTTTCCAATACAGATCTATTGGAGTAGATTTTTAAAAACAATTCCAATATTCTGTCATTTTAACAGGCATCTTTAAGTTCCGACCTTCTGTCACCATTATTTCATCATTATTATCTCTTCTTCTTAGCATTAAGTTTTCTGTTGCTTTCATTTTATGTATGCATTCTGTAAATGAAGCTAGAGAGACCTAGCTGTAACATTACTGTGACAGATCGGCTAAATCTCTTTCCCATATGACTTAGTCTAAAGGCAAAATACACGTCTAGTTAGGTAATACAGCACAGTTATGATGTTTATTTGTTCAATCAATAATTCTTATTAATTTAGTCAGGATTTGTAGCATATGCATATTTCCAATTAAAATAAAGCCTTAGCTTTCAAATTAAAAAAATAGCGGTATATTTGTAATGATACTTAAAAATTCATAGCATAATTTAACAGTCCTAAATTGTATCATTTTTTTTTCATTTACATGATTTTTGTTACTTTTGCCCTTCCATTTCCTCTGTGCCCATGATTATTCTGTCTAGTAACTCTGCAGATGTCACTGACTCCAAAACTGCTTGATTCGCATGCGAACAAGGCTGAACCCCTTGATCTGCCGATGGAGCAGCAAGAGCCAGCACGTTCTGAATCTGGACAAACTTCATCAGAAGTTCACAGGACACCCACTTTGGCCTTGCCACTTCCCAAAAGTCCTAGTCAGACCTTCATGGCATTTCCCAGATCTCCTAGTTTTATAAGCCCCATGAAGTCCCCAAGTCAGTACTTCCAGATCTGTTATTAATCTCTACTTCTCTGCCCCAAAAATATTTCTTACCAGTTCAACACATTACTTTTAGTATTTTCTTCTAGAAATGTTTACTTCTGTCAGCCAATCGAGTTTTTGTAGCTTCTTTCCTGTATGTCATTTTCCTTTCTTTTAATGTGCTGTCAATGTTGTCATTCCTTTCTCAATGTTTAGTAGTTCTTAAAGCACATATCTTTTCTGCATGTACATCAGCATGATTCCTCTTACTAATTGTTTGTGTTCCTTATTTCGAATGTATCTCTAACACTGTATCAAGTGTAAAGCATATCTTTACACTGGGATGCAAAGAATGCGACTGAGTGTTGGAAAATAATTTAGATGCTGATGCTCAACTGTAAACATTGATTAAAAAATAAAATTAATTTTAAGTGGCATTTCTGCGTTAATTGTAATCTTTGATGTATTCTCCTCCATTTTTAATATTTAAGAACTGTAATATTGTGACTTTAAAAAAAAAAGCTTCAATTTCAGACCTTTCTGTTTTGTAGTTCTTCATGACATTGTTTAGTTCTAATTCTGCTACTAAGAATATTTAGAGGAAGAAGGGACTTCGTATGTTTTTAAAAAATTCTGCTTAGTGATTATGATTTAGGAAAAAAAAAACCTGCTAAATTTCTAAGTTTGAGATTGCATGTCATTCTGTAATTGTAATGCACCAAACTGTTACGTGGGAAGGGATGGAGGATCACTGGAATTCTCCCCTGATGGCTTTTTTGTGTAACATTAAGCATTTCTGACCTTTTGTAGAGGAAGGATACGTAAAAATGTTTCTTCGTGGACGTCCTGTTACCATGTACATGCCCAAAGAGCAAGTGGAATCTTACAATTTGGAAGCAAAAGTAGAACTACCAGCCAAGAGGCTTAAACTGGAATGGGTGTATCCTTTCTGTGCTGGAGGACTACAGGAAATCAATCATTTCATCATGATTTGGGTTAAATAACTTCTCAAGCTGAAGTATAGCAGGATTAAGGTCATAGGGTTCATTTAACTGGTGAAGTGACATTCCATTGAAAATAGGTGTTAATTTCTTGAGGCTGCTGTTCTTCACCTTGTAAAGTACAGGGTGGCAGCTTAAGAAAGATCTTGCTTAAATGTTGCCTGAAGGTTAAGTCTGAAGCATGCTAATTAGCCAAAAGTTAAACTAGGCATATCATAAGAATGTAGTGAGCTGGGATTATTAATTATAGTATGCATAAGACAAGCTCAGGTTTTTTTTCTGGTTCTTAGCAGTAATTTATCATTTTAAACTGTTTTATAAGATGTACACCATTGTCCTTAAGAGGGTGATACATTCAACTTCAGCACTTGGATAAGCCCTGAATTGAGTAGTGCTGTGCAACTGATACGTGCTTAGCCATAAAATTTATGAAATATCATATATAAAATAGTATTTGAATTTGTATCTTAAGGGGCTTAAACACCATAAATACTGAACTACCAGATTTTTCCACTGACTTCTATGAGTGGACATAATTGCAGAAATCTAACTTGAAAGAAATCAGTGTTTCATTACATACAAAAGTTTTCCTGTTTCACTTTTAAGTAGAAGGATAAAATATATTCTTTATTGAAAAAAATGACATTTCACTTTTGTATAATCTTATTATATATAATAGATGATTCAAGATAAAATATAAACACAACAAGATCTGAGTCTATTTGTACTATCTATTATCTTTAGAGAAATGACATCTTCATAAGGCTTTCTCTTTTAAGAAAAATCTCTATTTTGGTCACAATGAAAATAGGAAATTACTTTGCCGTCATAAAAAAAGACAGACTGCATATAGTCTTTTTCAAACTTGTATAAATAGAACTGCATGTGGTTTCAGAATGTTCAGAGAGTTTCCAAAAGTTCCTTTGTATTCACAAGAGATTAATGACAGATTTAGTAACCATTCTTATTATTCCTATTGCAGCTGAGCCTGTGGGTTCTATCCCATTCTGCTGGAACTGCATAGATAATCTATGCACAAATAAGTGAAGATGAGTTAAAAAGACAAAAAAATCCATAAAATTAATATAACAGGTGAGATTAGAGTGATAAATGCTGCTTGCAGCATTTTACTATCTAATTGTTGTACAGGTTCTCACCATCTATCACAACAGAATGAAATGATGTCTTTTGCAGTTATAAGGAGCTCCTCACTTGGGGGCCCTAACGATGATAAGGAGAAAGTGTTAGAAAGCTTGCTGAAACAAAAAACACCCAACCATGAAACAAAGCAGTATGTCATTAGCAGCATGGAGGTGGAACTTGATGTCAATGTTTCAGACTATTGTAAGAAATTATAATTAGGGTAGGTCATGATTTCTGTCTCATTAGTTTCTCACTTCAGCTTATTTAAATGAGTGAATATTTGCCAGATGGACTATTATTTTTAGTTTGAGTATTCATATGTCCTTCCAGGTGTGTGTCCATACACCCAGCAGAATCCTATCTACTAAGGTTGTCTATGAATAGAAGAGGTGTGAATCAATAAAATGATCTAACTAACCCTAAATGGTTATTCTAAATGGTTATTGAGGGGGAGGTAGTTTTTTCCAAAAATACCGTGCCAGCTTCTTCAGTTTCTAATTTATTTGCAGTTAAATCCAATCATGATACACATACTTAATATTTATAGCAGTGGCTAGGTATATGGAAGGTTTAAAAAGATAATTAAAAAATAATTTAAAAAAAGAGGGAGAAGGTAATGCCCACTTTACAGACTACAACAAGGAGAAGAAAAGCTGTGAGCAGGAGCATAAGAGGATTTAAGAAGAAAGACAAAGGCAGCAAAAAACCAAGCAATATTGCAGGCATTCATTCCAGTTGAGTTGGAGAAGCTGCACTGTTTGATTGGAGGGTAACGGAACTGGAATAGGAAAAAACATCTTTGTAACAGACAAATGAGTCTAGCTGTGGGAGTACAGCCAGAAATGCTCTATAATGTAAGAGTGGGGATAGGGAAACCAGATATTGGAGGTGGCGTGGACAAATGGAAAGGAAAGCAGACTATGATGAGAAACAGAAGGAAGAAAATCTAATGTGTATAGATTTCAGGGCATACCAGAACCGTAAAGGGGTATTACAGTCACATTAGCAGCTGTCTGGGTAAGCTGAAAAAGGTTTACACCTTTGATACGTTATCATATATATTAAGACATGAAGAAACAAAAATGCGGAGTGATGAAGTGTGAGGGGGATGGAGCAGAGGTGGAAAATCTGAGTGAGAAATCAGCAGTAGGGACATCAGGGCAGGAGCAGTGGCCTGCCCAGATCCATTTGAGAGCAACTCGCTTGGCAAGCAGGAGGTTTGAAACAAAAACTTCAGGCCAAATGAAAAGAAAAGGTCAAGGTAACATTCCCTGAAGTGCCAGCTCACCAAATCCAAGTTGAAGCCACCAAATCCGAGTGTGGGAAACAGTGAGGAGAAGGAGGGATCAACCCCAGGAGTTTGCATCTGAGAAAAAAGGCTGATAGAAAGAAATTGAGTGTTTGACAACAGCAGTCATGTGAAGGGTTGAATGCAGCATTGTTTCCCAAGGGAAGAATAGTAAAGAAAGGAGATTTTCCCTAAGGAATGTAATCTTGCCCATTTAATGGCCGTTTTTGTGCACTGAGATTTGTCCCTTATGAACGTCAGTGTAACGTTCTTCACTTTTTTCAGAAGTTCAATTCCTTACACTAACTTCAGCTGCTGGTTCACTGTAAATTTGATTATATGTTGTTGAACTAGGGAAATATTATGTTGGCTTCAATTCGTAATGGTATCTGGCCTTAGAGAGAAAAATAAATTTAAACAAATAAAGCACTGCCCAGCAATCTAGAGTAGTAGCACTAACTGTCACAGACAGATTCAAACTAATATTAAATTCTTTGTAATTGAAGATATTGATTGTTTCAATGTCATCACATTTTAATATCTCAAACTTGAGAAACTGTGGCTGAGATGTTTCAGTTTATGAGACTAAAATCTCTGTTTCTGAATTCACACTTCAATAATTGGGTATGCAGCACTTGTTCTATTGCATTTTTAAGAAAAAATCAGCAAGATGTTTCTTCTAAAATAGGTATTTATATAGGATAACTATTGACCTTATTACTTCAACAACATTAACATGACTTAGTTTGAGTGGCTTATCATTGACCATATAGAATAGTGCACAAGTATCTTGTTTAGATCATGTAATTGGGGTTTCATTATCTGTCCGTATATTTTTCACAGCCAGTTTCTCCATATTGACTGCATTAGAATGCACTTCTGTTTTGCCAAGATTCTGCTAATGCTGTTTCTTTCTGTTCCCATTAAAAAAGAAAGCCAAAATAGTTGTAGTCCCTAATGACTCTTCAGAAGAATAAAACTACAAAATTTGGCTGAATTAATATTCAGTCTAAATGAGATTATTATTCCAGTCATTTCATTGAATTAATTTTAGATTTGTGTTGATATGACTGGCATCAGAATCTGGGCCACAGCCTTTTAAATACTACAAAAATAAATTGGAATGGATGATGTAACCCTTTCGTGGTTTTTATCCATCTGGCTGGTCATGTCCACATTAATGAAATCAATCAACCTGCACACAGGATAATGCAATCATTCCTCGTGTAATGCAGGGAGATGTGCTGAATGACTTATTAGTGTTTCTATCAAGTCTAATTTTTTATTTTAATTAGTCAAGCAGCGTAAATAGTAAATACACCTGGGACAGAGTTAGTATTGCCTTAGTCTGGCATTTAGCAAATTCTAGAGGATGCTAAAGGAATAGTACATCTGCAAATTCCTGTATTCTTTGCTATGGATTTTTTGTAGGATATGTAGGTTTTAAAGTCTGCAAAGTGCTCCAGCTCTCTACTGTAGTAAGGGAAAGAGTTCTGAAAGTTGTCAAGTAATAAAGCTGTGCTCAAGCCAAGAGATGCAGACTACAAGGACAGAGAATCCATCTTTTTTTTTCCTTGTTTTTTAACATTCTTCATTGGTAGATAATGTTATTGCAGCTTGACCACCACTCTAGCTATGGATATAGGGGTCGAGACTGTCGCAGCAATCTCTATCTCCTGCCAACGGGCGAGACCGTGTATTTCATCGCGTCTGTAGTTGTGTTATTCAATGTCGAAGAGCAACTTCAGAGACATTACACTGGTCATAATGATGATGTGAAGTGGTAAGTCACCTAATAACCATTCTTTTTTTCTTCATAAAACAGTATTTGAGATAGATCCACTTATTTTCCTTACTCTTCTTTTAGGATGATTGAACATTATCTTCTTCTTTAGAACCTTCTCCTTCCCCTCTTTAAGTAGGGTTGAATTATTGCCGTTCACCAGGGCCTGGATGCCCTGAACCTAACCCTGTTAGGTTCAACCTAACCAGCAAAATATTTGTAATCTCACCTGTGGTCTTCAGGCATGCCGACCCCATGGCAGATAGCCTGTAAACTAGACCTGGTTTGTCTGCTGTCATGCACACCTGCCAGATTGAGCTTCAAAGTGATTCAAGTGTGTTGGAGCTCAGAGGATACTAGATACCAGCAAATATCACAATCATTAAACAGAAAACAGCTAGCTAAACATATGGTTTACCTTGATGGTATCAGTCTGCTTGCACGGTGTAGCTGAACAAGAGCACCTGGATTATCTGATGGGCCCTAATGTATGGAATGAGTTTGACATCCCTTCTTTAGATTAGGCATTATGAAACACCCATTGTCCCTCAAAGCCAAAAATAGGCCTGATAACCAAATCTGCTTGAACTGTGAGCATGTTTCATAAATTGAATTATTTGTATAATCTGTTAGGTTTACAAGGGGATTTTTACCTTGGACCTGTTCCATTTCATTTCCTTCTTTCAAATATTCTGTCTCTAGATATTTAAAAGCTTTCAGGTTTATTGGAAAGAGGATACCTCTCTGATTTGTAAAGCTAAATGAATTATTGCCACAGTTCATTTTGTAGGGTACTTGGCCTCTAGAACTGCCTGCAAAGCAGATGCAGTGAAAAAAGAATTCAGAGGATTTTAGGACAAAAATAGACTGTACTCCAGGCTTTATTATAAATTTTAGGTTGCTTTTCTTAGAGGCATCAGTTAACATTGATCACAGTTTTTAAAAGCTCAGTGTTAATTTTAGAGTCAAAATTCCTAATTTCTGTATCCTTTCTTACTAAGGGACTTCTTTCACCTTTTGAGAAGCATTAGAGGAAGTTGGTATCTCCCTATAAAAGTCACTGAGTATCTGGTCATACAGTCTGAAGACCACTGTTAGAGTGGATACATCTGTTTGCTCTGGGGGACTGTCACTAGGCAGCTCCAATGGGGCTGACCAGATCTCTGCAGCCTCTGATTAGAGATACTGAAGTTTGATAACTTGCTCAAACCGAAACCTCCTTGTGCACTGCACTCCTTTAAACCTGGGTGAGGTGAATCCCACACGAGTGAGACTGGGGCTTGTTTGATACATGCATTGAGGTATTAGGACAGGTAAATTACTGCCTTCTTCATAAGGGAAGATGAGTTTTTTGAATACAAGAGCATGACAATCGTTTTGTCAGTTCTATTTTTATATTGTTAAAAAGTTTTACACGTATGCTATGTGCTTTATATGACTAAAATAGGGCTGTTTATCACAAGCTCAAGTAATAGCTTGTTGAAGTAGAGTCAATAGCTTTAAGTTTGGCCTCTTCTTTTCTCTTTTAGCCTGGCCGTTCATCCTGATAGGATCACTATAGCAACAGGTCAAGTTGCAGGGACATCCAAGGATGGGAAAGTAAGTGGCTGCTTTACTGATGTACAGTTGTTTATATTTCATAAGAATATGTTATTAACATGCTATATTCTTTTCCTGTTGTAATTGGTCTTATATTTTTGCACTGAACGGAAGCAAAACTTAATTTGAGAGTTCCTATTGCATGCTATCACAGTTACCCAGTTCCATTATCAAGACTGGGCAATGGTTTCTGGTTCTATGACTAAGACAGGCTAAAGGCAAATTTGGAGCTGGTCTCTGAGAGGCGTGGAGGGATAAGGCTGCAAAGGAGACCTGAGAGGGCAGATGGATGTGGAAAAAGGAGGACATTAAATTCTACAGTATACAGCTTCATTTTTGATCACAGCTACCAAAACCAAACTACAAAGAACGTGTTTGGGTTGTTTGCTGAAAAAAAATAAACTTTTACTCTTGCCATCATCTAGGCAAGAATATTTTTCTCTCTATTGCCACTTGTATTATTGTAAGCTTAGCTGTAAGCTAGGACTTTATTTGAGCAGAGTAAGATGAACATTGCTCCAAAGAGCTAACAAAAGGGAAAAAGAATGTGAACAAGCAGAGGCAGTAAAAACCATAAGGAAAAAGTTGCTCAGCAGAGTGTGTAGCTGTTGTCACAACCAAACTATTGCAAACTTTTTGGCAGACAGCAAAGAAGAATTTAGGGATAAAAACTGGATTATCAATATGCTGACTACTTTGAGTGTCATACTTTAACCCCAGTCAGCAATTAAGTACCACACAGCCACTCATCCACCCCCACCACCCTCAGCAGGATGGGGAGGAGGACTGGAAAAAGGATAAACCCTGTGGTATGAAATAAGAACAGTTGTTGTTACTAAGTTTTAATTAAATAATAATAACAACAATAAAGACAACAAAAAGAATGAAATAAAACCCAAGACAGAAAAGTGATGTACAATACAATGGCTCATCACCCACTGACTGATGGCCAGCTCATCCCCCAGCAGCAATTGGCCTCTACTGGCCAACTCCCCAGTTTTTGTACTGGGCATGATATTCTATGGTATGGAATATCCCTTTTGCCAGTTCGGATCAGCTGTCTGGACCATACTTGCTCCTGGCTTCACGTGCTGCTCCTCACTGTCAGGGCATGGGAAACTGAAAAGTCCTTGACTTAGGGTAAGCACTGCTCAGTAACAGCCAAAACATCTGTGTTAGCCACATTATTCTCATCCAAAACACAGCACTGCACCAGCTACTCAAAAGAAAATTAACTCTATCCCAGTCAAAACGAGTACAGTGAAAAAAAATGAAATCCCAGTTATGCAATATAAGTTTTATATAAAGAAAACTTAGCTGAGTAATGTAAACTATTAATTTTTATTATGTGTTGGAGCTTTCTTTTTACCTACCATTGTATTTATGAAATAAAACCTAAAGGTTTGATGTCTGTGCTTGAAAGGAATGTGGTATATAGGTATATAAAAGCCACTTATATAACTGAGGTACTGTTGTGCCCTTCGGATTTTTTAATATACATTTATTTTTGTTGAAGGACAATCTCACTGCTTGTGAGCAAGAGAGACTCCACCAGCTTCCCGGGGCTGCCCCCTGGTGGCTGTGGGAGGCATCGCGGGGCTCCCGGAGCCGAAGGCAGAGGGGAGGGATGGAGGGAGGGGGGACCACGGGGCTTTCACAGGGAGTTGATCTGGGGCCAGGATGTACATCTGTAATTTTGTTTACAGAAAGCAGTCTCGTTCTGATTACAGTTGTAAGGAAGAGTTTGAACATAAAGTTATTTTCCCCGGCCATTTTTATAATAATGAAATGAATTGCATTTTAGAAATTCCTAAGCTTCTTTTCACACTTCTACCTTTTACGTTTACCAGAGTTATCTCAATTGGAGCCATGTAAATTGTTCCTGGGCCTACCAGTAAATCCCATGTGACAAAGTTATCAACAATTTTCACTTCATGATGAGTATCTCAGTGGCCATGAACTTCAGTGAACAACCTGAGATCAGTGAGACCTGAAGTGCTGTACGCTCTGGGTAGTCAGTCGCTGGTATTGGTCCTAGGCACAGTAATCAGCAAACCATTTGTAGTGTATCTGTGCTTCCATGGGTGACTCTAGAGAAGTTCTGATAATTTTCATACCTTCAATTGTGATAATTTTTTTTTTCAGACGCATTCTGGTTTTTAAAATCCTGATGGGTTTTTGCCGTCATTGTTTGAGCTGATGTTTTCTGTGTCTGTTTTATAGCAATTGCCACCACACGTGCGTGTCTGGGATTCTGTAACTCTGAATACACTGCATGTCATCGGAATGGGGTTTTTTGACCGAGCTGTCACTTGCATTGCTTTTTCTAAATCTGTAAGTAAAGTAAATGAGTAGTCATATTAAGACTGTTTGCTGGAAAGATCTTTGAAATCTTTCAAATTTAGGTGACCAAAACAAACTTCTAAGCTGTCTCTACTCTCAGGCTCCTCTTTAGAGGAGGAAGGCTTGCAGCCCAGTTGTTTCTAACAGTTTAGGTTGCTATTAAAGTTAGCAATATCTCAGCAGTCTCAGACATTTACCATATGCTTAAAATAAACTGCAATTAATTTCTTCAGCAGCTACAAAAATACTTGTGTTCTTGAAGTTTCAGCATCCCTACTTTTCTTGAATCATCCTATTCTGTTTCTTCCTACGTAAGAAATTTACTCTCTCTGCACCTTTTAACCCTCTCACTGTGTCTTAAATGACTGATGAAAGACTTTAAAAAAATGGAAGCTCCCTTATGAGAATCAAAATCTTTTGCTTAAAAGCAGCAAAGGCAGATGGATAAAGGATTGTAAAAAATAAAATCCTGTTGTTTGCCTCTTGGCACCATCCTTTGAGCTCTAATCTATCAGAGAGATAAAGAAAATATTTATATGCTGATACAGGCAACATTTGAGTCCCATATAAAAACTTGAGTCTGTGACCTGACACATGCAAGCCTCAAAGCCCCTCGTGTACAACAGAATCTGTAAGCAGTGTATGTAGTGGTGTCTGGTTGTCTTGACAGCATTTTTAAATAGGAGAGGACTACCTGGTGTATATCCTAGGCAAAATTTACTTCAGTGAAAGTTTCTACAAACACTTGAAATCTATTGATGACTATGTTTATAGAAAGTAGAAAAGAGAGGGGTGTATTGGGAGAACTAATTAAGAATACAAAGGTGAAAACTAACACAGTTCGCATCACCTTTGAAGGATAAATAAGAAGGAATAGCAAGCAAATGCTCTGTAAATATCCCCCTGGAGAGAAATAGGTGCATAATAACAGAGGAGCAGTTATTGGCATTTGCTAGAAGAAAGCAAGTGTTTAATATGTTTACTTTGTGATTTCAGTCACAGCTTGGCCTGTTCTGAGCATCACTTCCCATTCTGTAGCAGTACTGCTCTCACTTTAGACAGCCCTTTTGTCAGGTTTCTTAGTCCTGTCTCTCCCCCACCTCTTGAGTTGCCTTGGCACAGTTGTTTTTATAGTTGTGTCTGACATGGGTATTGTGGGCCTGATTCATCAGGATAACAACCAAGTAATGGTCATATGTAAAAAGGCACACCAGAAACATGGGTACCAACAGGAGAAGGTCTAGGAAATATGATGCATGAAGAAAGAATGAAGGAATTAGGGTAATTAAGATGACAAAGAGTGATAAACACCTTAACTTTTAAAAAGACACCTGTTAGGAATAAGTTGTTTTCTAATTCCTTACTATGTTCTCTGATTTTGATCCCTTACACCAATATGAAGAGTAAAATTGTTTCCTATGTTAACAGATACAGGTTGGTTAATTTAACTGGTTTAAATTGCAAAGAAAGAAATCCAGTATAATAATCAGGAAAAGCTTTCTTAATAAAATAGATAATGATGTGTAGCTTGTGTTTGGAATTTCCGCTACTGAATATTTGTAAAGAGATACCTACCACATTCCTGACATTTGTATGCAGTTTGCAAGAGTTCTTCTTCTAGGCCTCTTTTTAGCTTTGTTTTTCAATGACCCTATAAATTATTATATTTTATGGAGATCTAACTACAAGTATATAAGTTGAAGTGTAAATATGTGTAAATATCTCCACTTACACCTAAGTATTTAATTATTTTGAATGTGTATTTATGTGTTCCTCATGTTGTTTGGGTGATGCATTAATATTTCCCATGTTTTGCCTCAGAATGGAGGAAGTAGCCTGTGCTCTGTGGATGACTCCAATGACCATGTGCTTTCAGTGTGGGACTGGCAGAAAGAAGAAAAGCTGGCAGATGTCAAGGTGTTGCAATAAGATATTTTGTACTACTTGCTTGTATGTAGATCTGGTTTCTTGTAATAAAATGTCTTTCTGTATTTAACTTTTTGTGCCTTTCTAACACTTTCACTGTATAAAAGGCAAGGAACATGAAGAAAGGAAATATTTTCTCTCTGTTGAGATTATCCCAATAGTTTTGGATTTTTTAAAATTTTGCTGTTGTTGTCATTCTAGAATTGATTAGAAAATTCTAGGCAGCAATGATAGGAGCATGTGCAGGAAAAATGTCCAAAACTAATCTTTTGTGTAGAAATTCTTATTATCTGACATGATTTTGAAGGATACATTTTGATACTAACTTAAAGACGTAAAACATTTTGACTACGAAGTATTCCAGACTATGTTAGGAAATGAATAGCTCAGAATTTTTCTTTTATCAGAAGTATCATTTTACCTAACTAGAGAACCGTGTAATATTGTTTTCTTTCCTTTGCATTTTAGATTTTGATACAATGTTTTTCTTTTTCCTTCCAAGTGCTCTAATGAGGCTGTATTTGCTGCAGATTTTCATCCTACTGATACAAATATAATAGTTACTTGTGGAAAATCACACCTTTATTTTTGGACACTAGAAGGGAATTCCCTTATTAAAAAGCAAGGATTATTTGAGGTAAAATAAAATATTTCTCTAATTTTATGTTTCTAGTATTGATACAGTCTTACAGAAGTAAGGTTTAATAAGGTTTGAGTAAATCAAAACAACTGATCATTATTAAACTTGAAATGTTGCAGAAGCTCAGGTGGCATTTATGGTATGGCACAGAGAACTTTTCCATGGGTAAAACTTCCACACTGACATTTTGAAATGCAGTTACCATATTATTCCTTGTATTCTTTTTCCTGNAAAAACAAAACAAAGAGTGTGATGGATCAGATTTTTATTTTGTCAGAGGAAAGACCCCATAAAAATACATCTGTATGAATTTTTTTCCCTTTTCCTCTGTTCTGCTCAGACACATGCACATATGTCATTCAAATACAGATTGAGCTGGCCACTATTTGGTAAATATCATTTTCATTTCAAGGTTTTGATTTGGTTTTGTTCTTGAATATAGATTAAGCTGTACAGCCGTTGCATGCACAGCTGAGGCGTGTTTGCAATGACTGCAGATAACTCCAGTGAACACTAGTTAACTGCTTGTGGAGTCGTGGCTCCCAAGGATAGTCAGAACAACTATTTGCGATGTCAGCTAATACACTTTCTGTGAAAGCAGGAGGAGATGCTGAGAGAATGCATTTAAATTTTGTTACATTTTATTTTTCATGCATTTTAATGGGTTTCTCTCTCTGTTCTGGCTCTGTTGGTCTTGATGATTGTTAGAGCTGGAAAAGGATGGTGAGAACCCTAGTTGAGAACAGCTCTTAGTTTGGGGGAGAAAGAGGTCATAGATATATGTTGTCAATAAGGAATGTATAATGTCCTTAGAAGCTACCAGTGATGTTTTTGTTCCCTTATGCATTTAATTGTTTTGTTGCTGTCAGTGTCTTAAATGCAGGGGTTTCATTACTGAACCTTGGGCTTCTTTCAAGAGATGATTCTTTAATTCTTACACTATGGCCAAACCCTCTAGTAATTTTTTTTTTCTCCTAGAAACTTTGGAGTTAAGAACTATAATAATAAAGTTTGTTTGAAACTTTGGCCGTTTCTAAATACTCAAACTCTTTGGCATTCTGCAGTAGCTGGGGGATTTGGTTTATCCCATAGCATTCCTGATCATGTGTTACATGTTGGCAGGCCTTCTCACTCACTCTGTCCCCAGCTTGCAATTAAAGGGTGCACGATTGGGCCACAAACCTCAGCTGATGCATCTTCTGCCCTTGCACAGATTATTCTGTTTAGACTGTAGGAATGTGTTTAACTCTTGTAGATATTTAAGTAATAATAGAGCTATATAAGACTAAACTAAATTACCCAAATGCATAAAGTTAAAATCCATGGGTTATGTGTTGCTGTGAGTGTATATTTTTCATAACCATGCAGAAACAAGAGAAGCCAAAGTTTGTCCTGTGTGTGACCTTTTCTGAAAATGGTGATACTATTACAGGAGACTCAAGTGGAAACATTTTGGTTTGGGGAAAAGGTAAGATAAAATTTCACTATCAACTTCAATATTAATATGAAAGACTGTGAGTGTAGACTTGAGTGTAGAGCTTCATTTTAAGAAGAGTAAATTTTCTTTTATCCTAAACTCCTTTCCAAGACCAATCCAGCAGATTATGCCTGGATTTTTTTCTACAAGAAGTTAAAGAATATCTATACCTAACTGCTAGAGCACAAAATTCTATTGAATGTGTTTCCTATGGTCAAATACTGAATCACAGAGCTGTGCCAGCATGTGGGGCTTTTACTGATGTGAGAGATGCCAAGAAAAGTTCTTTCCTTAATGATTGGGATAGAAAGAAACATTGTTAATGTAATTGATGATCTCCAGTCTCCTATACTGTCCCTGTCTACTGTTTGCAGATAATATGCCTATTGACACACTTTTAAAAAGACAACAAGTAGCAGTATTTGTTTTCCTAGGAAGTCAAGCTAAAATGTATTCAGATCTAATTGAATTCCTCAGCTTTATTTCAGAAGAACAGATGGATAGGAAGAACTTCTTAAAAAGCATTTTCTAGTAAGAAGAGACCTTTTTTTAGGCAGCAGAAGGCAATGCCTGCTGGAGGGCAAACAGCAGCAACATCCTAAACGTTTACTTAGTGCCTGAGATGCCATGCATAGGAGTGAGGAGAATCGCTTAAAGGAGGCCTTATTAGTAAAGGAGGAAGGGATATGGATGACAGCTTTTTCTTATTTACTCAGTGCTTTCTCCCAAGATGCAACTCAAAGGGATAAGACTCTGAAAACAACACAGTGAATCAGTTACACGCCTGAGCCTTACTGAGCTGTTTTTGTAGATTTCTTTTTCAACCAAGGACTGTCAGCTAATTATCTCCTTGTGCTTTTGACCACTACACTGCTGTTTAGGATGGGGTGGGTATGGTGTTTGTAACTTGGCTTATCGTTTATTTCTCTTTCCTTTTTCCTGTGGTAATTTAAAGCAAGGCACTTCAACACTTTTCCTTCTAAAGTGACTATAGAATTTGCACTGTTCCATGTCCCTGTTCTTCATTGTTATTTTGGACTGCCAACAGACAAGGGAGACAGGGGCAGTGCACTGCTCAGGGGCCAGTTTGCCATCATGCTGTTAGAATAATTTCTGCCTTGACTGCAAGCAGCCTCTTTTGCCCTTTCTCCCAGAAATAAAAGGGAATTCTCAGCATGCTCAAGAGCTCCTCACCTTCTGCCAGCTCTTTAGGGTTGGACAAAAATGTTTTTCTTGTTTTTCTATCTCACTACTGTGTACTTTCTATGTCTTCACTACTTTTGACTCAGAGCTCTATGTGCAAGAGAGGGCTGCTTCCACCAGGTCAGAGTGCCCTTAGCAAAAACTCTTAATAGCAATCAATTGTACCTGACACATTGTATCCATAGATGTGGATGAAGGAAAATGCAGCTGTTTTTTCCTAACTTGCATCAGCCCCTCACTTGTGCTAAACATCAAGTTAGCCAAGCTTTAGTGCAAGGAGCACGTTTCAGTAACAGAATCACTAGTAATCATTTATTTGTACTTCATAATAGTAATGATTTACCAAATTAGAGATACTTAATCTAATGTAGTTGGTTTTGACAGTGTTGAGTCTAAGAAACTACTTGAACAAGCCAAGTTCATCAATAGAGAAGTACAGGCTCCTCTGGAAAGTGATCAGCACATTCTGCCAGATATACAAGGACTTCTAGCTTAGTCAGATTTTGGTACGAGTTCAGGATTTAGAGGCTGTAGAATATCTTTGGAGGATAAAAGTGACTGGGTTATGGTTTCTTTGCTAAGGTGTGTAGTGCTACTGCGGGTCAAATGTGATGTCAAATTATTTTGCTTAAACCCCCAAGAAAGGTTTAAATGAACCTATTTTACTTTGTCCTCGACCTAGACTGAGTATACATACTTTTCATTTTTGAGATGGGGGGGAATATATAGTAAGATGTACTAATTTAGCCTCTTCTGTGGATCTGTGTGTTTTGGTCCAGCACTCCATGCCCACAGTTAACATTGTTTAAATGCAATCCTTGAGAGAGAGTAGAGAAATGGAGAAAAAAATGAGGGAAAAGGAGCTATTAAGCAGAGTATTTCAGTAGTAATGCCTTTTTTTCTTCTATTCAGGTACCAACAGAATAAGCCACGCAGTGCAAGGAGCACACGAGGGTGGAATATTTGCACTGTGTATGCTGCGAGATGGCACATTGGTATCAGGAGGTGGAAAAGACCGAAAGCTGATATCTTGGAATGGAAATTACCAAAAAATTCACAAAACTGAGGTGATATTGCCTATCTTGAAATTACTCTGCTACTTAAAATGAAATTCTATTGTCCTCTGAGCAGCTTTTTTAATCAATTTTTTTTCTTATGGATGGGTATTCTATGCGAAAGTAAATCAGTGGTAAAATACAATATTTTCATATGCTGAGTTGGAAGGGACACATCAGGATCATCGAGTCCAGCTCCTGGCCCTGCACAAGAAACCTCAAGTTTTGAGTCCTCAGGTCATTCTTGTGATTGCATATTCATTAACATAATATTTCCTTTGTAAGTTCTATGGTAACTGGAAAACAAATCTTGTGTTCGCATCTTTCCATATTATTTCTTTCTTTCTTTGCATTTAATAATGTGAGGTAATGTTTAACTTCAGAGTATTATAGTATTGAAATGGATTTGTACTTTCCTCTTTCCCAAAATGATGTAAGGATTTTTTGAGGGTTTTAATAGTTAAAGTTTTTCATTAATTTCTTGGTTGATGTTGTTGCTTCCTAAATGTAATTTAAACTAAATTTGAAAATTAATCCAGCTGCTACATAGGAACTTAAAAGATTAAAGCAGAATTTGTTTGGACAGAACTACTATGACTGTTTACATACTGAATGTAAGAGAAGAAGCAGCATAAAACTCTGAGGAAGTGCATCCACTGTCCTATATAATATTAAGTAATAATATTAAATGTTGCAAATATATATGCAACTGGAATGGCATGTCTGTTTTTGTAATTCCATTTTTAACACAGCACAAGGGAAATGTTTGTCCTGTTTCTAGCTGTGGTGTCCTTCTTTTTCCCTTATTTCTTCATACTCTGGTATTCCTTGTTATTTTATATCTTCCATTGAACTTTATTTTGGAGATTTGCATTGGCTCTTTCAGAACCTAGGCTGCAATTAAAGAAACATTCATTGCAAGAAAATGCTCTGAGTAGAAATGCTTAGTCTGATATCACAGCTGCAATTAAATACTATTGAATTAACACAGCATGAAGGAACTTTTTGTGTTTCTTGAAATCCTTGGTTTATCTGAGTATTCTGTAGATAAGGATGTCTTGTCTTGCAGTGTTATAAAAGTTACTGAGTTGATGCAGCTTGTTATAAAGTTTTGCAAGACAGGCACATGTATTAATTTGTTTCATTTCTTCGCTGTGCAATATTTATTAAAACACATTTACTAGGCCACGTGTCTTTAAAAATGGCAATATCTGACAAATTGTCTGACTTATCTATCCTTTTGTCTGTTATGACCACAGATTCCAGAGCAGTTTGGTCCAATAAGAACAGTAGCAGAGGGGAAAGGAGATGTTGTATTAATAGGAACCACCAGAAACTTTGTCCTACAGGGCACACTGACAGGAGACTTTTTCCCAATTACCCAGGTAAGCTGGGTTTCCTTACAAGAACACTACTAAGTGTGTAAGAGCAGAAAAGATACTGCTCAAAGTAAAGTTTCATAAATATGCATCTATTTGATTTATTATTACAGTACTTTTGGCAATAAGAATCATTATAAATATGTATCTATCTGGAGCTAACATATTTTTGGAGTGTTTTAATATATAGTTTGGTCATTTTAATACTGTTTAAACATGTGTAGTTTTGATGGCCTGTCCTTCTTGTCAAAAAACATCTGTTTGTATAGGGTCACACTGATGAGCTTTGGGGACTTGCAGTCCATTCCTCTAAGCCTCAGTTCTTCACATGTGGACATGACAAACACATTACGCTCTGGGATGCAACCACTCACCATCCTATCTGGAACAAGATTATAGAGGTATACATTTATTAAGTACAGCTCTCCTGTGATAGAACTTCTCTAGTCATTTGGGTTTTTCTTAAGATTATTGATTAAAAATATCTTAAAATATTAACTTGAGGGGAAAAACCATTTCATGTTAACCTATTTTTGTCATAGAGATAAATGTAAAAGCTTTCTAATGTAGCTATTCTGAATACAAGTTAGACTAAATGCACTGTTTGAACCTCTGGTTTATTCAGTGAAATATCTTAGCATCTGCTATGAAATTATACTTTAAAAAAATTAGAAATTTTCCTTTCTGGAATGCTGTAGTGTTTTAGAAGCTATGCACAGAAATCCTGGATCTCAGCAATTCTCTGAATTTTTCTTCAGAGTTAGTAATTCTTTTAAAATAGTCACTTGCTTATAATTAATGAGAATATCCTTTCCACCTAGCCTCTAGAGCTAGTAATCACTGATTACGAAAAATGTTAACAGGTTTACTAAAACAGCTAAAATGCAATACTGTTTTAAAATACAGAAAATTAAGGACACAAGCATTCCCATGAGATAGATCACTGGACTGGGTGTTCTGCTGACATTTTAAAACTATGTTTTAATGTTAATCAGAAAAAAAAAAGCTATTTATATTGGTATTTTCTGCTATAACCTGAAGAGTTCTGAACCTCATTCTTGGTAACTGGACAAATATTAGAAAGAAAATGCTTACCTTGTTTTTTAGGCATATGTTTAAATTGCAAGAAAAACACTAGAATTTTACAAAGGAAAATGTTTTAAAAATGCACATCCAAATAAGAAACCCAGTTTACGCCCTTAATCTCCCACTGAACTGCAGCTTGGCACGTGCTGGAAAAAGGTGTTGGTGTGCATGGGAGTTAGGCTTTAGCCCTCCTGCAAAGTGCCACATACCTTTGTTGAATAAGGGACTTGCTCGTCCTTCAGGATGCAGGTAAACTGCAGCTTTGATCCTTAATTCTAAGGTCAGCTCTAGTTTAAGAAGTTATTTTTATCTCTTACTTCTTTGTGATTTGTTGAGAAGCTGCCATTGCCAATGTTATTGTTACGAAATCACTTGCCAAGTTATTTTTACATTGTAAAGAAAAGAAAACAGTGGCCTTGTATAGCAGGAAAGGAAGTTAATTGGATAATATTTCAATTAGTTAAAAATGCTTTTTTACCCCTCAAGTTTATACTAAAAGAGAAAAAATAACCCCAAAAAATCAACAAGAGAGTTTTACTATATTCCAGAGGCAGATAACTGAATTGTATTTTTGTTATAACTTGATAACTTGGACTGGTAAAAAAGTGTGCTTCTTTCTGAAACATTTTAGGATCCAGCACAGTCTTCAGGTTTTCATCCTTCAGCATCTGTCGTTGCAGTAGGGACGCTGACTGGAAGGTAAGAGGTGCAGAGCTACACCTTGGGCACCAACAAACACTGCTTTTTCCAGCTCATGTCCAAGTTCATGTTCTGGCTTTGCAGATGTACGCATGACTTATCTTCATTCCCTATTGATTTCTATTGAATGTCACAGTGAAATTTATTTGTATTGCGTTAGTGCCTAGAAACCCTAGGCTTGGGCCAGCACCCTGTGTTTGCTGAGTGTTGCATGAACAAAGGGATGGTTTCTGCCCTGGCAGAGGGACAGTGTAAGATCAGTGGGAGGACGACATTTAGAGAGGGCAGGAAGTCTAGGTTAGCTGTGAGACCAGGCATGGGAGGTACTGTCACCACACCATAGTGACCTAAATGTTAAATTTTTGTGTCCACTGGGACAAAGGAGAGGCTAAAGGAGGAGTCTGAGATAGTGGGTTAACTTTGCAGATGTGGAGAGAGATTTCCTGTGAGGCCTCTAGGGCCGCATGGAGGAAATCACATAGAAAAAATCTTGCGTGTTGGAAAATGTAGCAAGTGGTTCATGATCCCTAATGCACTTTTAAACCAGAGGCTTTAAAAAAATTTGATGTATGTTCCACTGTGCTAGACATAGTGTAAAAACGCACATTAAGAGACTTGTTCTGCATGTAGAGTGTGAGGGATAAACAAGGCGGAGGAAACTCAGGTGCAGGAGAGTATTTTAGACAGCAGGTTGAGCCCTTGATCACATCAGTGGCAGCTGCTGGGTTTATGTGTGGTTGTCTCTCATAGGAGGGACTGCCTTTGCCTAACTTCATCCTCTCCTTTAATGTCACTTGAGGGCAGACTTGGCTGTTAGTACTGAAAACTGAAAACAGTTCCATTTCACTGAGAACATATAGGAAGCTTGTGGGTTATGAGGCAAGCTTATTTCAGATATATCAGCCCTAAATAAAGGACTTTTGTTACTGGATGTACTTTATTTACTAAATAAAGTAAAACAAAAGGAGAAGCTTTGAGAGGAATCTTTTCTTTGTCTTCAGTAATCTGATTCAAGTATTGAAATGCAAATTTTATCTTTGTCCTTTCTACATGTTTCCACAAACTAATTTTTGGTTCATTAAAATTAATTAATTAAATTAAACTACCGAAAAAACAATGAATTAATTCACTTCAAAATAAATTAATTCATCTCTTTCTTCTATCAGAAGAGAATGATCCTGATGCTTGCTTGTGTTTTCCCTTGCTCTGGGATTTAATGCAGGCATCAATTTAAACATCAGCATAGCATAGAGGAAGGTCATTAAAGGAGAAGGGACATCACAAGCAATGCCTACTTTATTATTATACATGACCTATTAAAACACACTAAAATCCGAAGATTGGTATTGGGGTCAATGCCTGAACACTTTTATGGTTAAAAAAGACATGAAAGAAACTATCCTTGTGTTAAAGGAAAAATAGACCAAACTGAGTAGCAGTTGCTGTTTTTCTCTTCTTGGTATAAAACTTATGCTATTTTGACAGAAGAAAAGTTGGTCAAGATTACAGTAGATTTAAATCCCTTATGGAATGATTTATTGGCCTCTTTCTGTGTTTACAACAGGTGGTTTGTGTTTGACACAGAAACAAAAGACTTGGTCACTGTACACACAGATGGAAACGAACAGCTGTCTGTAATGCGTTACTCACCAGGTTTGAGAGCATTTATTTACTGGGGGAAAAAAAAGGCATTGAAATTTTTTAATAAATTAGGAGTTGGTTTGTTTTAAAATACTTTCCCGCTTGCCAGACTGAAGTTGAAAATAAGTGTGCCATGAAACATTGGCAGGACTTTATGGACGGTATCTCAAGCTCTGGTTTTCTTTTCCCTCCCTCCCCAACACATTCAATATGCTTTCACTGGGAAGAAGGGGAAAAAAAAAAAAAAAGACTTAACTCTGCAGGTTGTTGCAATTGGGTTAGCCCTAAATGAACTATAGCTTCTTCCAGAAATGTTATGTGTTTTTAACAGTAATATTTGCTTGTATAAGCTTGCTGTTTTGTAGTCTTGAAAGATACATCAATATGCAACTGAGAAATTAGAAACAGAATTTCATTTTTTCATTTTTCAGTATCAAGGCCTTTAAGAACAGTTCCTCTTGTCTGTGACATACAAACTTTTCAAAATTAGCCTAAATGATTTCTTACAGGAATAATTGCAGTTCACTTTTGTGTTTATAGATGGAAACTTCTTGGCAATAGGTTCCCATGACAACTGTATTTATATATATGGTGTAAGTGAAAATGGAAGAAAGTACACTAGAATTGGCAAATGTTCAGTAAGTAAGCTTTTTTGTCCTTGTTCAGTATTAACACCCAAAGTGTATTTTGTAGCACTGTATTAATATTGTCACATTGTGACACACTGTTAGTGCAGTTAATACAATACTTCTTCTCTTTGTAGGGTCATTCCAGCTTCATTACTCATCTGGATTGGTCTGTTAATTCACAGTATCTTGTGTCTAATTCAGGAGACTATGAAATCTTATATTGTGAGTAAGAATTATATTTAGTCCTTTTGTGCAAAGTTCAGGCAGTCTAACACAGATTTAAAATTTAAATGAGACCATATAACTGCCAAGATCAACCATATGTTTTAATTCATCTGGTGTAATCAGAAATCTATACAATTTGAAAATGAAATAGGTTGTTATGTGGGGTTTTTTTCTTTTGTAGGGATCCCCTCTGCTTGTAAACAAGTTGTGAGTGTTGAAACAACTAGAGATATAGAATGGGCCACTTACACCTGTACTTTAGGATTCCATGTTTTTGGTAAGTGTATTTCCTCTTACAAACTCTTACCATTCTTCTTATTAACAAACACTTGGAATGCCAACTTTTGCTTATGAAACATGACTATTCATAATTCAGGGAAAAATACAGAACTTCTGTTATGCCATTTTTATTACAATCTGTCTTCTTATTTCAATCCAGAAAGACTCTGATTTAATAGTCTTGCTTGCTTCAAGTACAAATATCAATTTACAACATAAGTGGGAGATAAGGAAAAAATCACACACTGCCCTTGCTGTCACAGTAGAGCAGCTTCTCATCATTTTTAATTTAAAGTACCAGTTCTGTGAAATTGTCATGTATTTAGGCAGCTACTGGACCAAATCCCCTTACCAGAACTGGTTTCATTTGCTCTAGTTACTGTGCAAACACAAAATGGATGATAGTCTCCCTCATTAAGAACTTACCATGTATTGTGATACAATCTGTACCAATTAAATTGAGTGAAAGAAATTCAAAAAGAAAAACATAACAAAATCAAGTTGTTTTTTTTCCATGGGACTTCTCTTTTGCCTGTTTTGATGGATCCACTTTCCCCAGTGTAGTCTGAAGCTTTGTACTCATTTTACAATGTGTGCAGAACTGGACAGATGGTTATAAACACTCAGTACAAGAAGCTTCAAATACTTGAGTCTTCAAGAGAACATAGGAAGCCATGGCAGAAGTTCAGAGAAGTATAGTATAGGTGGTAAACAAGGAAGATTTGCACCCGTGTTTCAAGTAGATGCAGTGATGTGTTTGAAGGCAGCCAGAAAGGACATGTTTTCAGTGCCTGAAGATGCTATGGCAGTAGCAGTATGCTGGGAAAACACATTCAAATTTTCTATCATTTAACTGACAAGCAGTGCTTGGATATCACTTGGATATCACAGCATGCAGATTTAGTAAAAGCAGGAAATCCTGGAAGATTGGCTGCGTGTTGACATAATGTATTTTTCATTTAAGGGATGGAGGCCCTTATGGGACTATTAAAATATTTCTGGGGTCTCAGTACACCTAACATGCAGTTACAGAGCTACAAAGTCTTTGCATTTAGCATCACAGGTTCAGATACTCTGAGATCCTAAATAATTTGTGTGAGGGTTCCTTACTTTTTAATTCAGATTCATGCAAAATACAGCGCTATTAGAATCTGGGGCTGCTTTTGGTGCTTAGAAAGTCAGAGGAGAGAGGCATGTCAGACCTGGGAGGGATTTTCCCCATGCCTTGCAACAGATCAGCTTTTGCAGCCAGACCATGGGACAAAGTAATCTACTGAGGGGGGAGGAGAGATGGCACTGGTAAAGATGAAGTATTACAAAACCCAATGCTTTTTAAAGTATTTCTTTAATAAAAGACTTACAACAAATTGATGACAAACCCAGTTCGTGCCTACTGCTTTCAGTAGGGAAGGAGTAGTTTGGAAAGTTGAAATAAGTCAGATATTTTCTAAGTATCTGAGTGTAATGAACCTTGTTGTATCTGTAAAAACAACTGGTTAATGTCAACTTGAGACCATTAGGACTTATTTTCAACACCTCACAGAGAACAGGCAAAGTACTGAAAAACTGGAGAATGAATGCAATATCTGCAGGATCATATATCTACCTTCAGAGCCCATATGGAGAGGCTACAGTGCAAAGTGAGTGGCTAGAACAATAAACTGAAGAAGCACATAGATTATGAGTTGGAAACCAGTCCATTTTTACTGGGAGTCAATCAGTACTTTGGGGCCTCAGAGCAGCTAGTTAGAACAGTCTTCACATGCTTGCTGGGATTGCCCCACTGGACACAGAAGCAGCAATCATAGCATCCAGGATGGGAGGCTTCTAGTATATTGATTTTTCAGTAGCTATGGCTGACTGAAACTAGGGTGTAACAGTTTTGGTCCGAAACCGGGCAGAAACACCAATTAAAGTGTAGTGGTTTGAGTTCGCCAATCCAACTTAAGTGCAGTAATTTAAATTTGGGTCTATTATTCAGGGTATTTCCCTCTGTGAGATAAGGGTTTGGAGAAGCAAAGCAGGCTCAAACTTTAAAGAATATAAAGAAAGTTTTATTAACAGAACTAAAAGGAAAAAAAGAAATAAAGAGAACCAAATAATAAAAATTAGATTAAACCTTCAGAAAACCTCTCCTCCCCCCTCCAAAACTTCTCTTTCAGATATTTCCCCACTGCCAATGCAAAGACACAACATCTGATATTTCTCAGTCAGTTTGCCACCTCTAGAATAACCTTTCTTCAGTTCACTTAGAGAGCGGAGTTTCTCT
>VZTF01009278.1:168804-183347 GCA_013397755.1 Cnemophilus loriae | reverse complement strand
TTAGGAATTGCAGCAAACCGGGGGGGCCTCCCCCACTCGGCCCGGCCGAGCGAGGGGGGCTGCCAGAGGTGGCCAGAGGTGGGGGCCTGACCCAGCCCAGTGGATGGTAAAAGGGAGCCAGGCCCCGGCCCTCGTGGGGGAAGGCAAGGGAGGGGAAAGGCTCGGCCCGGCAGATGGTAAAAGGGGGCCAGGCCCGGCCCTCGGGGAGCCGGAGGAGAGGGGGGGGGCCAGCCAGGCAGGCCCTAAGGCCTACTCTGGCAAAAACCCCCTCCCCGGGTCCCCTGTTACCTGTTGGAACGCCGGAAGCCAAAAAGGAAGTTCCCAGTGTCCAGCTCCTTAAATACTGTATCTCGCAGAGGGCGTACCTTAACTGTCATTGGCCCATGACACCCTGCCACTCCACAGGACCTGGCAGGGTGAAATTCACCTAGAAACCTGTCAACCCACGACATAGGGATATTTTCTCCCTCTGGTAGAACCACATAAAAATCCCAAACTATGCGTAGCACCCACAGATCAGCATAACCAATGCAGGGGGAAAAAGGAACACTGGTCCGTTGAACACCTGTCTTTGAGCATGGGAACAGATTACTCAGTCTGGAAGTGTTTAGAGATGATTCAGCTGAAAGTCAATAGCATGTAAAGAAGTGTGCTTGAGGGAGGATATTTTAGTGATACAAACACATAAATGTGAAGGAGCAAAGACTTTAAAACACTTACTGATCTATAAGCTCTTTCAAGAGCTATGTGCTGCTGGATGTACAAGCAAAGTATCAGTTCAGAACACATGCCCAGTTTTGAAAAAAAATAGTGTTTGAGGTGAAGGATAGGAACAAAAGATACCTGAGATACTGTACAAAACCTGACAACACTGGAAGCAAAGCAGAGCTCAGACTGATTGGGTCCAAAACTGACTAGAACACTGTAAATTGAATATTATGTTTGAATATATTTATTAATAGCATACATGATAAATCAGCATGTAAAGTTTGTAGGTGGTGTAAAACTGCAGGATTAGCAAGTTGTCTTGAGAAACAGAGGAGTGGTATGAAAAAAGGAAGGAATTCAATAGAGCCAGAGAGGAGGCTCCCCACTAGAATGGCAGAACCCAGTTGTACAAATGCAGAACAGATGAGAGCAGATCTGCACAGAAAGATCAGATTACTCTTGCATACAAACTGAACATGAGTCAACAGCATTATGCTGTTGTAGGAAAGGCAGATACATTAGTGGGATGTGTAATGAAAAGGATGCCATGCAAAATGTGAAGCAATCATCCATTTATCAGTATCTGCTTCAGTTGCAGCTGGAATGGCTGCTTCTGGTCTTTGCACATTGGACCAACAGATAATGTGCTGACTAGCAAGAATAATTAATTATCCATCTAAATATTGTTCTGGGAGAAGAGATGCAATGAATGAATTTTACAGAAGAGGAGGAAAAATAGCATGGCATCAGTCTTCAAATGAGAGAAAGGAAATTATCTCTTTTATATGTCTGCAGAGGATGGGAAAAATAAGGACTACTTTTTCAGCAAGGGGGATTCAGCTTGCATATTCATAAAAATTGATAGTGAGGCACTGGGATAAATTTTGAAAGAACCAAGAGATTCAAAGAAAAACCCTGCTATTATCCTTTCCCCATTTCAAAATGGCAGTCTTGTTTCTTTAACCATTTCCTTCAGGGGTTATTTCCAGCTTGTCATAGTGACCTCTTGGGAAGACTCCTGCCTCTTTTCAGCTAGCATTTGATATTCATACAGCCCCCTTTTTGTCAAAGCAGATATTTAAAAAAGCTTTTCTGTGTCTCTTTGTTCTGCATATTCATAATTCCAAGAGTAGCAATTGTCGTGTTTCTTTGCAGCTTCCATTTCTTTGGGCCTCTTTTACTATCCCTGATCTAGCAATGAGGTGTTTCCACACACAACAGGAAAGTTAAGAGCAGTCTACAAATCAGACTTTGTATTTTATTTACAAGCAATTTGTAATTCCTTGTAAAGACACGCAATCACCTCCTCAGAGTGAATTGCTGTGCAATGGTACAAAAGCTGTGTTTGGGAAGAATCCCAGTGATTGAAGGATGGCTGTTCCCACGGTGCGTGGCAAATGCCTGCTGTGGCGTTAACCGTATCCCGAGGAAGGAGGAGCCGAGTGTGACTGCCCTGCCTGCAGGCACAGGAGTTCTTAGGGGAGCAGCAACTCTCTCACCCTGACCTGCAGCAGCACCGGAGGAGGAGCTGCACTCGAGTGGGCAGGGCTGAAGGGGCACACTGCAGAGGACGGGTGACATAGGGACAGGCATTGAAAATCACAGCACCAAGACAGGGCAGGGGTTTTGCCAAGTCATAATGGCAGAACACATGTTATGACTGAAGATGTCAGTGGTCTCTGAAAGCTTGGTGCCCTTTATGTTGAGTAGGGATTAGGTAAAATCTAAATTAGAAAATCATAACCAAAAAAAATCCCAGAGTTCTGCACACAAAATCCTGAAATTTCAATAACTGGGTGGATTTTAGTAAAATTGCAATTCATTGCAAGCAAGTATTCAGAGGATTTAAAGATGTGGTGCACAGATTTGGTCTTTGCACTGTTGACCTTACAGTTTAATTTTAGGACACTACTTTGTGCAAGAACAGCAAGGAGTACGGTATGTGAGGAAGGAAGATAAGTACTTACAGTAGAACAAAAGCATTTAAAAACTTTGTAGTAGTTTCAGGTTCCTTTCAAGGGATCTATTAATTAATAAATAATGATTCGAACTATATAACGTATTTTTTCATAGGTTTTAGACTTTACTAATATGAAGAAATGACTTTTGGATCATATTCTAGTCTAAAAAACATACCCATGTAAAATGAAGAAAGTGTGTTAACTCATACATAAAGAGAAGGGAAAATACAAGCAGTAACTGTTACTTTTCCACATAACCATATGAAAATTCTTTCAGGCTCAGACACGTGACTGTAATTCGGCAGAATGCCTTTTCTCAGAGTAAAAAGCACTTTGGTGGCTAGAGGGAATAAAGCATTTTTTAATGTGCTTGATTACCTATTAGGATCTGGACTTTAGCTGGTATGGAAGTACACATTCTGACTCAGATGCAGTTATTTTTATAGGTTTTTCTTTTCCTTAAACAAGTCATTCTTTATTAATGTTTTAACAGAAACTTATGCTGTCACTTTTATTTCCATTATAAAACCCTTTAATTAGTCCCTCTGTGTTTCAGGTGTATGGCCTGAAGGTTCAGATGGTACAGATATCAACGCTGTCTGTCGATCACATGGGAGAAAACTGCTGTCAACAGGAGATGACTTTGGCAAAGTACATCTCTTCTCATATCCATGCTCACAGTTTAGGGTAAGGTATTTCCCAAAAATTTACTCTTGTAATTTGCACAAATGCATTAAATATTGTTTTCCTATGAACAAAAAAAACCCCAAACACATAAAAACAGGAAGAGTGGGAGTATTTATACATTTAAGAGATTTTATTTAAGTTTGATTGAGACAGCAATTAAATTTAAAAGTTAATTTAATATTAAAATACTTTAAGAGAATGATGTGATGCCTTGGTTTCATTGTCACATGAATGTTCTAATGAGATGCTTTTATGACAGCTGCTATTGTCACTAATTTGGTGTTTTCTAGGCTCCAAGCCATGTGTACGGTGGACATAGTAGTCACGTAACTAATGTAGATTTTCTCTGTGAAGACACCCATCTCATCTCCACAGGAGGAAAGGACACAAGTATTATGCAGTGGCGAGTCATTTAAAGGAAACATCAGCTGAACCATACACATGAACATACACATGAGTCGACCATGCACAGAACTTATGTATAAACTGTATATTTAAAACTTAACAGTATGTTTGCAGTTTAGCCTGGTCACTGTGATTTTTGTTTAAAAAATTCTTACAAACCTCAGGAAAATTAAGCCCTGTGCTGGTTACCTTACTCAGTCTAGTATTTTTTTTTTTCATTGTGTCACACCTTAAGAATGATCGTTCTTTGTTGTACAATATACAATGCAGTACAAGTTTAATATAAGAAATGTGGCTTGACAGTTTGCAATACAGTGGTATCAGCAGAATGTGACTATCTTAAATGTTTTCTATAAACACTGCTAAACTGGTCACAAAAATGCCTTTCAAAGACTGTATATATGTGCTTATTCGTTTCACTATCTACACTTTGTACTGTATATCTACTTATTTAGAAAAATCTATGACAATGTCAAGGTACTGAAATGTTTCTGCTGGAAGCTGATGAATAGATACAGAAAGTATAAACTGCGATGTAAGATGCAAAAATTAGTGTTCTAGACCTGAAAATGTGAATGCTGGTAAATTTGCATTCTCTTGGGAACAGCACACCGTGGGTGTCACCCATGAGGAGTTGTGTTCCTTTCCCAATGAATCAGCAGGCTTTGTCCCAGTTTGACCTGAATTTCTCAGCAGGGCTTACAGATGTCTGTGTGGTTCAGGTAGTCCATATAAGTTTAAATTAAAAATCTTTTTACTTGTATATGAACAATTTCTTTTTGAAAACAAAACAATAAAGCTCAGCCACATCTCCATTATTGGTTCATATATTTAACTAATATGTATATTAATCAGCATGATGCTATATTGTACATGTATAAGATTTTAGCAGTTCATAACAAATGGTAAGGCCATCTAGCTTTACTTTTTTATGCTTATGGATATTGTATATTTGTATTTTAAGACCAAGTAGACCAAGTCTAAAGATATCTTTTTAAGTGTACCATAAACCTGCAGAGGGTAAAGGAAGACTTGGAAGCCTACATGAAATATTAATGTGTAACTTCTGGCCCCTGTGTTTTGTGCATGGATGGGTATTTATAGTATGAAATAAGATTGTGTTTTGCAATGAAGTAACAGTGGAGGTGGTATAAAATGGTTAAGAAGGCCTTATCAATGTTGATTGTGATACAGATTGAAATGTATTGTTTACTATGAGGAATGTATCTGAAGAATTTTAAAAGAGGAGTTCTAAGTGGACTCGAAAAAGGTAATATTAAAATTTTGCTTGTAACGAACGGTAACTGTTAATTCTCTGAACTCTAAAGCACTGGTTGTTTAGAGTGATTTAAATGAAATTGAAACAATAAATTTTGAAACTTTTTTATTACATCTCCAACCTCCTACACTGAAAGTGCAGGACACCAATAAACATGTATTAAAGTGAATTCTCAATGCATTCTTCCTGTTTAGTAAGGTATCTTTGTTTAAACACGATCTACTTATAGAAGAGACAGGCTTTTACTTAACAACACACATTTGTGATTTCTCAATTAGAGATGCATTTGAAAATATTTGGCAGTAAAATGTAGATTTTGGGGTACATAATTTCATGTGTGACCATGATCCTGGAGACATAATGACAATGCATACCTAGAGAGTGGAACTCCAGCTTTGCAGCAGGTAAGGATACTCCATATGCTCTCACCTACAAACTGCCTCGGTCCTGCCTCCCAGTACACATCTCCTGTTTCTGGGTGCTCAGCTGGTGGAATGTTGTTCCACTGCTCAGAGTTATGCTCATGGCAAGAGTTCCTGACAATTTCTGTGTTAGGAATTTGTCCTCAGGCAAGGCCTTTGAAGGCCATGGTTTCAGGGTCACTTTAACCTGGTGTTACCTGGCACTGTCACTGAAGGCAGAGGTCTTGATCCCATCTGGTTACTCTGATCCCGTGCAGCAGCACAAGAGTTATTGTGGCCATATGCAGAACCCAGCTGAGACACAACAACTAATGCAGACAAAAAACCTGTTTCCTCGGTTTCCTCATCTGATGTAGCTGTGCAGCTGTACGAGTGCTCATACTGGGTTTATACAGAGAAAGGAGCAATGTGGAAAAATAAGTTGCCAGAGGAGCACTGGAACAACTTCTTTTAATAGTGATGTCAATCTCCCTCTTCTTGAAGTGTGTGAAGCTAAGGCATAATACCCTTACCCTTTCTAAGGTTAATCCAGTCATAAGAGTCCATAACACACAAGTGACAGGTTTTCATTGTGTCTGGGTGCTTGGTTAGCCACAATGCCTCTTGTTTGTTGATATTTATTTTTTTTTAATTTGCTTTTGCAAATGGGGTGCTTTCAGGTTTTCTGCTTTTGGAACTAGAGGTGATTTTTCATTACTTGCAGCAGAGAAAACAGGAGTTGCAAATTGGCTTGGCTCATTCTCTTTTCGTCCTTCTCACATGGTGCTACTCTTGAGATATAGTAAAGCATTTGTGATCCCTTTCTTCATTTTAAACTGTTATCCTTTAGAAGAAATAGATGAGGAATACTGCAAGTTCATCCCTAGGGTTACTGATCAAAGGGGATTTTCAACAATCCCATCCCATCTGTGCCTCCACTGGTCCTCTGTTTCTAACTTTTGCTGTTAAATGTGTCTTTGTTCTCTATGAAAACCTGATAAACGTATTAGCTGAATTGGCAAATGGTGGGTAATGTCTTAAGCCAAATATCCGTTTGATGACTGTTAAAGTGATTCTCCTTTCTTTATCCAGGAAACTCTACACAATTTCGCCATTGTTACAGCTAATCTTCAGCTCTCCTCTCTTCCATCCTTGTTCCTTTGTTCTTGCATTTATTTGTTTTCTCAGGAGTGTCTTCTTTTTCACTTTAAAAGAAAAAGAGAACAAAATAAAATAAAGAAAGAGTTGTGCCTGAACTTTGTGTATTTTATTCCCTCAGAAACACCTGAATTCTTTACCTGATACTCTGTCTGCACCAGCTCCCTTTTCCTGCCCTAGCATGGAGCATAAGGCTGGTGGTCTGAAGTCCATGGCTGAAGAAACACCTGGGTTTCTGCATCTGTCTGTTCCCTCCCCTCATCCTGGCTGCAGCAGGTGCAGTGTTGCCAAGAGAAGAGACTCATCTTTTCATGTCTTTTGTGTATTGCTGTTGTCTGCCAGGCATTCACATACTCCCCTTCAACTTCCTTTGGTTTCATTTCCCATTTCTTGCTTGTCTTCCCTTCATTTCTAGCATTACTCTTCAGCTTCCAGGACTGCATCCATGACTGGCACATGTTGCTGCCCTTACCTGCTCATAGAGCCAGTGGCCCTGACTGCCTCTCTGATAGTTTTGAGGCTGTGTTCCTGGTTTCTTATTGTATCTCTGTTCACACTTCTGTGACTTGCACTTAGGGGTATCAGTGAGTGCATCTGCTTTTAGCCCCTTATCCCTGCCCTCCCACCTCCTTGTGTGGGGACACTGAGGGGACCACCACTGTCTCATTGTTTCTCGATTGTCTCTGTTTGTCTGTGGGCAGCCTGTAATTTGTATCATCTACTTAGATTTTGAAATATTTTTAGAGTAGGGATTTTTTTCTCTGTTCTGTGGCACTTAGCAGTGGGATTTTGGGATCCTATACTTACTACAAAAGTATGACTGTCATATTTGTCCAAAATGATGAGCATGTATTCGGGCTTCTCTGTTAGGACAGTCAAAGTAATCAGCTACTAAAGTTGATAATATCTATTCTCTTAAGTCTTAAATTATTCAGAAAACAATATAAATGCTTTCAAAATACTTCTTTCTCCCTCTTTTATACACTTATAAAATAAATATAGACTCTATCTGGTTTTTAGGATCATCGCCCATTTCCAAGTAGAGAATTTTCTTTGTTTTGTTTGCCTCTTCTGCCTGTCTTCATATATTTATTTTAATCAGAAAGGATGTATATTTGTGTGATATCAAAACTACAGCCTTTTTCAATTTAATCCTATATTTACTATTTTAATTATTTCCTGAAAGATGATTATTACATAAATATTTCTGATAATGCTCGGTTTTGACAGGTTGTTGAAACCCAAGAGGTATTAACAATTTCCAACCGATGAGCTCTACAAAAAGTCATTCTATTAAAAAAATAGTTAAAAAAAAAAAAGGTAAAGAAAGGAGGTAAATGTAAAAGAAAATAGCTTTTGCAATGCTGGTGAATTAAAAAACCCTACCATTTTGAATTATTAAAAATATTCCTTGTGGAGCAAATCTATTTTGTTAAAATGGATTTTTTACTATTGTAATTAATATGGGGTTAGTTAATTCAAGGTCATATTTCTTGTGTGAAATGTTTGGATTAATTTTATTCTTCAAAAGATTTAATATTAGAGGATATTATTTTCCTTAAAAAGTATTCATGTGACAAGAGCTTGCAAGGGCAAACAGCCCCATTTTTGCAAGGGTTGGCATTTTTAATTTCTTCTGGTTCTGCTCCGGGAAGCAGGCAGTCTTTTTGCTCTGTTTTCTTCTGGAAATAGGGCTGTTGACAGATCACTCAATTGCATCCTCAAAAAATCCTACAGATGGCAGGGGAAATGTCACTTTAATTACTAGTGGAAAGAACAGACTTAGGCGAAGCCTAAACTGAGATCTTTTTCTCCCATTGCTGGCCGGGATTCACAGCTGTGCCGGGGCAGTCTGGTCGCTGCCACGCAGCTCCAGCTGCAGCAGCCTGCCCTGCACAAGAGATGCCCCAAGCCAGGGCACCTCCTCCTCCAGAAGACGGGAGATGAGGAGCCGACTCCTGGGAGGAAGGACAGAATCGCTGCCAGATGTCTGCTCCTGGATGAAGGCTGCTGGCTGCTGGAGGGCTGAGAACATTAGCAGTTCATGCTCTTGCTGGGAGAGATTTATGTTTCTCCTTAGTCATGAACTTCTGCAGCAATTTCATTTTTTGTAATGGAACTACTTTGCCCCCTGAATTCATTAAATAATCGCAGAAGACTAAGCGATAATTTGCATGGAGGTATCAATGGCAGTGCAGCCAAAGCTGCCATCTAGCTCTGAGTCCGACAGACCTTATTTGAGTCAGCAGTGAAAGTGATGGGCTAATCTTCAAAATTAGGTCACTTCGGAGCCCTTCAATCAGCATGGTTCCCAGCACTGTGGATCCCCCCATTTCCTGCCAAATGTGAAAGTATAAGAAGGGGCCTCCTTTCAACAGAGCCTGTCAGTGTCACCTGGCACTGTAGGCACTTCTTTGGACCTCACATTTTGTCTGTGTTGTTATCATGGACTTAAGTGGTTCCTGCCCCCCAGCTTCACAGTCCCTGTTTAGCAGAGGTTTGGTTTTACCATATTTTGGCTGACTACAGACTACAGTAAACGAATTTAGACATTTCCGTTAGTTTGTAGTGGATGTATCTGTCCTGAAAGGCAGCCTCTTTGGGTCTAGTCTGAGGTGCTGAGCTCAGAACCATGGGAATGGTGACCTGCTTTCTGGGTCTCCATGCAACTGAATGGGTTTTTAGCATGAGCTCCTACGAGAAGAACATTTTTAAAATCTGCCCTTTGGAATTACCTAGAATAAGCATGTAGCCAGAGGGAAGCAAATTCATCTGCTCTGTGGATTCTGTCAGTGCTACCCAAGCTACAGTTGCTCCAAATTCCAGGTTGTAGGATAAAGAAATCTCCTTCAGGCTGTTCAGTCATTATGGTTAGAAAGAAAAAATTAAAAAGCCTGGGTGAGTTCTGCAGCCACGTTAGATTATTGTAATTTGCCATGGCCTTGCTTCGCCCTCGCACTGCAGAGATGTGCTGAAGGGGGAATAATCTGCACGAGCCTGAAGAGAACTCCTCTCTACAAAATCAATTGCCTGGCTGTTCTTTCTGGATTCAGTTTCTCTCTAAGATAAATGTCAACATTTCAGGGTTCCTTCCTGCCTGCCCCGCTTTTCCTTTTCATCAGCTTTCATTGACATTATAATATCAAATTTATGACATCAGTGTATAACTACAGGGAAAGTTATTACGCCAGAGGTTCAAGTGTTTTGGCCTCTTTACAGCACCTAAAAAGAGCAGAAGCTGAGCTCTGTCTGAGAGTCTCTGTCTACAGCTCGAACAGTTGGAGAGCGAGCTGACAGGAGGCTCAGCCGAAGTGAAAAGCCCTGTGGCATTTCCCGTATGTACAGCTCCTGCTCAGCAGAAAATCTGGCCACACGCAGTGTAGCAGCCTGGAGAGCCCTGGCTGCCTCTGACTTTGGGAGCACAGAGGTGCCTCTGTGCCTCTGTGCCTCTGTGCCGACTCCCTCCCGACTAGTTTTGGATGAGAGGGAAAATCACCTTTGGCCTTGAACAGGTCCCCAGGGTCTGCCTGCAAGGCAGAGCTCCTCCCTGCTGCCTGGAAGTGTGCAGCTTCCTGCTTCAGCCTTCCTAGTGATTGTAAACCCTGCTCTCAGAAGGCATAACAGGAAAAATAAAAGTGCCAGTGAGCTCCTCCCTTTCCAAGAGGAGGCACTGACTATCTCCCTGAAAGCAAAGTTGGACTCCAGTCTTCACTGGAGGAAGTGTAATAAAATAGATTTAAAGTATATCAACAGTTTGCTTTTCCTACTTATTCTCTGCCCTTTCCTATATTACTTCTTTCCCTTCCTTCATGATTTCCTCATTTTTTTCTTTTCATTTTTCCTTTTCTCTCCTTTTCTTGTTAAAATAAAAATTCCAAACTTATGTAATTCCTTCATTTTTCTGTAGTCTCCATTTTCCTATCCCCTTTAGTTCCTGCCATACTCTTCTGCTACTTGATTCTTTGTTCCACTCTCTTCTCATCCTTTCCTCTTCACCGCAGAACTGGATGAAGTGTTGTTAAGGAAATCCAGGTGCAGATGGTGGGTGATGTGCAGTGCCTCACCTCCAGTGCCTCACCATGGCTCCTTTGGGCTGCCACAACAAACCTGAGATGGAGCCTTTGCCAAATGATGCCAAAGATCACAGGGATGTGGTAATGGATGAAAACCAAACATCCAGGACTGAACCCTTCTGAATTCTGGGAATCTTTGAATCTTGCTTTGCACCTAAATTTGGCTCTTTCTGCCCCAGTGAGGTCTCTGAGAAATTGTACAACTTCATCTTTGGCAAAAGTTCTGAGTCATGTTGCTGTCTGAGGAACAATTCTTTTTAGAAATAAAAGCATATATGTATTATTGGGTGTGATATAATGAATTGATATAATTAATTCCTCTCAAGGGTGACTTTCACAAGGCTAAATCCTCCATGCTTAGGAAAAGCTTTCCAATAATAAGTGTGTAAAACAAACTATTGTGGACATTCGCTTTCCTTGAAAAGAGGTAGTTTTGTGGACAAGTCCACAGGAAAGCACCAGAGTTTCAAGAGAAAGCTCTGAGCTGGACAAATTCAGTGGGGAAAAAATGTCCACAAGACTCTTGGTGCACCAGCCCAGACATGGCATGGACTCTGAGAAAAACAGCTGGATGACCTTGAGCTCCTGATAGGAGGGTGTTTACAGAGGCTGTTGCCCCAGGCTGTGGGACTGTTTAAGCAGGGTGTCCTCTTCCTCCTCCTTCTCCTCCTCCTCCTAACATGAAATCACTGAAGCAACAAACGGAGCAGGCCCCGGGGCAGTTTTTGCAACAGGACCCAGAGGCACGGCAGCAGATCCATCAGGGTTTGTCATGCAGGAGGTCTCAGCTGGGAAAGATGCAGCCCCAGGGACAGCACTTCTCTTGTGCAGGTCTTTGCTGGGCTGTGCAGGAGAGTTTGCATTTAGGGAGAGGTGCAATGGGAAGAGGGAAGACCAATAAGGCCAGCAGGATGGAGACCACCCTCGTGGGTCAGGCTTTCCCCTTGGGTAAAGAGCAGGTGAATTAACAAGACTACAGTCAAAGATTATATATCTGTCAATACAAATTAGCAGCTTTAAGTCTCCTAGAAGACATACAGTTCTGGTTGCAATATAATGTCAGATTTGTCCCAGCAAAACAATTATTACATGGTCCAGTCATGTCTTTCTGTCAACACAGTGATCTAGTGGTCAACCCATGAATGTTGATAAGGAAGCCTCATGGATTCTGATACAAGAAAGATTTTTAATGCTGTTCTATTTTTGTGCCATTAGTAGCCAGCAAGATTGGCATCTGTCTTTTCTCTCTTGTTTCCTTCCGTAAGAATAAATAAAACAGCAAATATAATTGTCTAGTAACCTCACTGCATTTATGCATCACTTCTCAACCACCTCATGGGCAATTAAGCCTCCCAACCCTTTGCAAGGGTAGACATCGCACAAGTTTATATCCAGTGAGGCGCTGCAGCTTGCCCAGGGACAGAGAGTACCTGTGCTCAGGAGGCAGTGCAGGTACAGAGGCAGGTATAGAGCGGTGAGTGGCAGAAGCCACCCCTGTCCTTACCTGCTGGCTTGCCGTCCCTCGTGGGCAGCTGCCAGGGCTGGATGCGTCAGTACTGGGGCACGTGGTGGCTGTGGTTTCAGCTCTTTGTGCCCTTTTAGCTGTGCAGCCAACGAGCACAGATAAAAGTCTTTGCAGAAGACATTTTTGCTTCTATAAAACTAGACATTCTAGTTTTATATCTCAGCCATAGTGGGATTTACATAAATTTATTGGCCTGTTTGATTTGTGCGTGTATAAACCTATCTTAAAGAAATTATATTTTAAAAAAACAGATTATCTGTGAAACCACATACGGATTTTCTATTTTAATCAAGTTTTAAATTCTAGTACTAACATGAAATTCTCTAGTTTAATAAGCATCCTCCCTGCCTTATGCTGTCTCCCATATGTCCCATGTGCTGGTCAGTGACCCACACTCTAAAGGATTAGTCAGATGATAGTAATAAGAAAATAGGTTTTATTTTTTGCTCATTATTTCTTCATATGCTTACTACCTTCAGCAACCTCATCACAAATTATGTGGATGAGTTTCTCCAAGCCACTGTCATTTGGGGGAGAGTGCATATCAGATCTGTGGCCTGACACAGTTGTTTCTTTACACAAACAATGTATATTGTGCCTCCTAGGAGATTTAGGATAATTGCTTATAAGAAAGGACTATAAGTTTTGGGTTCAAACAAAAAAGAAGGCCCGTTAGATATAAGGGAAGCAGCTTCTTTAGGAGACACTCTCTGTCTGAAGTGAGCTTAGATTCATTGGTGGGGTCACTTGGGAAGAGGATGGAGCAGACCTGCTATGGGACAGGGAAAGCATGAGCTGGGATTTGTGCTTGTGAGGCACAGAAGTGGTGGGGATTCTCTCACCCTGACCCTTCAGAAACTCTGTCTCTAATTATTTTTTAAACATATTAATGATCATTGAAAACAGCAGTTATCAGATATATATTAGCTACCAAGAAACAAGCATGGCCTTGAATAAAAGGCATATACATGATTACTACCATATGACATGGGTTTTGTTGCTGTCATATTTTTGTTGTTGTTACTGTAGTATATTTTATTTGGTATGGAGCTGCAATGGACAGCAACAAAGCTTGACAAGCCAGTGGTGAAATAGCTCTGTAGGGCATTAAATCTATGGGCTTGATTTTTGCAACATTTATTCTGGTGGCATAGGTTACAACTACAGTAAAAATAAATGTATTGGTATGAGTATATAAACTTTTCAGAGAAATTGAAATAAAAATGTAAAGTATTTTTGTGGAAAATGGCCCCTACTGCTTTGCATCTCCTGCACGTTCTGTGCCACACCTGGTCACCTCCCACGCAGTCCCACAGTCTGCTCTGCACAACCTTGCACCGCAGGCATTGCCCACAGCCCACCTTCCCCAGCCACCCTGCCCACAGCCCACCTTCCCAAAACTGCCCCCGCACACAGAGACAGGGGCTACAGCTCCCTTGCCCTTCACGGCTGGTGCGGATAGAGGTGGCTCTCAGGGAGTGATAGGGGCGCTGTTAACTGGGACACGGACACACAGAGGGAGGGAGAGGGCCACAAGCCTTTACTGTTCCAGACACCATGTGCACTCACATGCCAGCTGCCTGGAAACCCACTGCTTGTTGTGGGATTATATGGTTGTTTGGGGGTTTTTGTGCCTAAACTGGGTGATGCAGAACTGGGAGAGATCAGTGGGAGATAATCCACAGAGAGTCAGTGTGAAGAGCCTTTACTCTTGAGAAATGGCAAACAAGTTATGGTGACCTATGTATCGAAGACCTGAGAAACAACTGCATAATTTTGTCCTGTATCATGGCAGATCCTTGAGGATACTCAAGTGATACCAACTTCAACATAATCTTTTTTCTACTCGGTGGTGCATGGGAAGAGGTAAAGAGACATGGGGAGGGGCAAGAGAAGTTCCAGGCTCTGGACCTCGTGGAGATCATCACCCTGTGGTTTGGGCTGCATAAGGGAGTTGGCAGGAGTTGACTAGAAGAAGAAGGGCAGAGGGTTAGGGACGGGACTGGGATGTGGAATGAGGAGGAGAGCTGGATGGGAGAAACACAGGACTGGGAGGCAGCCCAGGGTTCCCAGGGTGGGTAGTGGAAAGGTGGGTGTGGAGAAAGGATGAGGCTGAAAGCAGGGCAAGAGAGGTCGCAGAGACACTCGTTGAGACAAGTGGGAAGGCTCCTGCTTCCATCCACAAAAGCACCAGTTCTGAACGCAGGTGTACAGGACCCCCACAGCACTGTGCAGAGGAGAGGTCTGCAGCCTCGACACTGCCCCGCTCCAGCCGCGAACGGTTCGGGGACGCGGCACGGCCAAGTCCCCGGCACCTCGCACCGGCACCGGCCGAGGAGCCCGGCG
>VZTF01009278.1:25936-166661 GCA_013397755.1 Cnemophilus loriae | reverse complement strand
CCGGCTGCCTCTGCTCTAGGTGAGGTAGCCAGAGCTGGTCTGTGTGTGCTGCTGGGCGTGTCCTTGTGCAGCTGCCCTTTCCTGCTTTCCCCACGTGACATTTGGCATCTGCAGGTGTATCACACTTAAAGTAGTCTTTTGTTATAAATACCACTTTTATACTTTATGTACATTATTATTTTGTTGGGTTTTTTTAATGGATTCCTGTTTTTAAAGGCTTCCATTACTGATTTTTTTCCCTTGCATATACAGACATTACTGAATAGGTTGTACTTGTCAGTAAATATATGTCTGTAAATCACCTAAAACCTTTTCCAATAACAATTCTTGTTTAATAAATACAGGCTGTATAATTCCAAAATACCCTGGCAGGCTATATAATAATTTAATAAAAACCTCCTTGAAACATTTGCCTAGCCATGTGTGTTTTATTTATATCGCGTTTTGTGGTGAATAGATTACAGTGCTATTCTTTGCACTCTTGCATTTATGTGATGGTTTCCATTTTTTGATAATTCTTATGTCTTCACTTCAAAGGTATGAAATGTGTGAGTAGTGGGTGTACCACACACCTTAGTAATAAAACAGATTATAATAGATGTTCTGTCTCAAAAGTGGATTAGGATCCCTGTGTGGAAAATGTTAAAGTGCAGAGGTGTTATTATTTTTTAGTATATAAAAAATAATATATAAAAATACTGCTTTAGCACAACAAATGTAGAGGTTATTTGGCAGCAGATATTCATTTATTCTTGGAAGTAACAGAGTTAGCTCATGTTTGGGAAAATGTGTATGAATATCACGGTAAGTGAAAATAAAATTTTTACATTCTGTCAAGAGAGGTGTAACCTGTCATTTCTTAGTCATACCTGTAGTTCATAAGGTATCTGTGTTTCAGTCGTCCCTATTCTTAAAAATAAAAACCAGATATAGCATTTTGGGTGTATCCCTGAAAAAATCCATCTCTCTCTTTGCCATGGCTGTAGTGAGTGTACATTTGCTCTCTGTGCTCTCTGTGGTTCTGAGGCAGTGATGGGGGGGAAGCCTCCCACTTTAAACACTTAATTTTTTTCTAAACAGAACATACAGTGAATAGCTGGAGATGGAACCAGCCTCTAAACAGGATGATTCAGATTAAAGCTGTACCTCCTTTCTTTTTTGTGGTGACACGTGCTTTAATCCAAGCCAAAGTAATGAGTTCAGCACAGAAGTTATGTGGGAAAACAGTGTCACTGAGCACCTTTATGTTTAGCTAAAGTCAATCTTTTTGTTCTGATGTTTTTGAATAGCTACCACCAGGAAATCCAAAAAAGCTGTCGTATTTAGCTCTAATTTAAATGGATGGAGCAACATGTTGAGAAAGAGGATCGAATCCTCATAGCACAAACCTGTTTTAATAACAGGAAGGTATATACATCATTCTTCTTAACCCTTCTGTTTTCAGACATAAGCAACCAAAGTCTTTACATTTATATCAATAAACACAATTTATCGAGCATTTCATTGTCCTCTCCATTTTCTATTCATTAAGCAGTTCATGAAATAACTCAAAAGTCTTGCCAATTCTTTCAGTTTGCATGGAGGGTAACTAGAGTTGTACGTATGCAGTGTTATTTTCTAACTTTTCTCTCTTTAGCATTTCTTTCTGTTTGCATCTGTAAAAAACTTGAGAGAACATGATGTTTTTATTTATAATGTCATCAAAACTGAGGTTACCAGCCTCACTGGACTGGTGGACTTTGTAGCTCAATGTTTCCAGTAGAAAAGCAGGAGCACACCCTGAGATAGATAATAAAATCAAGTTGTCTATAAAATGCCATTTAACCTTGTCACTTAGTAAGTGATTTCTGAGCTGGAGCAATATGCCTGTAACTTAGCTAATTTTTGTTTAATTTGAAGGCTCTGTCCTGCCATGTTCTGACTCCTGCAGTGTGCTGCAGCATCGTGCTGTGTGTGGTTGTGGATTCCTGGGGTCACTTGGGAGCTGTCAGACCAGCCTCCACAGCCTTGCCTTTGGACAGGTTTAGGTTTGCAGCCTTCCAAGCTGAACCCATGCCGCGCAGTTCTGCCAGCAGCTCTCAACAGGAAAACACCCAGCCCTTTGCCTGTCATGGTTTGGTCAGCAAAATCCCAAGTGTGGGCATTATGCTGCTGACAGAAAATTGCTTTTGTTAGCTCAGCCTTGATCTTTAGAGGGCTAGGTAAGCTCTAGCTGCAGACAAACTCGTTGTCAGCAGATTTTGGACCTCCACTGAAGGCTGCACCACACTGGCCCTGGCCATGTAAAGACAGCAGTGGTGTTCCATTGGGAACAGGCAGGCCAGCTGTGCCTCTTTCATACTGTTATTCTGTATACTTTTAACTTATTTTCCCCTCTCTGAAATAAAGCATAGACCCTGGATATCTTTTTGTGCATTCCCTCATTTTTTGGGTATTTTGTCTTGTATTTTTGTAGTGGTATAACCGAGGCTGAAGGTAATTTTTCAAATGTGCACAGGTCTGTTTAACTCAATGTTGCGGGTTTGTGTGGTGTGTCCCTTCTGTCTGTTCCTGGGTCACTCAGACCGTGTTAAACAACAGATACCCTAATGCAGAACAGCTTCATTAAAGTGTGTCACAATTAAAGGTGTCCGCATAGTCTGTCTGCACTTGGCTGGGTACTTCTTTGGGCAGTACAGTACTTCTCTCTTTTGAAGTATTTTACTTTAAATATTTGTGTTTCTTGTAAGAAATCATCAAAATCTTTTCAAAGTGCAAGCACAATTCAGTCTCAAATAATTTCCTGTATCTTGCAAGTCAGCAGTTTTGTAATTTCTTTCCTTGTTCTTGCTACGTCATAGTTTCTATCAGTTCTGAGCATTGTGTAATGAGCAATATGGAACCTCTTTAGGAAATATTTCTAAAGCTGCTGCCAAAATGAAATTAATTACAACTAATTTTCAATCCTAATAATTACAGAATTGAAATAAAATAACTTGAATGAGCTGCAGGTTTTCTTTATCTGAGAAGGTCATTATAAATGTTTCAGGGTTCTTTGCGGAATCAGAACCGCAGTATCATCTCATCCACTCTTTATTTACGTTTTAAAAAATCTCACTGATGTTTTGGTATTGTCCTTCACTGCAGTAGGTAAGCAGCGAAAGCTGCCCCAGCTGTACACTGGTATTGCCCTCACAGATTTTCTTCACAGCCATTGCAGAATTCTAGGGATCCACAGTGCTTCCCCTCCTTTTTCTTTTTCTCAGCCTTGTGGCCTGGACTCAGTTTCTCAGGAGCAGGGAGGAGAGGTGGAGTAACTGTGCCACCGTTTCTTCGTCTGGGCCTATTGTTTGCCCTCAGGCAGATTTTGTCTGCTGTCACCTACCCAAGACTTCCATTTCGTCTGCTTTTTGATCTAATGTGCCGTAATGAGTGGAAATGACCGGAAACCACCACGGCACACTTGATGGATGCACCCGTAAAGCCCTTGTCCCTGTCACAGTGCAGCCCTGATGCCGCCCAGGGAGAAGACACCAGACCTCCAGACAGGCTGCCAGGAGGCCCCCGGGGTGCAAGTCATGGCAGCACACAACCTTGCTTGGGTTAATCTACCTTGTTCCTGGCTAATTAGCCCACGGGAAGCTTTGCAGTGTAAGGGCAGGCTGTTTCCCAGTAACTGGGCTGGTGGGGACATCTCTACCCTGAACCATCCAGCACATTCTCCTGGTGACAGCTTCGGGTTCCTGGGTGTGTGTGCACATCACCCAGTAACACTCAAAGTGTGTTTCAGTCCAGGTTGTGACGCTGTGAAACTGAAACCAGTTTAATTATTTTTTTCTCCCATTTCTGGTGTATTTAGAACTGCAGAATGCTTCTTCCTGTGAGACTTTGCATTTTTGCGTTGAGCAAATGCTTGGAATATTATTGACAGTCTTTCCAAAACTATTCATCATTTGAGAGCTGTAGAAGCGTTACGGATATCTATCTTTATTAATCAGAGGAGACAGAGTGGGCAAGTCCTTACCAAAAAGTTGAGCCTGGAAACCTTTACATTTCTGACTATCCAAAGTGCCATTCTGTAATACCACAACAACCAGTGAAGCATTACATTTCACTGGATATTTCACAGTCCTAAAGTCGTAGAGACATGTGGCCGCCAGAAACTTTTGATTTTCCTTCTTGATGCAGGCATTCAAGCCTTACATTTGTTTCAAGTTCAGTATTAGCTTATATATTTCTCCTGAGCTCCCATTCTTTTTCCCCTCAGCTGTGCCAATTTAGCCACTTGTGGTTTGGTAGGATGAGCTGGGTCATGAAGTCTTTACATAGAAAGACAGAAGAAAAGAAAATTCACTTTCCATATGCAAAGGGTGTATATATAAGGTAGGAGCAAGCAGGAAGCTGAAAGGTTGTGACAATGCTCCCTGACACCAGAAATGCTCAAGAAACTGTTTCTTCAGGGAATGCTATTACTACAAATTAAAATATTTCTTTTACTGAGATGCTGCTCCTGATCTTCCTCTTACGCTCTGCAGACCCTCCCACTGCAGGCTCCCTAGTGCTTTGAGGTACAAACTGTATAGCCTAGCTGTTGGCATAGATGAGCATTTTCTAACTACTAACCATGTTCCCTGTCCAAAAAAGGTATTTTTCACCTGAGTTCATGATGGAGGTGTTTTTACCTGTCCTGAGTTATTTATACCGTTTACTGTTTACCAGGAATTAAACACCTTTCTTAAATCACTGAACCTCCCTCCCTGACTGAATTTCCTGTGGGCTTTCATGTGATCACCCTCACAGTCAGCATTGGGGCTGGACCTGTTTTGTAGAATCACAGAATGGTTTGGGTTTGGAAAGGACTTTAAAAATCATGTAGTCTGACCCCCTACCATGGACAGGGAACCTTCCACTAGACCAAGTTTCTCAAAGCCACATCCAGGGCATTCTTCCAGTTTTAGACCTTTGCCCCTTGTCACCACAGGTCCTGGTAAAAAAGTCTCCACCTTATGTCTTACAAGCCCCCTTTGAGTACTGAAAGGTGCATTAAGGTCTCTCTGGAACCTTTTATTCTCCTGGCAGCTCCCTCAGCCTTTCTGCACAGGAGAGGTGCTCCAGCCCACTGATCATCTTTGGCCTTCTCTAGACCCACTCCAACAGGTCCCTGTCTTTCCTGCGCTGGGGACCCCAGAGCTGCATGCAGCACTGCAGGTGGGGTCTCACCAGAATGAAGTAGAGAGGCAGAATCACCTTCCTCTACCTACTGGCCAGCCCTTTCTTGATGCAGCCCAGGATTCAATTGGCTTTCTGGGCTGTGAGCACACATTGCTGGCTCATGTCCATGTGCTGGTTTGTTCTGTAGAAGCCATGGAGTTCGATCTCATTTAGGTGAGCAGTTCATTTCCCAGGCAGTAGGTGTCATTCCTGCAGCTTGAGATCTCACAGTTGTATTTCTGTCTTTCTTCAGCTCCACATAGGTGTCAGGATTGATAGACATCTTTTTCCGTGAAAAGAGAGTAAAAGAGAAAAAAAAAAAAAAGCAAGCTGTGTTGTACTGTGACTCGTAGTGTGCCACGGGTGCAGGCACAGGGAGATGCTCCAGCAGTTTGTGTGTGTTTCTGCAGCAAGGCTGGTCAGGCCCAGTCCTTGTTTTTGGGGTGAGCTCCATGGTGGAAGCATGCTGTGCTTCCTCAGCTGGTCTGCAGCTGCTAAATCTCTTAACCTTTTTGGCATCACTGCTTTATCTTCTGGAGGATGACATTCTTACCTGAGAGGGAATTAAGATAATTAAGTAGCTGGGTCTCAGTCTAGCACAGGATTTAAGGCTTAAGTTTGGTCCTGTTGAAGTGCTTGCTTTGCTAGATTGGAGTCTCTTGTTTAAAAAGCATTTCTGAGGATGACAACCATATTTATAGTAAATGCTAAGCATTACAGCAAAGTTCATTGTGTATTGCCATCCATTCATTCCTTCCTCCCCTTTCTTCTTTTCCCGTTCCCACCATTCGCTGCTCCTTAGTCAGCATGTGTGTTGCTTCCTTCCTTTATCCCTCGTCAGTAAGCCCCTCCTTCAGTAATGAGGAGATCTAGAAAATACAGTGAAATGGCATTAACAAGAAGCAGGGCCGTGGCCATCATAATCCCTTTAATTGCATGCTGAATGCTTTTCTTTCCACAGCTGTACACGGTTCAGGAGCTTGGCTGCAGCGATGTTCTAAGGGGGTGTGTTTGCATGCAACAGGAATGGCTAAACACACCCAGGGCTGCTGAATGCTCATGATGAAAGGATAGCTTAAATAAGTAAATTCAAGTGTAAAAGCTGTAGTTGGAAATGTCTGTTACATGTGTGCTGGATGAGTAGGAATATGTCTTCAGCATTGAACAGACTAGCACTGCTCAATTCATGGTTCGCGGTCCAGAGGACATCACAAGAGAGATCAAAAAATGTCCACAGAAATTTTAAAAGTCAGAAGCAAGGCTGTTTAAAATCATCCCCATATGCACATAGTTCATGCAGTTTGTATGTGTGTACCTATTCTCAGTAGTACTTATTACCCACTTAAAATACTTTTGATACTAAAATCATCATTTTATTACATGGCTCTGTTTTGTCTGTCACTCTAGTTCCCACCTGCCAAACAGTAGTGGGATTTGAGATAATCTGTGAATTTCTTTTTGAAAAGGATTTGTGATTTAAAATGAGAGAAATACTGGACGAGTATATTTTGACAGAATGAGGTAAATTTAATATTATGACTTCATCATGAATTAGTGTTGAGTGCTGCAACACATTTGCATGCTAATCTTTCTTTTAATTAACTAAATATATCATCTAGGTGAATGTAAGTCAGTTTATGATCCCATAGCTGTTATGTTGAGAAGTAAGGGTTGAATCATCCAAATAAAGCAGCCGTTAATTTCTTTGACTATTCAGTAAGGGCAAGAGAGGAAACATGGGCTTATATGTTCATTTTACCTGTATGCTTAATAAAATGTCCTTTATCTGTCCCTGTTTGTTGTTTTGCTTGTCTGGTAGTAAGACCCATCTGTGAGCAGGTGAAACAAGGAGTTACATCTCTTAATCACACTTTGGCACGTGCAGTGTTGTCCGTTACAGGTGCTGCTTTGTCAGCTGTTACCAAAGCGATCCATAACTCACAACACCAGCTCAGATTCCACTGGTAGCCCAGTGTTGTGATGGATCTCCCCGCAGCCTGACCTGCTGCCTCTTGGCTTTGTGGTTATTTGTTTTAATGGGTGCTGAACTGTCAAATGTTAGTTCACAGCCTATGGAATCACACACAGCTGCCTCCGAGACCGCCGTGGTGAGGGGTGATGCCCAGGGATGTCTGGTCCATCGCATACCCAGGAGCAGTCCAGAGGCACTTGCCTGTACCTGCAAGTCAGCCTGGAGCCATCAGCCTGCATCCTTGGGGATTTCAGCTGCCCATATCTAATGCTGGAGGCAGGGAGAACGGCTGATGCTACGGCATTAAGGCTCTAATCTTGAAAAGACTTGTTCACATTCTTGACATCATTACTGGGAACAACATCCTTGATGTTTGTGAACCTAATGGCCTTTGTGATAAGACCACTGACCGTAATAAATTTAAGTATATGTGCACGTATTGAAGGGGTTGGGGTCTGATGGAGCAGTGAAGGCTCTCTTCTTCGTTTGAGGGCAGAACTCAGCAGGGGAAATTTGTGGCTTTTAGGAAGGGAGACAAAAGTTATTCCTGTCCTCTGCATGGAAGTCCTCACCTTTAACATGTACAAATAGGAACATAAGCATCTTGTCTAAAATATCCCCCCCCACTCCCAGTGAACAACTGTTACCTGAAGACCTGTCAGTAAGTCAAAAACAACCTCAGCCCTTGGGGGAACAGAGGAGGTGGGCAGGTGGTACAAGGAGCAGGTTTGCTGGGAAACTGTGGAGGGCTGGGGCTGCCAGAGCCATCCTAGTGAGGCAGGTAAGGTGGGTCCTTCCCTTTCAGGGGTTCACAAGCGAAAATGGAAATGAGAAGGGAACAGAAAGATGGTCAGAGTGTTTAACGTAGCTGAGGAGTGTGTTTGTCTTATTGGGGGGTCCCCCAGGGCTTGTTGTATTGACTCCAGGGAATGCCTCCTCATTTTATATTCCTCGAGATGTGACCCAAGAGTGAGCTGCAAGGGTCTGCTTGTCTCTTCTGTCCTAGCTTGCTAAACAAAAATAGTGCTGGAACTGCATGACTGCAACCCTTTGCAGGAGCTCAAAAAACCTGAGCCAGCATACTATTTTAAAATTTCATGGTATTAAATATGAGAGTGTTACAGAAATAGCAGAGGGGACACTGAGCCAGCAAGCTAGGGAACATGGAAACAAGTTTGTAAGAGCAATAAATGCTCACAAGGACATTTCTCAAGCTATGAAGTGTGTTCAGAGGTGTGCAGGGTGAATGCCTCGCGTGTGCACTTAGCTGTTACCGCTGTCCTGAGTATGGGTGCAAGTCTGGTTTAGTCAGTTCTCCCAGTTTCCAGCTGGCTCAGTCTCCTGAATCAGTTCCCCAAGGAGCTGTGTAGATGTCTGGCAGCACCACACCAGTGGGAGTGGCAGAGAAGGCTGCAGTGCCCCACAACGCAGCAGGGCAGCCCAAGTGGAAATGATGCTCCGTGTGTGACCCTCCTCGCAATGCTGATTTCATCCTTGCAAGCGCTCGCTTTTAGATCACTGCATGGTCTGATTAACCCGGTGGTTTGCTAAGGACTTCCATGCTAAATTCTGAAACAATAGTCCTTTTTCCTCACCCAGGAATGCTTTCTGTGGTCTCCAGTCTCTGATCTCTTTGTCAGTTGGGTCAAAGTCTGTCACTGCAACCTTAGTTGCACCCTGATGCCAGCTGTCATCTGTTGTTGCTATCAGGGCCTCTTCATCATTCTTTTCCTTCAGAGGTTTGGACACCTTTTGTGACCCTTAAAAGATGATAATCCTGAGTGGACACTGCAAAACAAACAACACAGCTAAAGCTTTCCTGAAAAAACATTTAAAGGTATTCCTGGGTATTAAAGGTTAAGCCTGACCTTGCTAGAGCCCTTGTCTTCTATTTGAATGCAGTGGGATTATAATCTAATATCAATTTCCATCTCGGATTCCCCAACACCCATCTCAGTATGATAGGCCTGAACTGCAGTTCAGTTTCACAGATGGTACCTGCATCACAGAAAATATTAGATGACTAGTGCCCTAAATACGACAGAGTGCATTTGTCCACACATCTGTGTATACAGAAAAATCTCCTTAATGGTAAAAAGCATAGTCACGTAAGAGGAATGTGAGGGGAGTTTGCTAGAAGACTCAGTGGTGACTTTTTAAGTGTTGGAGCAGGGTTAGCAAAATGAGAAGACCTTAAAACTGTGAATAAACATGGCAGCTCAATTTAACATGTCTGCCTAAAGAAGCAGGCTTTTATGATGTTTTGTTATTTTATTACAAACAAGAACTTTGATAACTGCTGTGTTTTCCCAACAGTACAAAACATGTCAAATATTTTCGTGACCTGCTATTTAAAAAATAACCACATCAAATGCTTCAGCTTCCTTGAGGATTGTCTCATTTTCCTTCAGGACATGCATTTCTCATGGCCCATCAACATCTGTTCAGCTATTGCAGTGCAGGACAATGAAGTGAAGACTTGCAGGGTCTGATTTTCTCTCCAGCCTCTGGGCACCAGAGGAACTTTAGTGAAGACAGAGACAGGGGAGATCCTTCATGGAAACTGAGCGTGCAGCAGCCCTGCCAGTGTGTCCTCAGTGGGATACACTGCTTCGAGTACCCCTTTCATGGGCGTGAATTTATTGGCAGCTCATAACTGTTGATTTGGGGGGGGGGGAATTTTCCCAACTTCTCCTCAGGTTTGTGCTGTGTCTCTCCATTCTAAAGCTATCTGAACAAGGATTTGAAGGAAAACTAATCCAAATCACCAAAAATGTGAATGTAAAGTAAATTAGGTAAACTAAATTAAACCATTGTATATATTATCTGATTCAGCATTCGAGTGACCTTAATTTGATTAAGCTTAATTCACATCAAAGTAAATTATACCAAATATGAAATAGGGTTGATTTAATTAATAATGAGTGTGTCTGCAGGGATCTAATGTGGTTTGATTCATTATGGAAATGTTAATTCAGATTACCTTTCTAGAGTTTTCTCATGTAGATAAACCTTACAGGACAGTTTATTAGTTATGCCTAAACTGGTGTAATTGTGTGTTTATTTCCCCTTGGCTCTAGAAGGACCTTCCCACTGCTCTCCTCTTGTGGCAGTTCATGAGCATTTTGTTGTGGGATGTTTTGTTAATTTGTTAATCCAGGCAAAGGAAATTTATCAGTTTTCTGTTGGCTTAGTCACCTTTTCACCTGGTTTGTGGCTGCATGGTGCTCCACAGGGTGAAGACAAGAGTGTGAATGTGTGATCAAGGTGGAGAGGGTGGGAGCTCACCTCGGGTCAACGCTTTGTCCAAGAGACACCCTGCTTCCACCCACACTCTGTTGGGTTACACAGCACATGGACAGAAGAAATGAGCTTGGCTGGAGTTGCTTAAAGTCACATACCACCAATTTTGATTTTCTTGGTGTTTGGGTACAACTGTGACGTATTGCTTGGCTTTGGCTTGTACTCTTTCCCTCTGGCTTTTTGTCTCCTTTGTGCCTCAGTAGTACTGCACAGCGTGTGGCTTCTGAACAGCATCACCAGAGTAGCTCATGCCCTCAATACACACAAGCTCTACTGACCCACTTCCTGACTGCTTTTCTTCCTTTTCTGTTGGTGGCCTTGAAGTTCTGTGAGTATATTTTTTGCTGTATGATTACTAAGGGAATGGACGCATGATAATTGTGAAGGTGGGACAGCTGGAGTGGCTGAGACCTGCAAGTCTTCGTGTAGGGTGTTTTATGAGGATGGACTTGGTTTTCAAAAACGGTGCGAAACAGTGCTGTGATTCAAATGTAAAACTTAAACTGAAGCACCTGATCATTTTCAACAATTTGCCAAGTTGAAAATACTGGAGAGGCTTGAAGAGAGGAGTGGATGGTAAACATGAACTAGATACAGCAAAGATTTCTAATTCCATAGCTTGGGTTTATTTATTTATTTATTTATTTATTTCTCTGAATAGGAGTAAACTGGTATTTGAAGAATAGCGAAATTCTCCAAAACATGTCCTGAACTTTAACATGAACCCTAATTTTGATGTAAAAGCCTCTGATCTTTGGAAAGCGAGGTGGAATATAATATTGTGCTTCAAAATTCACTTGAGGTCTATCCCCAGAGTACTAGGAAATGCTGGCTACTCCTGTTAGCATCTTCACACCTTCTGGTTTGAGTTTGCACTCCCAGATAGTGGCCAAAGCAGTGCTGTCAGCCTCTAGAAGCTTCCTGTGATTATTTGGTTCGTTCTGTCTGGAAACCAGGCTCTGAAACCACCGAGCTGTGCCCATCTCATCCTGTTTGAATATCAGCATACCCAGACACATAAACAATGTGCTTCTTCACGAGGCAGTGAAAATCAATGAGGCTTTGAAAAGACATACTCTTTAAAGTCATGGCCTTATTTGGGAACTTGCGAGAAGCTTGGCTGTCACAAGAGAATATTTTGGCTCCATGACAGTTTTCTTTATACGGTTCTTCAGTGAGGAATCTCCTGGGTTTGTGCAGTGATAGCTTACAAGTGTTGTGTGTCTTTTTTTACCCCTTCCCAGGAATATTTGCTTGAGGAGAAGCCAATATGTTGGTCAAAAGAGGACTTTGGCCTCTTTTGACCCCTCTTGTCCAAAGTATGTAGAGAAAAAGCAGGTTTTCAAAGACAAAATGAAAAATCCCTGGTATTTCAGTATTCCTGAGCAAACTCACATATGTTTTTATCATAATTCTCTATACTCTTTTTATTTCTTACTACTCATTTGTTGAGTACTGCCTTCTGTTTATGTAAGTGTGGAATTGTTTAGGAATAATCTGGTCTGACATCACACTTTTGATCCTTACACTCCTTGGGAACATTTCCTTCATGTTCCTAACGCCTTGGGAACTGTGGTGGGATAAAAGAGCCTGCATGATAAAGATAAATAATAAACTGAAGGGAGGGTGTCAGAGACAGAAGCAATTTAGACTTGGAGTTGTTTGGGGAGAAAGAGAGAAGAGAGGGATTATCTCAGCAGCATTTTGAAAGGGTTTCAGAAGAGGTAGTTGAAAGAGAAAGAGGAGTTAGAGAAGAAAGGTGTGATTATAACCTAAAAATCACTGTGGCTGTTTCTGAATCCCCTGTCGATATGATATAGAGGTGGAATATAAAATTACTTCAGAGACTTAAGGTGCACAATTTAGTGAATTCTGGAGGAAGAAGGGCCTTCAGGCCACATTGGTGTTGGAGACCTGGGGCACAATGATGGGCAATGCCATATGGATCTGTCACAACACAGATACCAGAAAGGACACCCTCAAGCATCAACAATACTCTTAAATAAATATAGTTTTTGGGGAAGTTGAGAAGTCGAGGGGAAGAGGGTAAGGTTTACACAGTCTGGCTGTGGGACTAGTACCTGTCCCTCACATCCTCCTTCCTACGAAGGCTACAAAATACCCTTCTCCCCAGGATATTGAATCCTCTCCTCCAGCATCCTTGTCAGGTTTCCCTTGACCTGTTCTTGCTGTTCCTGTGCTTTTACTGGCCCAACACGCATTTCAGCTCTTTTCTGCTCTGCCCAGTGCCTTTCTGTCCCTGAGGAGGTGGGGAGGCAGCTGCACAGGCTGGGCTCTGTCCCCAGTCCTGCACTGCAGTGACAGAGGTAATATTTGGCTGGTGCTGGTGTGTCTTTGGAGAAAGGGCAGGGGGAGAGGCCAGAGTGCCTGGAAGAGAAGCAACCCAAGGGTCCAGCATAGCACTAATGTCACTTAATATTGTGCATCTAATATCAGCCTGAGGTAGCAAAAGGGGCAGTGCCCATGGCAGTGGATGGGAAAGGAAGATTCATGAAACTTGAGAGAGCTTGAGCTATTTGCAGCCAATGTGGGGAATGCATCTAGGAATGTGAGGCTGGAAGCAGCATGTGTCAGGCTGATGTGCAGTGCTCTGAGAGAGAAATGTGAGTTAACAGTGTTGAAGATTAGGGATTCTTGTCTGTGGCTGGAAACTTAGAACGAATTTCAGGAGCAAGGGGAATAATTTTTGGATAGTATTTGAGGGTTTGTGATCATTTCTCATTTTATGAGTCTCGTGAATTGATTTTCAGAGCCTTGCTATTTCTGTCTTCCCTTTCAAGGTCATTGAGATGCACTCGTTACTCCGTAGCTTCATTCATTAGATATTAGCTAAGCTGGGATTTGACTAGGATGCTTATCTGGGATGACCTGAACCATTTGCTTCAGGAAGTCATTCATACTTGAAAGGACAAATGTATCTCATGTTAAAGGACGGGTCATGTTCACCTCTCTTTCCCTCCAAAGATGAGGGAAGGAGGATTTGACTCATGAATAAATATTTAATACTTGAAGATACAAGTCAGTTGTCTGAACTGATGTGGTGCCCATTTCCATTTCAAATGATCTGGAGTATCCACGTGCTGGATGTGTGGCTGATGGCCATGACCAGCTGGATGCCAGACACTGTGCACATGCTTGGATCCCTGGATTTGAACCCCAAGCAATGCTAGGCAGGATGGCAGTGGGAATATGCAGTGTTTCAGCTGTGAGCAGTGCTGGGAGGGAAAAGCTTTTGCTTGCTGCAGTTTGCTGTAGGGTTTGGTGTACAAATATGAGTCAGTGGAACTAGAGCCAGATCGCTGAGACTGCAAAACCCACTCCTGATTTCCCCTTCTGTCCCTTCCTGGTCCTGCATACCTCCTTTGTGCAGTTTTGGGATGGACAAAAGTGTATCCCATTGCTTTTCCCAAGGTTGTGACCTGATAGCGGGACAGACTGGCTATGTTCTGCGTGGCTTGCCACTTAGTCTAGCCTAAGTGATGAAAAGGGCCCCCTCAGCACAGGTAGGGAGGCAATTGGTGTTGTACTAAGCTTGATTCATGGGAGTGTAGGGCAGTTTGTACTACTGCTCCTTACCTGGCTGTAAAACTGCTACCAGCTCTACCACAGGTAGTCAATCACGGTTGTATAGGCTAAGCAGGCAGCTTTTTTAAAGACAGAATGAGAAAATGGGATCATTCAGTTGAGAAACGATAAGCCATGCAGTTACAGCTGGGCAAGTAGTGTGTATGTGAGACCACCTCCTGCTCTGCTCCTCCTCCCGAGCTGTCCTGGTTTCTTCTGGCTGGGTCTTGAACAGAAGTGGTGGATGGCCAGGGCTTAGGGCTGCTGGGACAGGTCACAGTAATGGTTTGATTTGTCGAAGACCTTCTTAGTTCAGACTGTGCACTGAGCAGAGGCTGGGGGCTGGCAGAGGCAAAATGAGAATTCAGACTTCATCAGTGACTTTGCTACACAGTCCTGAAGCAAATAGTGGGGCTTTACTCACTATTCCAGCCACAACCTCAGAAATCCTGTTTTTATTAGAGAAGATACAGGAAGATTAGGAGATGCTTAGAAAATTCTGGTTATAGAATGCAAAACAAACTGCCCCAAACATGGGGTCTCTGTTAGTGTTTTGCTTTTTTATGAATTTTAGTGCTTGTCCTTTCATTAGGAAATTGAATCTCATCCCTACTACCACTGGAAATTGGAGAACTGATGATGTTCAAATGATGTGGGGTCCTAAATGCTGCCTGGGTTCGTGGATTGTGTAAAGGCTTTTGCTGTGATGCGGTTTTTGTAATTTTCATGCATTTGACTCTTAACGTGTAACATGCAGCTTATGTTAAAAAGGTACTTTTGTGTTCATTTTGACACATCCTTTAATTAAAGTGTCAGATCTAATACTGTTTCATGGAAAAAGCCAGTGGACCCTCTCCAACGAATCCAGCAGGAGCAGCAAAAAGCAGGAACTGTGATATTTCTCAGCTTCTTAAACAAAAACAAACCAAAAAACCACAGTTTTTCAATGTTCAGTCTTTCTTTATGTGAAGAACAAGTGAGGGATAGAAACATGATATTCAAAACAATACTTTGCAACATCAGCTTCCTGCTTTGGTTTTGATTTGCCTTAGAATATTATAAAACATTTCTCCTTGCTAGATCTGGCTCAAAAATATTGGGTCACACTGATGCTCTGCGAAGAGATTGGTAAAGTTGGCACCTATCCATTGACCATCTGCAGGGGTCAGCATGGCCAAGCCACATGCATTTCAGAGAAATGCACCCTGAGGTGTCTCCTGGGTTGTAGAATATACTTGTGGCCACCCCTAACTTTCCTCCAGCCCTAAAGGAAGAAGGCAGCATGAAGTCTCAGCATTGTGGTCTAATTGTGTCAGTGGTTCTCGTTAAAGATGATGTATAGTCTTCCTCCCCTATGTGTGCTTTCCTTAGGGAGCGGGCTTTGTCAATAAATAAATTCCACATGAGATATCGCAAAGGGAAGAGGTTGTGGGAATGACCTGATGTTGCTTGTGGAACATCTGCTGTAGCAGCCAGACACACTTCAGGAGCAAACTGTTCTATGCCCAAGGGATGGGAAGGTCCTGCTCACAGAACCAGAGTTGTGGAGGTTGGCAAGGACACCTGGAGATCATGGAGTCCAATCCTTGCTCAGGACCTTGTCCCGCTGAGTTTTGAATATCTCCCAAGATGCTGATGCCAACCTTTCTAGGCAACCTGTGCCAATGTTTGAGCACTCATGGTAGAAAAGTTTCTTCTTATTTCTGAATTGAATTCCCTGTATTTCAAAATTTGTACTTGTTGCCTCTTGTCCTGTCACCTCTGAGAAGAGTCTGACTGTCTTCTTTACTCCCCCATTGTGTATTTTTACACAGTAGTGAATGTGTCTAGAATGATGTGATGTCAGAGGCCTTGTAGTGATAGGCCCAGGGGGAATGGCTTAAAATTGAAAGAGGTAATGTTTAGATTAAATATTTGGAACACATTCTTTACTGTGAGGATGGTGAGGCACTGGCACAAATTGCCCAGAGAAGCTGTGGCTGCCCCACCCCTGGAAGTGTTCAAGGCCAGGTTGGATGGGCCTTGGAACAATCTGGTCTAGTGGAAGGTGCACAGCTTGGAACGAGCTGATATTTAACATCCCTTTCAACACTAAACATTCTGTCATTCTATGTTCCAGGTGAAATTCCGGGCCTTGACCCGATCTGAGCTTTCACATTATGTGTGTGTTTAAAATGCACGTAAGCCAATAGCTCCTGGCTGCTGTGATCTTGTGCTGCAGAGAGCTTGCTCAACTAATACATTTCACCCATGGAGTTTTAGCCACTGCAGCATGGTTACTTTTGGCCAAGAAGCAGAACTATAAAACTTAGCCTTCATTTTTCTCTTGTCTACATCCTAACATCTAACTAGAGAGTGGAGAGGTACGAGTGTTACAACCTACCCTAGAAGGCAAGGGTAATCCAAGTTCTTGTTAGTAGATCACTTGGGACAGATTAGAGGAAAACGATGCTTAATGATCAGTGTAAATATACACGTGTAGGGTTTATTGCAGAAAAATTTGGTTGCACAGGAAAATAGGTATGCACCCATTTTGGTTGTTGTTATCTATAGCAATACGACGAGATGAAAGCATAAAAGTATCGCTTAAGAAAATATATAAGAAAGAGAAAGAAAGGATAAGAGTAGAAAGATCTCACCACCCATGGGCCTCACACTGAGGCTTGGTTGTTTTATCTTTGATGTTTGTTGGTCAAAGTGATGGTTGCAGACTGATTCCATGAGGAGGAGGAGCAGGTGGAGCAGGAGGTGGTGGAGGTGGTAATCTCAGAGAGACACGGGAGAAAAATCCCCAGAACACCCCATCTATTGGGTTTATATTCACTCAGGTTCAGGTAGGAACATCCAGGTACCTCCCTTGGGGCGGGGGCTTTAAACCGGATGATGTAATGTTGTTGATCAGGGGCACTGCGGGAGTCTTTGACACCTTCTAAGATGTTACAGCTGCCCGTTGCATCGGTGCGGCTTGGCCATTATGGCCCATTACGGCCCATCGGCAGAGGTGAAGACCTTCAGGCCACATGTGAATGTCCCTGCCCGGCAGGGGAGTTATCACAGGGGAGTTCACTGGAGTGAGGACAAGGGGACAGGACCTGCCTGGTGGGGTTTGCCCCTTTCCTTACCTCGCTCAACAGCAGCTGTGGCCTGCAGGCGTGTGCTCACCTTCTGCACCTGGATGGGTCCTTTGCCCATCGGCAGCTTCTCCCCTGAGTGTCTGAGCCGTCAGCATTCCAGTCGCTCTTCCAGTACCACTTGTGGATACATTCCTCTCCCCAGACCTGGGATGATTAGACAATAGTATCCCCATTATCTTATCTCATGTTCCCCTCACAGTCCAAATTCCAGTTGATAGGATATCTGGGGAGGTGTGGGCTTTGGGGGTGGTTGCAGGTGGACAGCTGCTTCTTTGCAGCTTGCGCCAGCGGGCAAACCTTCTATGGTTTTAGAAATATTCAAGCTATTAACTGTTCCAGTCTCTCACAATAAGAAGACCCAGTTGTTACTAGGAGTACTCTTCTAACGTTTACCAGAGAAGGTGTCTAGTAGACACTGATACTTTCCATGCAGAATAACTTCTGTCTTGCCAGTATACTTGATAATGAGTCGCAAATTCAGGCAATAATGTGCCCATTTGTGTGGGGGAAGTTGCTTGGTTCATGGTGGCTGCTACTTTTGACTGCAAGCATGCCACTGTAAAGTTGAAACACTTACAAGAGCTAGGCCACTGGCTTCCTTGGAGATGACAAGAAGCCAGGGTGTTTGTGGTGGTATGTGTATTTGTATTTGTGTCAGGAGTACACAGGTGTGTGTTTGTTGAGATATGAGGTGTACACCCCACATAAGTGTCCAGATGTTTTCTTGTGAAGTGCCCTTTAGTGGATGACTGTGAAAAATTAGGTTCACTCTCCTGTGAGAATTTAGAAGTTTTAATAAGAAGACAATAAGGGACAAATATAATAAAGCAAAATTTACAGTGCCGGGTACCCTTGGCACTCAGCCAAGAGCACACCTGCTATTGGGGAGACCCCCTTTACATACCTTTACTATTGCATCAGCCTAATGCATATTCACTAACAATTATGCATATTCAAACTTTTCCCCAAACTAGTTTACATGTTCCAGGAACTGTTTAGCACGGCTCCTCCTCAGGTCCGCCTTTTTAGAGCATGCGCATTTCTTGGCTGTGGTTTTGTTATCACCTCCAGCTTGGATTTTGGTCCATGGCTTTTACAGACGGTAGTTGCTGATAGTTGGTAAGTCAGCAGCAGGGGTCTTCATTAAACGTTCACTGGATGTTATCCAACCAAGCAGACAGTTCAATTATCACAAGCACAACTATATCAGCTATTTTACTACAGAAATAAAGGCATTAGTTATTGTTACAAAAAAAACCTATATCTTTACAGCAAAGCTACTTTAACATTATACGTATAGTATTCACTTTAATGTTTGTGGAAAGCCAATATTATAATATGTATTTATCACAATGACCTTGGTTTATTCAGACACTATTTTCAGTTCCACTGACATTTCATTTGATAGTGGTGATAATGCTGGTCAAGTTTTAGCCTCTCACTTCTCTTTTTTCCCCACTTAATCCCTCACAACTTGGAAAAAGTCAAATTGACTAATTTCAGCTAGCTTTAAGGAAGTTTCCAACATACATTTCCGTTTTTTTTCTCTGACAGTGTGTTCTGTGTTCTGCTCTGTGTTTGTACAGATACTAATCAGCAAAGATGTAGCTGCTGTAAGATACTGTGGCTGTCATGTGAATATTGAGGCAGTATAATTCATTATTACAAAGCAGACTTCAGTCTGCAGCATGATTCAAATTTATCTCTGCTGAACTGAAAAAAAAAGGTTGATAATTGTTTATCGAGGAAAAATAATACATTACCACCTTCCACTTAAAATTTGTATATCCTTGTCCCTTTCCATGGAAGGGATTTTTTTTTTTAATCAATAGGGTCATAGAATGGTTTGGGTTGGAAGGGACCTTACAGACCATCTAGTTCCACCCTCATCCCCTGCCATGGTCAGGGACACCCTCCACCAGACCAGGTTGCTCAGAGCTTCATCCAGCCTGGCCTTGAACACTTCAAGGGACGAGGTGTCCACAGCTTCTCTGAGCAACCTGTTCCAGTGCCTTGCCACTCTCCCAGTAGAGAATTTCTTCCTAATATCTGTTCTTAAGTGACCTTTCAGTTGGAAGCAGTTGTCCCTTGTTCTGTCACTACATTTTTTATGATTTTAAATAATTTCTCATAAAAAGGAAGGAATACCCAAATCCTGGTCATATCAGCTAACATTTGCAACCTATACAGACTGAATCTTAGTTTTTGGATATTTGATGGTTTGACCATATTTCTTCTTTTACTAATTTGAAATTATCTCATATATCCTTGTCTGTTGTTCATGTAAATTGCTTTTCCATTTTCAGCTTTCCATGGCAGTCAGCACCATACAGTCCTACTGGATCCTATCCATACTTGACTGGATATTTCAGGCACTGTTGCAGTGATCGATAACTTAATAATCCGTATGGAGCTTTTAGTTTTCACCCCAACTGGCTCAGTTCTGTTGGATTGCTAGTTGTGACTTGGTGCTGTCCCCAAGGGCTGATAGAAAATCAGTAAGAATCCCATTCTCTCTGGTTCACTCCAGTGCGTCTTCCCTAAAGCACTAGAATAAGGCAGATGAGGCTGTATTTGGAAAAACACCCCCTTTCAGCCCTGTGAGTTGCTGTGCGCTCGTCTGCACCTGGTACAGGGTATCAGTTCATGAAAATGGTATGTGATACTCCCAGCATGATAAGAGTAAAGCCGTGGGAGAAGAACGTGGGGAAGGCATCAGCCATCCTGTGATCAGGAATCTCAAGCCCTGAGATTTGCAAAGCGTGAAGCATACTTGGGCCAACGTTGAGAGGGAAAAAATTGATTTTTCCTGCACAAATATTCATGTGCTGTGATAATTCCAAGCTATATAAATGAGGAAGGATTTTTTTGGTGATGCTTGACATCGGAAAGGTTGACTTTCATGGTCAACCTGAAAACCTGAGAGTGAAAAGAGAAACCTGAAATGTGCTGGATTATTCTTGTCCATCAAAATTCACATTGTATTTTAAGGCAACACATAATAGAAATCCCATTGATAAAAGACGGAAAAAAAATGTTCATTTTTGCTTCACCCATCCTTCCCTTTAACAGCTGAAGCTTTGAGGCAATACTCCAATAGTGAATATATACCCTTGTTCAGTAAACTTAAGGGCACTGCAATTATTTTCACAGTTTCCTCAGTACCTGAACAAACTAAGGTAGCCCCTCCTTTTCTGTTTAAATAAACATTTTCAATCTTATTTTCTTAAGCCCAAGAAAGACTTTCAAACTCAGAGACAATTCTGTTGAAAGGAGATTTTTCAGCATATTCTGGGATGCTGCATGTGATTGCCACATTCTCCACTGTGCAGAAATGTTGGAGCTGCAGTGAATGAACACTCATTAGATATACTCTTGTTGGCTCATTTCCCTTCTCCTTTCTGTTTTCCTCCTCATGAATTGAAGTGAATGCTGAATTTTTCAGCACAGTTGCGGGGGTTTTTTAGAGTGGTCTGAATATCACTTCAGCATACTGATAATGCAGGCTTAATTGCAGAAATCCACTGTGTTAGTGGCTTTCTTCCTTTCTTGAGCAAGGGAATAAGTAGTTACCTCATTAAAATATCTCAGTCTGTTTGTGATTGGATAATGTCACCGAGCATCTGGCAAAGGCTTTGGTGGAATCTCAGGTCAGGAGGACAAATACTGATACACTGATATTACTGAATAACAGTAAAGCGAGATGTTACACTTGGGGAAACCAGGCTCTTAGCAGACTATCAGCACAAGCCCCTTGCATGCCAGTGAAATACTAGATAAAGCCAGAAATTTCACCAGTATCCTTTGCCTTGTTCTGGTTTGTCATATTTCCAGGCTTCTTTTGCATCCTTTGCTTTTTTTGACAAGCTTTCATCAAGGATAACCACTTCTATTACAGTCTCACTTGTTTGTTAGAGCCCAGCATTAAAATTGCAAATTGTTTCCCAAAAGCTACTGATCGTCTTCAGTGGGAGGGACACTCAAGTCACATCTTTTTGGTGTGATCAGAAGGTGACCTGATCAGAAGGTGAGGTCTGGGTCCCACAGTTCCCATTACATTAATTATCCCACCCAATGTTTAGTAAATTTTTCTTCCATGTGACATAATTTCAATTTTTGGTGAAGTGTTGGACATTTGTCATCAAATGTCTGGACTGGTTATACTGCCAGGCAGGGAATAAACAACTTCTTGTAAAAAATTTCATTGCTGGCTGTGGTTTCTGACATAATTTCTGTCTGCTTCTCAAGACCTTCAGTCTAGCTCAGGGCACAAGAAGTTACAGTCTTTGGCAAAAAGTTATAAGGACGTATTATAACCCTGGATTTATTTATGCGTTTGGCCATTGCGTGTGTTCATGTCACTTTCTGAAGCCCCAGTGAGTTCTGTTCGGTTAAATTTCTTGCTGAGCCTCATTCACGTCTACAGTAGGACGTGATGGTCTCAGATCTTACTGTTGAATATGGGAATCCTAGTAATTAATTAACCAGAATTGAGACTACTGGTTGTCTCACAAGATAGAAGTCCTGCTGTTTCTGTCTGTAATGCTATCAGCTGTTGTGAATGTGTTGGCCAAGAAAAAAAGTGAAAATGTTATCCTAATGAAACCTTTCAACAGCTGACCTCTGCTGTATATGAAAACTTTCTGGAGGATGTTTGCTTTTCTAGTCCTTCACAGTGAACTCATTGATGACAGAAGCCTTGACTTGAACAGCTGAGTATTTATTTGCATAGTGGCTGTTGAGAAATTGCAGAAACTGGAAGATCAGATAGTGATTTTGTCAACTTTGTTTCAAGAAGAATGCTTAGGGGAAGCAGTATGTTTGCTCTTAATTCTGTAGAAAGGTTTTATTTTAGATAAACAGCATGAAAAAGAAACACCTTTAAAGTGAAAACCAGCCCTTTTCAACTGGATTGAAGTTGGGAAGATTGTGGTGAGCAAGAAAACAGAAGTTCAGAATTCCATCTTTCCCCCATGAGGGATCTTGGCTAGCTCTGAAGGCATAAAACTATTTCCTACAAAGTCAGTAGCAGAACGGTTGCCTGCAAGGGGTACCTCTGCCGTGCCCAGCTGCTTGGGTGCTGTATACAGTGAGCATACTTGTAGTGAAGTTCAGCCTAAATATGGAAGGCAGCTTCTCTTGACGGTTGCATTGTTCTCCTCTCTGCCAATTTTAATGTTTTATTAGGCTGTAGCCAGAATCACCTACCTCGCAGTCCTTCTCTTGCTGGATGCTTGTGGAAGAATTAATTTCTGTCAGATGGTGTGACTGCATGTGTTTTAGTGTTCCTACAGCGTGGCTTTATTGTCACTTAACACTATCACATTTGTTTAAAGGAAATAAAATGAAACCCAAGGTCACTACTACGTTAAAAACACCATGTCTCAAATAAATGTGGGGTTTTTTTGTTTCCAGTGCTGGGGTTTTTGCCATGAGTGCCTTTTCCTTTCATTCCAGCCCTTTCTGCCTATATTTTTCAGAGCCATGAGATCAGATGCCACAGTTACCGTGGCCTGTCCCCAGTCACTGTGTCTAGGAGATGTGGCAGTCTGTACACTTTGGATGCTTTTCCAGCCTTCAAATCCCGCAGCTCAGTGGGACAGCCATTGCCCTAGAGCACAGTGAACCCCAGGAGCTGTAGTTGGGTTTCAGACTCCAGCCAAAATCCTCCATGTGTTTCCTTGTGCCAGAAACCAGCCCTAGCAGTAAAAGAGGTGGGGAGCAGCCCCAGAGGTAACTTTGAATTTGCTGTCTCCCTGTGACTCCCAGGCAGCATGTTGCCCCACTGCCCCATTGTCTCTCCTTCCCGGGGCTGGGGTTGATTTCCCAGGATTTGAATCTCCCTTATTTCCAGCAGTCCTCACCTTTTACCTGCTCTCTAGCCAGCAGGTGAGTGGCAGAGCCCGTCCCCCCTCTGCTTGGGTGATGCTGGCACCCCTGGGTGTCCCCACTCTGTTGTGGCTGATGCTGAGGCTCCTCTGGTGTGTGCACAGCCCCAGGGTAAAACCTCCCCCTGGCCCTCCCCGTCACGCTGCGGAGTTTGGCTGCCTGGGCAAAGTCTCCCAGTCTCTCCCATAGCTAACACCCACACAATCCCTAAGCAAACTGGTGGTGGGAGTCATCCGGCCTGTGATTCTTGCACGTCCGAAATTTCCAAGGGATTCCTACGGGGATGGTGAGCTCTGGCTCCTGGTGTTTGGGGTGTGTTCCGCAGCACTGTGAGCTGTGTTTACTCAACCTCCGCATGCATCGCTGTTATTCCAGAGGAGCAGATGTGCCGTCCATTGCCAGGCTGTTCCAGGAGCTTGTCCGTGTGCTTCCACACTCCGCAGCAGTGGGACCTCCCCACACAGAGGAGGTGCAGGCGGCACCCCTGAGCCCGGGGTGCCCCGTGGCTCCCGGTTCCCCCGGGGGTGGGTTTGAGCGGCGCGGGGCGGCCGGCACAAGCTGGTGTGGCCGTGCCGGGGAGGTTGTCTCCGTGTGTCGCCCCTGGGGTGCGCAGCGGATGCTCTGCCCCCTGCGCTGGCTGCGCTGTTGCCATGGAGATTGCGTGCGCTGTTGCTAGGCAGCTGAAGCATCCTTGCCTGCACACTGCAATGCCATGAAATGCTCAACTTTCCTCATTCCTATCTCCCTTCTGTGATCTCGCAGATCTGACTCCTTTGGCTCTTATCCCACTTCATTCAGTTGCACTGCTGCGATTTCTTGGTGTTAACCCTGTAAACCCTAAAAAGCCCACATGGCACTGCAAATAGGGTTTATGGCAATGAGTTCAGGGCTGAAGGAGTTAAAGTGGTTGGGGATAGACTACAGAGGAAATGATTTCTAGCAGATAAACTAGTTTAAATGTTCTGGCATTCATGGAAGGGGAGGTTTGTGGATGCAGTCTTTTGTTCCATCACTGATGGTTTAGATGAATAAAAACAGACTAAAATATCACTACAAGGTAAGAAAATCAGCTTGAATGGGCCTGATTAATCTCTTCGGTTATGATATATATTTAGTTTTTTAGTATCCTCTGCTTGTGCTTGCTGATTTTGATGTAGCATGTGAATGATAATTTAGCTGTGAAGCCTGTCGCGTACCATATTTGACTTATTTGGCTTGAATAATAAAGATATCAGCCTGTATTCTTGGAGTATACTGCATTAATCAGACTTGCAGGAATGATCACATGGTACTCTATCGCCTTTTCCTGTTAGCTGCTGCTTGTCAGCAGCTGGCTGAGCTGTAGGCTGCAGGCCAGTATCTGCATACCCTTTCTCCTCAGAATATTTCAAATATACTCTCTCGTCATTATGCATTTTGCTGCAGTTTGACAAACTAAATGGTCCTCCTGCACGTTAAGAAGATTATTTTAAATTTCAGAGCATTTGTGTAGTTGCTAGGCCATGTATGCATTTGAAGAATTCAGGTAGGCTCTCTGTTTTATACATCAGTGTGCTTGGTTTTTGTTCTCACAAGGTTTTTGCTGTGTAATGTCAGTCAGCTCTACAGTTAGTTCTTCAATGTGCAGATATTTATTGTGTTTTAGAATCTCAACCCTGTGCATGGGGAGAAGTGCTTGAAGGGTTCGGTGCAGGTAACGGTAGCTTAACTGCATGATGAAGTGCAAAGCTGGGTAATTGATTATATCTTGCACAAATTTCATAGCCATGCAGCCAGGAACAGCGAGAACAGGGTAGTTATAAATATAAACCAGAAACTGTTCTCTTTAAAAGGGTCTTTGCTATTTTTAGTTCTGGAGAATCTGACAGATGCTCCTTCAAGATAAAATACTGATGGTGATAGAGAAGAGAAAATTAATGCTTGGATTGTACATAAGATTATATTTTATGCTGCTGCAGAGTATACATGTCTTTTTCATAACCTTGTAGCTGCAGAATTCCTTATGAATTACATTTAAAATAAGAATATTGTTAAGTTTGTTGGGATTGGTTTGTTGCTTGCAAACATTTGAGCAACTGTGATTGTTAGAATATAAAATTAGCACTTTTTATTTGATATCGGTTCTGCTCAGTATTGCCTCTGCCCCCTCTCCTCCTCCATCCCCACCCCCAGTATAACTCCATCCTTATGCAAGTATTGAGATCTATTAAAACCCTAACAGATATTTGAAGACATGAAACAGAATTTCTACCCTCACTAACAGACAATTATTTTCCTATACAGTTTGGGACTTGAAAAAATTCTGGTCAGTAGTTGTGGGGTAGGGAGTGTCTCACTTTTTGTAAAAAAATTTTTGGTTAATGAGTTCAGCTCTTGTAACTTGGGTTATAAAATTGTCCAGATAAAATGGTGACACTGTTGAAACAGCACTAGGCATCACCTTACGATACGTTTGTTTGTATATCAGTGTTATAATGTATCTTAAAAATACCCCTTCTTTTTGATTCAAAAAAATGAATTGCTTGACCAAGTATGTAACTAGAGGAGATGATGGATTCTCTTTCTATACACAATGAGCATTCTTTATCAAATACCTTAAAATTAAACTTTCTACCCTCAGATGAGATATTTTTAACATTATTTCTGCCTTTTGTTAGGCAAATATATTGGCAATTTCCATTATTTTGTGACTTGCTGCTCAGTTCTGTGTGTGAGTGGTGGCAAAAGCAGGTACAGGACACCCCCACTCCCCAAAATGTTCTGATTCCAGCTGCAAGGGCTGAGGAGATCCAGGCTGACTGTGTATATTCCTCCTGTTGTGAAATGCAGCATGAATGCTGTCTGAGGGAGAAGATTTTACTGGAAGACCAGATAATGCTGTGTAACTGCTGTTGTCAGGGCTGTCAGGAGATGCTTGGAATCTTGACATTGCTGATTGTTGGCAGTAAATTAAGGTGCAAATGGGCCCCAAACTTACTGTGCCACTTACTATGCCCACAGAGTTGTTTGTATTTCAACCAGTTGGTTGGGTCCTATTCTTAATTGAGTGAAATTCTCAATAAATCTACAATGAGAAAAAAAAAGGATGTTTTTGAAATTCTGCTTTAAAAGTCTTAGCTGTCTTTCAGTGGCTTTCCTAGACACCTTGGGCCACAAAGACACCTAGTTTTATGGCAGGAATGGTCCAATGCTGATTACACACCCATTAGACTTATTAAATTACTTGTCATCCTCTCTTAGACTTGATTTGAAAATAGTATTAACATTTGATGTGCAGACTGCTAGACATTTTATTTTAAATTTTCTGCACTGGTAGGGCTGGCGTGTCTGTATAGCAGCATTTAAATGGCATTTATTTTATTTTATTAGGAATTTCTGTGGTGTTTTGTTGAGGTCTCATCTGCATGTTGATGGTTTTTTTTACGGTATGACTATTCTCGTGCCTGTGGCTGTATTAGATTTTGATGGCATCAAAACATATCTTTCAAGATAAAGATGAAAAGGGGGTCTAGTTGAGCAGTGGGGTGGCAGCCTCCCTCCCATGGGCTCCTGGAAGCAAAGTGGCTGTAGCAGCAGAGGGCACTCTTCTCTGGCCTAAGGGCACCTGCTCCGGGGTTGCCTCACTCTCTTTTAAAGGTTCCAGTCTTCCACGTGCACAAAACACTGGCTTGCACTCATCTCTCACCTTGACTTCGACCTGAGGTGGATGCTCACGTGCGGGTTGCAGCAGCAGGGCTGTTTCCATCTGCCAGTGCACCCCCAGGCCTTGAGTACCCAAGTGTCCCCAGGAGTGGGGAGCCCAGCAATGCCTGCTCATGCAGACCCATCCATGACATCTCTGTGTATGTTACTCTGCTTTTTTTTTTCTGCCTCCACACTGTGCCCTAGACCTGCAGGACTCCCCAGATGGGTGGTGCGGGCTGTGGCACCCTAAGCCCATGCCAAGAGGCATCCCTGCAATCAGGCCTCCCAAGTTCCCCCAGTGATTTCATTTTGATGCAGCCATCTTCACTTCCCTGGTGAAATGGTGCCAGGTTATTTTTGTGAAGTGTTAAGCAGCTGCTGGACCTCTCTGAAGAACTGTCTCAGTTAAAGACTGTACTGTTTGTGAAAAACTTATTTGTGAAGCCCTTTGGGATGAAATCTTACCCGTATGGTTACTGGCTGGCTGAAGAGAGACTTAAGCCTCTGAAAAAACAGGGAGCAAATCCATCGAATAATCTCATAGCTCCTTGTATCAGCCAAGCTTGGTTTATCTTCCTCTTGGAAAGAACCTAATATCCCCTGAAAAACTTTGATTGCCTTTAAAGCAGGGGTTAATGGAGCTAAGCCCCCTCTCAGTCCATATGGGCTTCAGCTTTCTGTGTGCTATGGGCTGGGCCCATTTTATTGCTGATTTCTGCACTGTCTTCATAAAACCCCAAAGCTTGCATACATTTGGGTTATAGTTGGAGGCAGGATTGTTCATAAGCTGTGCTTTTATGATCCGCTGCTGACCGCACTGTTGTGAGATGACTTTGCACGTGAAGCCATCAGGAGGATGGTGCACTTGGCCACGAGCAGTACTCCTCATTTGGTATCTTCCACCCAGATTTAGCTCTCTAGTGGCAGAACTCAAATGCATTTTCTTTTCTTTTGTTGCTATGCCTTTATCTTTCTGGGATGTTACTTGGTATTCTTCGCAGTGAGCTGGTGTCTGTCTATTTCTGCTACACCGCCCACCACAGCATCGCAGTATTTTTAACTACATCTTCTATTCCCTCATCCAACGAGCAAAACTGAGAACGCTACAGGAAGGAAAATGAGTCTCTCAAAGCGAGCTGGCTCTGAACGGAGGAATTGAAACCCACCGATGAATAGAAAGCAAAGCTCAGAATGAACATAGAGCATTTGGGTGCCATGGTGCATGGGGAGCCTCTCACCTGCTGATCCCCAAAGCAGCAGCAGCATTAGGAGATGTCCTCTGCGAGCAGGTGATCCCCTGTGTCTTTGGGCAGATGAAGGCATTGAGTTTATATCACCTATAAGCATTTCATGGCTGAGTTTAGCTGCACAATTGGATCAGCACACAGGAATTCTGATGTCTAAGCTTCTTTTGCTGCTGCCAAGCAAAAAAAAACCCAAATACGTCAAATTAGTGAAGAATTTTGGTATTAACATGATTCTGCAAAAATGAATTCTGGTGGCAGGTGCCCATCAAATGCCTGCTGTGACTTTGGCTGCAGCATTCTCCTCTCTCTGGTGACCAACAATAGGACACAAGGAAATGGAATGAAACTGCATCGGGGAAGCTCACATTGGACATTAGGAAAAGATTGTTCACTGAGAGGGTGGTGGGTCGCTGGAACAGTTCCCCAAGGAAGTGGTCATGGCACCAAACCTGTCAGAGTTCAAGGAGTGCCTGGACAACACTCTTAGTCTTATGGTTTGGTTTTCGGTAGTCCTGTGAGGAGCAGGAATTTTGACTCGGTGATTCTTATGGTTCCCTTCTAACATGAGATATTCTAAGATTCTCTGATTTCACTGCTGACAGTTTAGGTATCTCCAGGATATGTGGCATGTTAATCAAAGAACAGTATAAAGGACAAACATGATCATTTTGTAAACATGGATATAACAGTAAAAGGCAGGTGACTTTTCCTTCCCCCTTCCCCAACAAACAGCAAGATGATTTATCAGAGGGACAAAAGGCTGGTGCTCCGAAGGGATGCAGGCCTGTCTCCAGTAGCTTTTTGTGCTGAAAAGTCCTAAGAAGGAGGCCTTTTAAATAATCCCAATTTTCGGAAGTGACACTGCAGTTTGAATAGCCAAGCAACTTTAAGAAGCTGTAGGTGAGGTGACAGCCAGCATGGCTTCACTAAGGGCGAATTGTCCCTTACAAATATGGAAGCCTTCTGCAGTGAGGTTACAGTGTTGGTGGATAAGGGAAGGGCGACTGTCATCATCTGCCTGGATTTGTGCCAAATGTTTGACACTGTCCTGCACAACATCTTGACTCTAAACTGGAGAGGCATGGATTTGACAGATGGACAACTCGAGGGATGAGAAATTGGCTGGATGGTCACACTCAAAAAGCTGTGGTCAACAGCTTAATGTGAGAGTGGACACCAGTGGTGATGGATGTGTGGCATTCTCAGGGGTCAGTGTTGGGACTGGCATTGTTCACATATTTGTTGGTAACATGGACAGTGGGATTGAGTACACCCTCAGCAGGTTTGCCAATGACACCAAGCTGTGTGGTGCAGTCAGCACAGGGGAGGGAAGGGACCTTGACAGGCTTGCCAGGTGGGTCCATGTGAACCTCATGAAGTTCAGCAAGGCCGAGTGCAAGGTCCTGCACCTGGTTCAGGGCAATCCCAAGAACATGGAAGGTGTCCATGGCAGGGAGGTGTGGCTAGATGATCTTTAAGGTCCCTTCCAATTGAAACCATTCTATGACTCTATGATGATAGAAAAGGATTCCTGTTCCCTGCTGCAAGAAATATGATCATATTGATGGGTCAGAAGCATCAGGAGAGTTGCCAAAAGACTACTTCAAGTTGCTACAGGAGTGTAGCTTCTGTGTAGAGGTTTAATGGGATTGCAGGGCTACGGAGAAGTGGAACAAATTGTTGTTCCAAGTTGGTGACTCCGACCTTCCAGGTTAGATGGAGCAGCTAGTGAAAAACACACCAAATGGTGCAATTAATCTTTTCTGACAAGAGGGGAAAAAATTTGTGGAGTAGTTGTTTCTGAGTTCAAAAGGTATTAAAATGAAAGGGAGAAAGCAAGTTTAAAATTGAGAAAATTCAAGGATGGTATCTTGGCAGACCATAATTAGTTGCAGGATCTTCTGATCTGCACACATGAACTCTCCAGTTGTATATCATGTTCAAAATATCCTGTAGGTGCTTAATAAATAACCACAGATGTGTGATCCTGGAAGCTGCAGGCTTGCCAAGTCTCTGCTTGCTCAGTGCTTTCTCTGCAATAGAGTGTGTCCACCAGGGAACCAGCTGCTTATGTTCCTCCCTTTTGTCCTTACATGGATACACGCAAATTCATAGAATCATGGAATGGTTTGGGCTGGAAGGGACCTTAAAGACCACCTAGTTCCAACCCCCGAGCCATGGGCAGGGACACCTCCCACTAGACCAGGTTGCTCAAAACAACATCCAACCTTTCCTTGAACACTTCCAGGGATGGGGCATCCACAGCTTCTCTGGGCAGCCTGTGCCAGTGCCTCACCACCCTCACAGTGAAGAATTTCTTCCTGATACCTAATCTAAACATCCCCTCTTTCAGTCTGAAGCCCTTCCCCCTTGTCCCATCACTCCATGCTCTTGTAAAAAGACCCTCTCCAGGTTGCTTATAGCCCCTTTAGGTACTGGAAGGTGCTATAAGGTCTCCCTGGAGCCTTCTCCTTTCCAGGCTGAACAACCCCAATTCTCTCAGCCTGTCTTTGTAGGAGAGGTGCTTCAACTCTCAGATCATCTTCATGGCCTCCTCTGGACTTGCTCCAAGAGGCTGATGACCTTCTTATGTATGCTGGGAGCCTCAGAGCTGAAAGCAAAACTTGATAAAAACACATTGTTGAAGTTTTTGATTATCTTTTGATTATCTGCAGAAATTGGCAAGTCTAGTTGTTCAATACGCAAATGTGAATATTCCATATGATGCATCTCATCAGAGAAAATGCACAAGCCTAGGGGGCAAATTATGGTGCCAATAAGATCTATAATACCCTTTACATAATCCTTCACCCTTCATTTTGTGACTGAGAGACTAAATTTTGTAATATTTTTTCCAAAACAAACTTGCACTAAATTAAAAAAGGAGGAAAAGGAACTAGTTTTGCATTTTTCTTTTGTTGAAGGTGATTGCCTCAAATCTAGTCTTTGATATTGGAAATTGATTTTAGAACCTCGGATTTTGGACAGTTGTTATTTATCCACACAAGGCATACACCCTGAGGAAATGTTGCTTCCTTAAACAGCAGATTGAATCAAATGTTTTTGCTGACATATTTTTCCCTGTGACAACTGACACTGCAGTTGCCACATATTTCAGTGGTTTAGCACAGAGACATTTGAAGAGAAGGAGAGAAATGCTTCTAAGAAAGTAATGTGAGAATGCTGTTGCTGGAAATGAAGATAAGCACATGCTATTCTCATAGTGGCTATGTTGAAATATTTCTACTGAAGAGGGAAATAGATAGAGACTCTTTATTAGAGGTGGTGAAGTCAGGTTTGGCTAGATTTTAAGGGGAAAATATTCTGATGCTTGGGCATATAATCTTATCCCAAATATAAATACGAAAGGAGATTTATCCCAGGATATTCACTGGATTGGAGGAGCTCCACTGTCTATATTAGGAGGTCATTTCCAGTCACAGTTAGATCAGTGTAAATTGTCTGTGGTGTGTGTACTTAGTGCCTAAAACAGGGGGCTGTCTGTGGAAGCATGGAGCGTTCCCTTCTTTCCTCCTGTGGAACTGCAAACCCTACAGAGCACCAGTCTCACTGGTGCCAAAGGCTTGGTTCAGCTACCTGAGATCTACTGCAGTGTAATTCATTTACAAACCCAAGGAATTTCCTCTCTGTTCCCTTTGCCTTCTAGGCATGATAACCTGTTTTTGCATTTTTCTCTTGTCTCTCTCATCTCCAAAACATGTTTATCCCTTTCTTCCTTTTTTTAACTCTCTCCCTCATCTCCAAAACACGTTTAGCCCCCCCTCCTTTTTTTAACCAACCTTGTAGTAATATTTACAAACAAGAAGAGTGTGCTGTTGTTTAATGAGGATCCAGACACACTTTTCAGAACTGAAAGTAGTTATCAAGACACATATGGAAATTGATGTCAATCTTTAAAATGAAAACAAACACGAGTACAGATGGTTTCTTTAAATAACAGAATTTATGATAATTTTTAAATCCACCTATGGGCATCCATTAGAGTAAGTCATTCTCAGTCCTGCATTTTCTAAGCCTTAGTATGAAGTCTATGAAGATTTGAAGCGCTTCAGCTGAACTTTCATAGAAAACAGCTGCTGCCCACAGCTTCCTACCTTCAGTGCCTGCTTTGTAGCAGAGGATGCTTGGTTTTAGTATTCTGGTGTCTCCCAGAGATGCTCATTATCTCTGTCCCTGTCCCTATCTTCAGGACAGTGTGGATGTCTGCATTCCCTCTTGCCTTTTCTTGTGCAACAAGGCCGAATGGATCAAATTGCTGGTCTTTTTATTTCTGCTATTCATAAGGTAGATCCAGGATATGGAGGCTTCTTCCTATGATACGTTTTAGTCCTTGTGGTGTAAAGCCTCAGACTAACTTCCCATTAAATTTGTCCATGGGAGGGAAGGAGACAGGGGGAAAAAACAGGCTGAAAGGAAATAAAAGGAGAAAAAGACAGGTAAAAATTTAGGGAAAGAGATGATTGAAACATCTTTTTCAGACTGAAGGAGGGTTTTGTATCAAAAAGCTTGTTCTTTCTTCTGCCTGTAAGAATTGGTATAAAAAAAGAAGTATTCCTGCCAGCTTTGCCTCCACAGATTGTCTTTGCTTCATGAGACAGCACTTTTTGATGCCATTTCATGTAGTTAACACTGTTCTGCCCAGCCATCACAGCTTAGCTGCTCATGGCCAAGGGGCTTTTTCTTACTTTTTCTTATAAAGTGACATTAAAGTGGAAGTAACAGATAAGACTCTTTTTGACATGCATTGCAAATTATTTGACATCAAAGTCACATTCTTGTTTTAATTGGGGAATGGAAATCTAAGAACCATATTTCAAAAAGGAAGAAAAATTCATTTTGCACGGATCAGATTTTCACAAGAGCATGTATCGGCTCTGATTATTCCAGGGAGGAGGACCAGCTGGATGCTATTTATGTAGAAAATTGGCCTTGGTCTTTAAAGGCTCACATAGATGTAGAGCATTTGAATTATTTGAAAGTTTCTGTTTGTTTTTCAGTGATGAACAGTGTGGAAAATGTGATCCTAAGCTTGTCTGAGTGTATTGCAGAATGGGGGGAGCAGGCATTTTGACCCTAACATTGTGCTGTGTGGTGCAGCTGGACTGGTCCTGTTATGGTATTGGGACAATTCTGTTGCAAGAGAAACAGCAAAGGATTTAGGAGTCCTAAGTACTAGGAATATAAAGGATGGGGAAAAACCCACCACCACCTTTGGCAAAGGATCACTCTCAAAGCTTGAGGATGACACTTCAAAGACTGTACTGGCTTGTTAGGCAAGATTATTAGTACTAATAAGAGGTAGTGCACTCATGTCAGTAGCTCCTCTATGGTAATTTTTAGCTACTCTGTATAACCAATGGTATTTTCAAAGCTCACTCAGACAGCACAAGCTCATTAAAACAAAGATAGGCATTTATTTAAACTATTTATAAAGTTCAGTGTGAAAAGGAGAAGAAAGAAAATGTGCTATTACAGAAGAAGGTGAAAATGAAGTACCCACAGGGTACAGCCCATGTAAGATATCTTAGTAATTTGACATGAAAACGATGTCTGATTTATTGTGGAAAATCCTGACATTGCTAACCAAGATGTAACAATATCCTAGTTTTGAAGGTCGAAGTAAGAGAAAAATCAGTCCTGAAATACAATGTGATTTCCTAGCACCAAGACCTGGGAAGTGGAGGGGTTTGTTCAAAGGGGACACAGTGCACTTGGCATCACCTCAGCTCCCACTCCAGTTCTGCTCCTTTCAGATACAGTTTTCTCTCCCCAGAAAGGGTCATGTCTGTGCCTGCAAGTGCACAAGCATTGGGTGTGGGTGTGAGCTCAGTCCCTGCAGCTTCTCACGTTCCTTCTGAGCTCCAGCCACACTTGTGTGCTCCGGGTCTTCGCCAGGATAACCCCGAGTGCCAAATACTGGGGATTTCAGCTGGCTGCTCTTGTATGTGTGGGTCAGGGGAAAGCAAGGGGTCAGACACAGACCGGTTTTCCCTGTAGATACACAATTTGACTCTTAGGGTCTGGAATGTGTTTTCCTTTGCTTTTTTGGTTTATTCTGTCTGAAGCATCTGAGGTTATTCTGTCCGGCCTGGTGATGCTGAGGATGAGAGCTCCAGCTCTGCCTCGGTGTCACACACAGGGACTGACACCTTTGGGGTCCCACCAAACCCCGAGAGCCTGCTAAGATTTTACTTCTTGGGGCTTTACCCCATCACCTTCCCCAGTATGTGTTGTGATCCAAGTACAGCACTCAGCTGGCCACGCTTCACTGAATTAAAGTTTCTGGTGCTTTCTCAGAATTTCCGAGGTTTTCAAATCTTTATAGTCAGATCGCATGCTTGTAAATTACATGTGTTTAAATTAAAACAACTGATCTATAAACTCTGTTGCATCTTTTAGTTGTTTCTCAGTACTTCAAAAGGATGATACTGAGCCTTTCGTTGGGTACCATGAATAGAAATGTGAATTTTAAGAATGCATTTTGGGATACACATCCTGATTTATATTAAGTCCATCTGGGGGAGGAGCTGTTGAGAAAATCCAATGCAAAGGAAGCAAAAACCATGCCATTGTGTTGCTACATAGGAAAAATACACACCATACTGCAGCTTTGCACTTGTGGTTTAAGGCGATGATGAGCAGAAAGCATATTTCCAGGGCTTTCTTTGTGAGCAGATTACTTAAACCCGGGTTCCTTCAGATGTCTGAGCTGTCATGGAAGCATTAAGTAAAAAAGTCAGAAACTTGACTAAGACCACTCACTGAAACCTTTATTAAACTTTAAAGAAGGCAATGAAGCAAGGATTAGATGTAGCTGGGTGTGGAAAATAGCTGTGGAAACAGGTGTTGCTTGTCAGTTTGAGTTTTACTTCGATGTTCAAGCAAGCCGAGGCACGCGGGGACAGAGCTGGTGGGCACGCGGGGCGGTGCAGGTGCCCTGAGTTAGCTGGGACTGCACCTCTCGCTGCAATGCCCAGAAACGTGCGTCACGGGAAGCCATCCATCCGGGAACTTGGGCTGGAGGAGTCATCTGGGTTTCCGTAGTCCGTGTCCAGCGTGCAAACTCTAGTCTTCAGTCCAAAATCACTGTAAATTCAAGAGGGGATCAAATCTGACAGTGGCAGTTGTGCCATAGAGCTGAGGATTTGTCTTTAATGCTGGGATTTAGTGCAGACGCTACCAAACATGGTACCTGTGTGTCCGTGGACATGGGGGGCTGTCCCCAGACCAGTTGTTAAGGTCAGAGAAATTGAGGTACAGAGCGTCCTAAATCCTGGGAGTGGCACTGATGAGTGAGATCCAAGCCTGCTCTATGGGTCTCCTTTGTCCAAGGATGCTGTCCCTCTGAAACGTGACTGTACATGTATATATGTACATAAGCATATTTTTGTGTGCGTATTTCTATATTGTTCTGTAAATGAAAGTTTGTATTATGTGAGCACTTTCCTTGAACTTTGCATGCTGGGGTTGCAAGAATAGAGGATGGAGACAATGACGCTTTGTTTTGATTTCTAGCCCAAGTTACTGTGTGGCTTCTAGACAGGACTTGTTTATATCTGTCCATTAGATTTGGCAAAAGGCTGCATGTTTGTTTACACTACTGCAGTTCAAATCTATCTGTCTGCTACACTTAATGACAGAATGTGTGGGCTTTTATATATATGGAGAGATCTATTTATATATAGACATATTTAGGCAGAAAGCAAAGAATGATTTATTTTCATTAGTACATGATTTTAACAGGCAACAGGAAAAGGGAACTTGGTGATAAACCTGCAAAGTGTCAGATCAGAAGGTACAAATCCCAGAAAAGTAGGCATGGGAATATGACTGGGAAGGACTTTTCGAAGAAAAGCACATGAAAATTAATATCAGCTGTTTTACAGGTAAATATCAGGAAAATGCTGTCTTTGTAATGGTAATGATGATAGTGTTCATATAATAGTTAATAGTATCACTATTTTGATGAGGAGCACAGAAATCCCCGAACACTTTAAAGCTGTTCATCAAGGAACTCAGCGCTCTGGCAGAGTTGTTAAAATTATCCCTACTTTGCTGTTAGTAGGAAAAGTAAGGGTAAATGACATGCCAAAGGTCAGATTCCAGATTAGATGTAGTGCTGGGAGTAGGGAACAGGCTCAGACTCTTTCAGCCCATGGGCTTAATTCAAACGTTTGAAATGGAAAGACCTTGCCATGCTGGGAATTGACATTTGAGTTCACTCTTCAGAAAGCTGGTTGTCTTCTACTTTTGTCTTTTTTCGGCAGTGGAAATTAGTCCCACTTTCAGCCATGAGAGGATTAGTAGTGCTGTGGATGCAGTTGTGCAGATGTCTGAGATGAGCTTCATTTCTCCTAACTCTGAATGTCTCCATCCGTCCTGGTCCCTGTAGGCTCCTTGTGTAATCAATGGAGAGAAAAAACTGCTGCTAACGTGATTCATCTGACCTGTTTTAGCCACCTACTTTAGGAGTAGATGAAGCATGCTCTAGAAACAATTTTATTTCTTCTGATTTTAAGGGAGTCCAAATGAAGAACTGATGCTTAGAGGTTGTCTGATCTGGACAAGGTAAAGCAGAACTCACAAGAGTGTAAGCAGCTCTAGTATTTTGTCTGGCTCAAACTGTGGCTTACAGGAGTTTGTCTTTTTTATAGTGGGGTTTTGCATGTGTCACTTTCCATTTTATCTTCTTTACTTCAGCTTCTGGCCCCTGTGTGTTAATGTCCATTAGATTTAACTAGAGTTTTAGAGTACAAATATGTGAATGACCCAGGTACTGTCTCATTGACCACAGCTTTGAATTCAGTTTATTGCTTGAATGCATCTCTTTATTGTAGGAAATGGAGTAAATAAGCTCTCTTGTAAAACATTATGTTAGTCAAGACAGAACTTGACTTCTGATTGGGGTACAAGCACCTCGTCCAACAAGATCACCACTGCCCTCTTGTAGGGAGCATTTTAGGGGTTCTTCTGTTCGTTGTTACCCTGTTTCTTACCACATCCCCTGGAATGTTCTTTTTATTTCAGTTTACTTTAAATTCTCCTTGAAATATATTTGGAATGCAGTGCCTGTGATGCTTATACAGCCACCTGAAGACCACTTCTACAGGGTTACCCAAAGCACTACTGCATCGGTATTCTTAGGTTAATGTGCTCCTGTGTATCCATACAGGCTAATTATAAAATCCCTCTCTCTGTGTTAAGTTGCACAATTTGCCTTGTGATTTTGTTGTGCTTTGGCTCAATTATGTATATGTAATAGCACCCAAACCACTGAAATTCTCTACTGAGATGTCATGAAGCTTTCCAAGGGAAAGATGTATTTAAAAGTCCAAAGAGCTACCTGTTCCTGGATAGTAAAACCCATCCAAATGAGGAAAACTGAGAATAGCTTCCTTCATGTTCTACCTATCTGCCCTTTGGGATGCTGGAGAAGTTGTGAAGAGAATTTCAGGGGATTTCAAAGGGTTCCTGGTGTTTTAAACAACTGAAACACAGAAGTGGATATGTCAAAGCGTATCTGAGCTTCTCCTGGTCTGTGACTTATATTGACAATGTGTAACTTTTGTCATCTCAGTTGGGTGTTACTATCTTTATGCTTTGAATCAATTAGTTAATGAAGCTGGGAGAGCTGACATTTGCCTGAAACCACTTGTTTTTATGAAGTCCTTTGTTTTAAATGTCATCCTAGACCAGTCTAGTTTCACTGGTGCAGTAGTTTGCAAACGCTAAAAAGGAAGTTCCCTTCAAGAAATAATCCCTGTGCTCCTTTTTACATGGTCTTGTCAAAGTCTCAAATTGTTGTGCTTTTTGTAGAGTAGCTGGGGATGTTCTCCATGCAGTACTGCTTTATTCCTGCACTGGATCTGGCTTATAATTCATTAACCATTGCGATAACAAGGAATAAGGATGGACCTTAAACATGGTTCATGCCTTCTGAAAACTTGGGGCAGATGGGCCCATTGCATCCGGTCTACATTTTAAATTCTTTGTCACAAGGATAACCGATAACTTTTTGTTTTAAAATCTGAGCTCTGGGACAAGAAATCCCATATCCCTTCTTACACCTGACTAAGCTTTTGCATCTCACTACTCTGAGAGATACTGCTGTGCACTGAAAAGTGCACGTGAATATCCTGAGCCCATCGTTATTCCAAGCAAGCCTATGTTGAACTAAAGGCTACAATTACCTGCATGTCCCAGGAGCTGTTCTCTTCTTCCCTGGTATTGCCAGCTGCAGTGTGACTGAACTTGTGTGATTCCTGGGGCGTGCTTCCAAATGTCTTACCAAATATTAAGCAGATGAATATGTAAACAATGTTAAATGTTCCTGTGCTAACATCCTTATCACAATTATAAGGTGGCAGTTGCTGTCCCTTTAGTAAGGAAGGTTTGGGTTTTAGTTTTTGTTTAATTTGGAAGTGAACTGATAATTCTCTTCTTGCCAACTGTGGCACATGAGACAATGAACTTCACAGTGAAATTTGACTATAATAAAACACATAATCTGTTTAACTTAGTTTTAAAGAAGGCAATTGTTTAAAGCAGCTGGTGAAGTACACAGATGTTCTGGTTGAGGGCAATCCAATATTGAAATGGCATGATGTGGCAACAAACTCTCATTTTAAAATGAATGGCTGACAAAAGAAATATTTAGTTAAGCACCCTACTCTTAATTATAGTGGCAGATATTTTTCATCTGGAAGCATGTGTTCAAAAGGTGCTGAACAACCGAGCCTTCTTTCTGGCAGAAAATGCTGTGTTGCAGTTCCTTAAGACAGAAAAGATGCATTCACTGGCTTGCTGGACTCAATTCCGCTCTGTGAGTTTGCTGCCTGAGTCTGCAAGTGAAATGACAGTGGCTGTGCAAAGAGGCTTCATTCATCTACAGACATAAGTGTTGTGAAGTCATATAAGAAAAGAAAGCCGAAGGTAACATGCTTGTGTCAGGGTCCTGCTCCTCTACGGGGACCAGCAGAGTTGAATTTTTAAGCTGGGATGGAGACCAGCTGCCTCAGTGAGTTTCCTTGTGGAGACAGCTTTTGATCATAATATTTTACTCATCTTCATGAATGCCTGCCTAGTGAAGCATGGAAGTGTTGGGCTTTCTCTCCCTGCTGCAGAAGAGGAGGTCAACTTATGCAATTTCCTTGCACTTCATTTCTTTGAATTTGCTCAGCTGCCCTCTCGGGACTGCAAAGTCCTTGGCCCTAGGGCCTGCCAATTTTGGAAGCTTCTAAATGTCAAGTCCAATCTCAGTTTTCATTTTTAAAAGTCCAAAGTTCCGTGACTTTTTGCTTGCAGAGAAAACAGAGCTATTCCCAGTCAGTCAAGTCGTGATGCCATTATGTTTCTGGGTATAAGATGGGAGAGAGAATGAGATGTGACTGTTTCTTTTTCCTGTAATAAAATGAGGCATGTTGCCTTCAATTACACCACTTAAATCAGTTAAATAGTAACTTTCCTCGTTATCACAAGGCCCCTGCTTTACACAGACCTGTTCTCTAGTGCCTCCAGCATCAGAAGCTCTTCATAGCCATGCAAACAGCAGGGCAGTTCTGTATGGCCTGGTTCCCGAGGTGGGAGCTCCTCACAGAAGACACCCAAGAGCCTGAGGGGAGAGGGAGGACCAGAGTAGTTGAATGTGTGGGAGTATGGTAAAACAAGAAATTGTGGGTATTTTCTCATTCCCTCTCCTGGCTGCCCAATTTGAAGCCATTACTGGAATAAAGCTGCAGGAGTCTAGCCAGGAAGAGAAGGTAGGTGGGTAAGTGGTATCAAAAGTTTAGTCTGTGACTGAAAGTACAAACCACTTTGCCCTCTTCTATAGCCTCCAAGGCTTCCTCTCTTGGTGCAGATCATTTTATATCCTTCCCTGAGCCGCTCCAACTGCCAGTTCACCACTTTTAGCCCCAGGGTTGTGATTTCTGCCTACCTTCCCTGCCCATCAGCTATCTATCATTGAATTAAAGTGTTAGTCAGACCTTCTGCAGCTGTCAGTGGGGCTGTGGTTGCCTGTGTATCAGTAGGCTGTTGTGTGATGCTTCCTGGCAGCAGGGGTGGTGCAGAGACTATGAAGCTCATCTGGCCAGATAGCACTCGACTAAGCTGAACTTCGTGTCTGTGTTGGCATGATCCCAGTTTATTAGTGTCGTGATAATTTTGACTGAGTTGTATGTGCAGAACTTGAAGTCACGCTTCTTGTTTGCAGGAGAGGCGCAGTGTTTGTCCTTCTGCCATCCTTGTCAGTGAAATGATTTGTCTTTCCTGTACTGATGTGCGTCACCCAGTGTTGTTTTGATTAACCGCCAGCATTTTCTAGAATGCATCATCACAGAGACCCCCCTGCGTCTCAGAGTGTTGTAACCCTGCTGCCTGCTTGCATGGTCTTGGAGGCACTGATAAGAAGAGCCTTGTTCTAGCAGTGTTGAGTCTTCCCAGCCTTTAGAGGACATGAGGCATGTTTGGCATGTAGGAGCTCTTGTCTGAGCTGGAAGGATGAAGGTAGAAAGTATTGAGCTCAGCAACTTCACCATTTCAGTGCAGAACATTGTCAGATTTATTCTTATTCCCACCACTGTTATAGAGACCCAGAGTCAGGATGGGCTTCAGAAAGAAGATGGTGTCTACAAAATGGGGATAGGGAGACTCCTGGTGTGTAAACCTACTAAGGCTGAAACACTCTTCTTTAGGAAACAGCTTCTGCTCAGATGTTTTTCTTTTAAATGACCCCTCCTGGACAAAGTGATGTCTGTATTTCCATGTTACACTATTTTATAATGTGACTTCCCAGCAAAGCCCACCTGTGACAGGAGGTGAGGATATATAGGCTTTAACACATTAATTCAGATTTAACTACCTTTTCAGGAAAATATTTAGAAGTAGCTTCTCCACGTAAGAGGTTTTCTATTGCTAGACATCCTGAAAATGAATGTGCTGCCTCGGGGCAAATGCAGTATCTTCTTATTGCTCATAACATGGTTACTTTAAATCTTCTGCCTTTATTGAGAAAATTATCATCCTTGCTGAGGATCCCTTGTTGAGGATCCCTCCATTAGTCTATCAGGGAGGCGGTTAGTAGAGATGTAGATGAGTCATGTGAAGCCTTGTGTCTCTTAGTGCATGTTTGCAAACCTAATTTTAGTCAGTCTACTCCATTCTACTCTGCCAAAATTAGATAACATTGTTACAGCTATGCAAGTGTTTAAATCAAAAAGATTCTCCTGATAAATATAATTAGGAAAAGCCCTTCCCTTTAGCTGTATTTAGCTGTGTTCAGTCATGGATCACAAATACATCCATCTTTTTTTTCCCTTTTTTTTTCTGCAAAGTACCTAAATTTTGAGTTCTAAGACTGCTCTCAGACCCACTGGCTTCAGCAGGCTTTGTGTCGCATCCTTAACTGTACACACATCCAAATGTGTGCCTGACATTTCCTGTGCATCTTTGTGCTTAAAAGTGATTGTAGCCACTACAGTGTTGTGCCTGCAAATGCCCTCATGAGGCACAGCGGCCGTTTAGATAAAGATTTCTTGACTTGCCAGGAAATTTTTTTTCTGTTCTGTTTTCTGTTAATTTTTGAGGTTTCACACTGCATCCATTAGATTTGTATTTGAGCACCTCTTACCAGTGAATCCAACCCTTTTGCCCTTGGGAAGTAGGGGACCTGACAGACAGGTATTTTTTACGGTCACGAACTGAAGTAAATGTGGATTGGGACAGGAGCAGAACCTGATAGGAAACATCAACAAAACACGTCTGAAAAGGAAGAAAGAAACTGATAGCCTTTGCAAATTGACTCTTAAATATTACATCTGATGCCATTGCAAGAGGCTTTTAGCAGTATTTGTTACTTCTGATTAGATTTGTTAGATGAACTAGATGACAACAGTCTATTTAAACATCCATTCATGCTCTTGCTCTAGCGTGTTTTAGAGTCCTGTGGGTATTATATTTGGAGTTGTGGGGACACACACAGCCTCTCTTCTTTCTGCCTGGACTTCTGTTCTGATTTGCCAGCCATGGCACTTCGCTCCTGGGATCTCCTTGGCTTTTTGTCCAAAGACGACCAGACGTGGAGTCTCTGGACTTGTGTTTCTCTCTAAATGCTCATGTTGGAGGAATGAACTTAAGTCACAAAGCCTTCTTTGCAAGATAACATTTCTTGCTCCTTCCCTCTCCTCCCAAACACATCATCTGTCTGCCAGCAGGGGTTATTTCAGAGCAAGGTGTGCTGCCTGCCTGCAGAAGAGGTGGCCAACTCCAAACTGAAGGGAGTGAATGCAGTGGTTAAAGAGAAGAACGAAGGCTGGCCTGTCCCCTTGTGTGCAGCCTGCATGGGGAGCAAGTGACTCATGCTTTGGACAGCATGTTACAGCTGGGGATCCCACAGTTGCAGCTGATGTGTGACCAGTCATCCAGCATGGCTGGAGTGTGGGGCCGTGGAGGGGGAAAAATGCTGGGATGTGGTCCAGAAGGAGACTACTGCACTGGAAAATCTCCTAAAAATGTATCATTTAGCAAGATCTTAATGCCAAAGAGTATCGTCTTATCTCACTAGTCACTTATCTCTCTAGTCAGGAGTGAGTGTGGGGATCCTATCCTCTGGGAGGAAAAGTGGTTGGGGAGGGGAGATTGAAATATCTCCATCTTGGCCTTACTGATCCTTCAGACTTCTCTTATCCTGTGGGTTTTTCCCTTTCCTTCTGCTGCCGGTGTCCTGCTATGTGCCAAGAGAGGGCAGAGCCCTTGCTTCCATTGCACCTGTTTTCTGGGTAAACAGATTCACTGCTGTTGACAGTGGTCCACAAGCTCCTCAGTCTGTTAAAGTTCCATTTAAATAAAGCATATTTTCAGTTGAACGCAATGTTTGGCTATGGTAGCAGAGCGCCCTAGCAGGTGTCTTTAAGGCCTCTAGAAATGAGACAACAATCCCCAAGCAGAACATGCAGTGGGCTGGCTGCTTAGCTAATGGAAGCTGGCCAGCCTCCACTGGATTTGACCCAGGACAACTGGATTAACACAACACCACCCCCCCCCCAACTTGTTTTCTTTTTCACCGGCAATGTCCCCTTCTCTTCTGTCTCTCAGCAATCTGTCCTGCTCCCTCATATTTTCCCAACTCTCTTTTTCTCATCTTTTCCGTTCTTCCTCCTGCCACAAGGATCAGAACTACAAACACACCAGTTGCTAGTCTGGAGTAACCCCAGAACATTTTTGCCTTCTTGCCACTTACATATTCCAGGAAGCAAATGCTGCCTTTAGTTTTGAAAAAGACCAGTGGAGAACTTGCAGGAGGCAGGTGAACTCCTGTGGCACACGGGTATAGCAGCTCTGTGCTGGCACCAGTGAGTTGTGTAGGAGGAGTGTTGGGATGGCACTGTGGGAGTGATCCTGTGATGCTGGATCTTCCAGCACGTGGCACTGGGAAGAGATGGGAAGCACCAGACCCTGGAGCAGCACATTGTCAGGTCTCTTTCCTGGACTGCTTGTGCTGGCTGGGCAGCTGCCTTTTGGAGATGAAACTCCATCTTCAAGTCCTACTGAAGGACCCATTAGAGTTATTCCAGGTGGTTATTCCTAGAGGGGACCGAACAATCTTGCATGTCCATCAGGTGTATTGCTGCATGAGTCTGCTTAGGCGGGAGGGTGTCACCTGTCTGGCATTGACTAAGTTAAGAAATAAAAAGAAAAATCTTTATAGTCAGGATTTATTATGACTGGATTAAAAAAATGAGCAGACAGTTAAAGAAGACATTTAAATGGGAAACAGAAAAGGTAATAGAGTTAATGACATTAAAACTTCATCTTGAATAGTGTGTGTTAAATTATTTGTATTTATCCTGGTGTCTCTGTTAGTGGGACATTATTAATGGCATGCTCAGCAGGTGTGGTTAAAATGAGAACTTTTTATTTAAAAAGGGGTTTGAAATATGAAACACAGCAGGAGAAACAGATGTTGGAAAAATCGTAGGCCAAGAAAACCATTATTAGACTATTTTCTGCCTTTAATGGATCTGATTACCTGATCATTATTCTGAGCACTGTTTGGAAAAGGTGGGAGATGTGAGAGATTTCTCTTTGAAGTCTTGCTACAGATGTTGAAATACTTCTACAGCTACATGTTAATGTATGGCTGAGCAGCCTTCAGAGACTGGGAGAATGTTCTACTTGATTAGAAGCAGCATCAGGTGGAAAATCGTGAATGAAATCAGAAATCAGTATCTTCGTTAATTGTGAATTATGGATGGTTTTTCTCTGCTAGTTGTATATCTTTAAAGAAGAATTGTTAAAATCTACCTTACATTAAGAACATTTTAGGAAGTTCTTCATGCTGACTCTTGAAGTTAAAAAGAATGTCTACTTACAAAGAATGTCTTACTTAGAAGAGGTGGAAGTCAGAAAGTAGTTTGTGTTTAAGTGTTGAACCACCATAGCCTCTTCCTGCAGAAGTATTGAGAGAACTTCACTAATTCCTGCTAGTTCTCCTGCATTGACTGAATAATGTGAATTCAAAATTTGCAGACTGAATAGAATGAACATAAGGTTTTGGGGTTTGTTTTCTATCCCCCTCCTTGTTCTAATTATGAATAGAATTATGAATAAAAATGTAACCTGGTAGCGTTAAAGCTGTGGAGGAGACCAAGCTTAAAGTCTGTCAGCTCAGTGTTATGGCAGATGATATTTTATATTTATTTTGTAATATTTTTAAAGTCAGTTTTTAGGTGGAACTTGGGAAGTTACATAACTTATTCTTGTGTGCTATGCATTAAAATTCAATTTTCCATCACTACACAGTGTGACAAATCAAAACCAAGGAAAAAAAATCTATGGAATGCGAAATGTGCATCATTCATTTTTTGCCTAAGTTAATGTAAAAATTAAAAATTCTGAACATAAGTATAGTTAACCTGTGTAATTTCTTATTGTGTTTAGATATTGAATAATGTATTCTGCTGATCACCTAAGGATGCTCCAAATTTCTTCTAGGCAGTAAGAGTTTCCTTTGGAAAAACAGCTTAAAAAAGCACAAATGCAAACCGAAATGACAGTTGTGCAGGACACTCTGTTTTATTTAATCTTACTGATTTACACTGTAATTAATACTTACTGCTTTTGCAAGAACAACTTGTGGGCCCCCTTGGAAATGAAGGTGGGCTCGGAAGGAGCTGGGCAGTGGGCAGGGAGGTGGTACCCTGGGCTGCAGCACCCACACCAGCTCACTGCGCCTCTGCATGACTTTCTCACTTCCAGAGAAGAGAGCTGGCCGGGACAGAGATCTGCAGCACAGACCCGAGGCAGCTTCCTCAGTGGTTGTGAAATCACACTCTGCAGTCCCCCTGTGAAACTGCCCTTTGCTTTTATTAGAAAGGTTCTATAGTATCCCAAATTGGAACGCAATGCTTAGTTGCTACACTAATTTGAAATAAAAGGTTTGTTATAGCCAAAAGTGATGGTTTTCATTTGATCCATCTGTAATAGTTCCGTTTTTCTGTACAGAGAAATAAATCACCATTATGTGCTGATTTCTCATTATGCTTGTTTATTGTGGTATGATGGTTTGTTCTGCTTTCAAGTGTCATTAATCCCCAAGAAGTAAATCAGAATTTCTGAATAAGCTTTTCTTTGTCAGGTTTCACTGGGATTTAATCGTCGGCATCGTTAAAAAGGCTTTTCTTTTTATGGAGGAGCCTTGTTAGGAATTACAGCATGCAGACAGTAAAAGTTCAGACATTGTAGTTGTCGCCTGTTGGTACTTATCTTTCTCTTTTTCCCTTCTCCTTCTGCCATGTGTAGCTGTCTAGGGCTTGGGGTGAGACATAGACATAGTGGTTTGCCTGAAAAGGGTGAGCAGAGGAGGATCCGTGCTATAATCTGGTCTGGAGCTCCTGTCTGGTTCTGGCGTCGCCGCTCACCCGCGCAGTGGCTTTGGGTGAGTGTCCCGGCATCGCCAGCTGGAAATAACCACACGTAGCATTTGGTTTTGGGTGGCGTAGTCTCACGTCGCTGTGCAATGGAAAATTTAGGCTTTCGGTGCAGGAAGACTTGCTTCAGAGCTGACAGCAAGACAGAAGAGACTCATTAAAACAAAACAAACCAAAAAAGACCCACCAAAAAACCCAACCCTCAGTAAAAACACTGTGCCAAGAACTGACACAAACCACACGTTTCCTCCCATGCTTCTTTACCTGCCCTTCCCAAGCAAAAACTGTAGCATGTCAGCCAAGAGACAAATAATTAACAGCATTGCCATACTGTGTCCCTGAGAGGTGTCAACAGTGAGGAATCCTGTTTGATGGATGGTCATGCATTTAGGAGAGGGGGAAGGATTCTCTTATCTGTTCCCTTCCCTATTTCTGGAAAATACTATTCTGGAAAATGGAGTGTTATAGGCTGGTCCCAGATTAATTTAAACAAAATTGAAAAACTGAGGCTGCGTGTGGCAGAAGTAGTTTTTCATTCTAGCTGGCTCCGAAGGAAAAACTCCAGAAGGCCATCAGGCACTTGGACAGGTTTCATACCTTGGAAGGTCGCTGGTGGTAGAGTTCCTGCTCCATTGGAAACATGGGATCCTCTGATGGCATTTGAGGCAGCGATAAACCCATAGACAGAGGCCTAGGAGCCCACACAGGGAGGACAGCATACATTAGAAGACTTAAGATTTCACAGGAGGAACTGGATTTTTTGGTAGGATTGTGTAAACTTTTTACTTTCTACTTTGTAAAAAAGACTCATGACCTGTACAACAGTTTTTTGCAGTTTAGGGCTAGTCTGCACACCTCACTATGATGCTGTACTGCTGTGATTTTCTTTCTGAATTTCTTATTTGTGGCTTTATATCTAAAATTTCCACTTAAACAAATTTAGCTTGATGAAAATATCAATCAGCCTTGGTTTGGGAGAGGGGGAGAGCCTTTCTGTTGACTGCAAAATGATTGAGATGCAGGTTCAGACACTGAACTTGGTGTGGATGTGTGAGGTGGATGCAAAATGAGTGTATGAGATGGGCAAAAGGATCTTTGAGGAGAAGAGCTGGGTATAAAAAGGCAGGGATGGGGATATCTTGCAACATCCTCAGGAGTGCCTCTGATGCAGGAGGGATGTCTTTGTTGCTGGACAGAGTTTGCCGTTAGATTTAGAGAATGGTCATTCACTCTTTGATTGAGACCACTACAAGGGATAAAAAATTACACATCTGCTTCAAGCTATCCTGAAGTGTACCCTCCAATCTGCAAAAATAAAACAAGAGCTGATGACTTTTCAATATGTTTTGAATGTTTTATTATAATATCTACTATTGCAGAACAACCTTGCTAAAAAACTCCAGAAAATGTCAATGACATGCTGTGAATAGGCAAATGATCCCTAGGCAATGATGTGTGCTGAATAACCTTTGTACCTCAGCAAACTGCCAGATCTGCAGTGAAATCTGGTAGCTGAATAATGCATTGGGTTTGATGCTGCACCTGGCTCTGGACATGGAAAGCAAGATCAGTCAGCCCTGGCAGTGGGACCGCCGTGTGGAGGATGACACTGGAAAAGGTTCAACCACAGCATCTCAATGCAACTGGAGAGCAAATTTTCACTACAAAATGGTGCTCAGGACAAGCTGATTTGGCTTTCTCCAGTCCCTTCATATTCTTTTTTAAGAGCAAAGCAGCCTTTCAGAACTGTTTGTTTAAAGCGGAATGTGCCACTGCTGCTAGGCTTGGAAGAAAAGACAAACCACCCTCTTGTGATAGGGATTAACACTGCAGCAGTGTCTACCAACACCAAGATGAAAGAACACAAACCTAACTGATTTTGGGCTTCTGAGTGTTTCTATCACTCTCTATGTCATCAGAGCTGTTTCAGAACATATTTTCAGCTGTCTCAGCCACAGTGGATATTTTAAAAAATTCTTTCCTATTATGCCATTCTGCTACTGACTGGAAAAAGGGAAAGGGCAAGGCCAGCTTTCAGAGGGTTGCGTACTGTCTGCTTCAATGAAATCAATATGTTAGTCTCCACCTACTCTGGCCTGGGGTTGTTTTGTGAGCTACGTATCAGAAGAACATCATCTCATTACATGCATTTGAAAATTATTCTCTAAAATCAATGTGCTACTTTCTCTGAAGCTTGCATTTAACGAAATCGTCTCAACATTTCTTCCCTCTGAAAAAGTTAGTGGCTATTAATTATGAGAGAAATGCATCTGAAATTATTTTCTCTAGTGACATGGATTCATCCGTTCTATGGCCCACACAATTCTGTTTTTACCACAGTGACATTCCAGAGGTTACACCCAAGATAAATTTATCTTGATGTATGCTAGGTTATTTATCCATGGAAATATGGGAGTAAGGGAGGGTGAGCAAAAATCTGGCTGCTGCTGTGGCTGTGCACATGCTAGAAAATCTGCTGGCAGCAAATACGGCACATGGCGAAAAGTTAGTTGGCCTGATTCTGTCTTTTCCAGAAAGTCAGAGAAACGGAGGCAGCCCTGAATCCCCTGAACCGGCAGTGCCAACCCCAAGGCACGTGGGTGTGCTCTGCGTGCTCGTGCGGCTGGATACGGCGTGGAGCACCCCCTGCCCAGCACCAGCCATCACTCTTCATAATGTCAGCATCTCACAGAACCCATCTTGCAATCAGCTGAACAGAGTTTGGGTGGAATCAAAGCGCTTCAAAATATACCTTCGGTGCCACACTTAAGGTCATCCCCACTATTGCTGTTCCCCCTTTATGTGACCCAGCATTGTGAACAGCAGCTGCGCTGGGGCTGTGGCCAGACAGAGAAAACCACACTGTGTAGCTAAAGGAACAGAAACGTCCTCGTGTTCCTCCACTACCCAGGTGTTAACTTCGGAACTGCTCAAGGGTCATATCTTCATCCAGTGAACTGACAAAAATGGCAATCCTCTCTCTGCTTCCCTCAGCAGCTGCTCATTTTGGACTTTTTATTTCTTTCTCCAGCAATGGTCTGCAACCTTGAATTGTGCTAACAACACATATCAGATTGATGGCCGTGCCACATGGGGTGGGGAGCAGGGGTGCCTTAGTGCAGCCACCATCCTCTTCATGGAGATTGCAGTCATCAATTTCCATCTGCTGTGAGCATCAACAACGTGATTCCTGGCTTTAGGAACATCAGTTGATTCTCAAGGCTGAGCGGATTTTCATTTGTCAACTGTTACTCCACCCCCACCATCAATGCTATAAAAAGACATTAGCAGCAGGTAATTTGCTTTGGCTCTATAATATATGAGCCTGAAATTACATATTTTCCTCTACTACATCAAATTGGTACCCAGATTGGTACCTTTTGAAACTTTGCAGATGCCTTACAGCTTTCAATCCAATAGTACAGTCATCTCTTTTGCTGGCTAATCGGAAGCATTATTGTTCAACACTGCTTTTTGGGAAAAAAAGAGAAAGCTTCAAACCTTAATTCAACACGGTGAGAACCAAGCCTGAAATTTCAGGACAATAGGAGAAGCAGATCCATTTGCAGGGCAGTAGGCTCATGGCCTTGTTGCTGTTACCCTGCACCCCATCCAGCAGCACTAGTCCCTCTTCCTCAGCCCTGTTTGCTTGTGACTCTTTCTGTGTATTCCCCCACCCGCTTCCCGCTTGGCTGCAGGCTCAGGGTCTCCGTTCACACGTGGTCCCCACTTCATAGCTGAGCTGGGCTGCAAGCACACACAGTAGGAGCTGCTGCACTTTAATCTGAATTTGAACATTCATTTCTGTCAGGGAAGACCTTTGCAAGGGTAGATAGGATGGGTGGGGATCCTCACAGGGAAAGGGAACACCCTGGAGGAAGCAGCTGGGGACTGTGGAGTTGAGGCTAATCCCTCATGGAATGTCAGACCCCACAGGCTGCAGGTACATCTCTGATGCAGCCAGTAGATCCCTAAGCTGAACAGCTCTGAGCTAAGCCTTGCAAGGGCTTTTCAAACACTCATTCCCCAAATGCTTCTAAACAATGCCTGTGATTACTCCAGAACCATGACTATTACACTTGGAGGAGGAAGAAAGGCCTAATAAACCCAAATGTGTTTGTTAGCAGTAATTCACAGCAGGGTCTGTTGCTGAGCCTGCCAGCTGCCACAGTCTGCACGGGTTGCATTTAGCCAAGCCTAAAAGCAGGAGCAATATTGGCTCTGGAGAAACCTACTGCTCCCTCCTATTGTCTAGAGAAATGGATTGCTTTATAGTAATGCATGGAAATTGTGTGCCAGTCACATGCTAAACAGATAAACAGCAAACAGAGTACAGATTTGTTCAATGAATTTCCAAAGCATTCTCACTGTGGTATCATTCTCTTAGAACTCCTATTGAAAAAGGAGTGGATTCCTCCCTGCGTTCTTCCAGATGGTGGTTTGTCCCTTCAGGGACTATGCAGAGCACTATCACGTTAAGTGTTGTATTATAACACTTAGTTGTGCAAGTGCTAACTGCAGTACTGGAAAACAGTGTTTATTTCTTTTCACCATAGTGTGTTCTAGATCCATCAGGAGCTGCAGGTGTTCTAGGATAACTATGGCTTTTTTTTTTCTTTCTTTGCTAGTGCTGAGCCTGCTGTGGCTATGAGAGATCTGACTGGTGACATGTGGCAGGTGGGTCTCAGACACCACCATAACGTTGTCTAAATGTCCTAACTGAGCTGTTCGTGGGAGCATTACGTGGGCTGATTCTGTCCTTTCACAGGCTGATTCCTGAAAATGTTCAGGGAAGGTGTTTAAATCATACTTAAATTGTCTACTGCAGTGTTCATCTACAGCTTTCCACCCAAATATTCTTTCTGTTGGCTCCGAAGTAATTGTTACTTTTGGCCCCTTCTCTAAAGATGTGGTCTCACCTCTGTTCTTCAGGAGACCTTCCTATGAGAGCAGAGGAGTCACTCCATGGACAGCAGGAGTTTTGCATTTCTGACCTCACCCATTTGGGTCGCTTTAGTGCTGATGTACCTGCTGCGTCACCCACCTTGGCTCCCTTCTCTTGCCCAGCCAGATGCAAACCCTCTGCTGTGGCCTCATGTCTTGTTGCTGTCATGTTTATGTCTACCCTATGCCCTGGTGTTTGTTGTATCTGCCTCTAGAGCCCCAAAATTATGCTTAAGTAGTCTGATTTTTGGAGCAGGGAATTTCATGGAATGGGATAGAATGGAATTTGTCCTTGCAAATGAGGAAAAAAACCTCCTACAAAATCAATGGATTTCTGTCAGTATAAAACAAATTTGAGGGAGAACAATCTCCTTCCTTCCTCCGCATGCCTCCTTTTTTTTCCCCGAAGTGTTGTAAACAGCAAAACTGCTTCTGGTAAGCACTGTCCTGGCACTGGAAATGGCTTTCTGTGGCTAGTTACAATTACTGTGGAGATCAATAGGGAATAGCAGCAGTTGTGCAGTGAAGAGTGAATGACATGAAGTTACCTTTCCCTCCCCTGCTGGGGTGGATAGGGTACTGTGGCCCTGTTTCCTTATCTTCTTTATACAAGAGTCATTTCAAGCTTGATTTTTCTTGATTATCAAAAGAGAAGGTATAGATTTTACTGTACTGAAGCAACCCAAAATGTTGCTGCTGTTCAGAGCATAATCCTCCTCATAATCTACCCTCCAAGCATGTTTGCAGGCTCACAGATCCCTTCACCATAGTGCATTTTAAGTTCATCTTGTTACCTTACACACACACACACACACATACATATATATATGTCCTTGTGCTGTGTTTGGAGCTATATGGGGAAGAGGGATGATCTTCACGTGCTTTCCCTTAGAGCAATTCTGGCCACATGAGATGTCATGCAAAGGAAAGTAGAACAGTCTTAAAAAGCTGGGGAAAAAATTAAAAGCATTAAGAAAGGAATGGGAAGCGTTTTGTGCAATCTACATATAAACAAAATATGTACCATTGTAAATGACTTTTTTCTTAACGTTTTTTAAGCTTGGACAGCACAATGCCTGCCATGTTAAATTGTTTCCTTCAGAAGTCATTGGCAGTAGCAATTGTGTTGAAGTGGCTTTGAAGGCTGGACTGAACAGCGAGATAAATAACAGCTACATTTTTGGTTTGTGCATTATCATATTGCTCTAATTCGGCTAATGAGTCAATTATCCACTTACAGAAATTAATTACAAAACAGGCTCTAAAAGTGTCCAGGATGGGTTCTGTCAAGCCAGCATCATGTTGCGGGATGTGATGAGTGGCGCTGAGCCTCTCTCCATCTCTGTGCCTGTAGGAGACTCCTTTCCTTGGGATAGAGGTGGTGAGAGTGGAAAACTTCGGTCTTGGACTGCAGTTACAAAACCTTTTGTCAGTCCGTGGTGCTTCGTGAGCTTGGGAACATCACATGTTGGGGAAAAAAATCTGGGAGGGGTTTGGAGCTAATTGAGCTGCAGGACTAAGGGCTCGCTGTCATTCTGGAGTACTTGGGTGCTCACAGAGAGGATTAATTGCAGGAATTCTGATCTGTAAGACATGAACTGCGTGTCTGTTGCAGTGGTGCGTCTCATGTCAAGGGAATGGGATGCAATATATCAGAGTTAAATTAGAACACATTTCATGTATTTATAAATGAGCAGTGGTATCTGTTTTCCTGCTTTCGTGAACCTGACACATATGAATGTACAAACCTCAGTCTCTGGTGGTTGGTATTATTTTAATAGTAAGTGAAAAGCCCAGAGACTATAAATTGCTTGTGTTTCTTCATGACAAAACTGGATTATATAAACCTGAAAGGAAATACTATACTTGGCAGAATAAAACTGATTCATGTATTGCCTGTTAATCTTTCAGCATTAACACTGATTGAAGTTGGGGTTGGTTTTTGGTGGGTTTTGATTGGCTTGGTTTATTCTGATTTGGGAGTTGTTTCTTATTATCAGTAAAAGAAGTTAAGCATTGAATTGATTATTTGAATATTTAAAGGCTGAATCGTGCATTGCCGTGAATGCTGTGATCTTTAGAGGCACTGACAGCTTTCCCTCTGGCTGTTAACATGTCTGCTTTATACAACACAAATGTCAACATCACTACTCCTCTAATTAGAGCAGTAGGTCAAACAGTGTCTTTGTCCGCGGAGGAACCCGAGCCATTAGCCATGTTAAGAAGAAGCTCCTTTGTTAAGCTTGATTTATGTTTCTGAGGTTTGTTTTATCCTGTGGCAACCTACAAATGCTGTTTTCAGAATGGGGCATTTTTGCTGACTGCAGAAAGGGAAATGCACAGAAGAGATTGTCCCCTCCACCGATTCAGCCTCCGCCTGAGCTGCAGAGCAAACCTTCCCCAGCAATCCCAGCTCGCCGCAGGTCTGGCCTGAGTGAGAGAGCACATTGCTTTAGTTTTATTCAAACACAAGAACTGTAGGTTTCCAGAGAGTTTAAATTATAATAATACTGTAAGTTGCAGAAGGTTATAAAGGTAGAGAAATATAGTGTTATCCCTTAAAAGTGATGCAAAAAAAAATTGCCATCATCCGTATTTCATTCTCTGCTGGAGGCACCAGTTCGGTTTTGCCTTTTCTGATTCATTTTTAAGTAGAATTTAGCATAATTCCCATAATGATAAATCTTCCACTTAAGATCAAGAAAATAGTGTTGTCTGTCTTGAATATCCAAAAGATATGATTGGTATTTACAGATCATCCCATTTGTTTTTCTGACGTCTTTGATTGCTTCTCTTCCAATGCGACATGCATCTCGCGAAACTGAAATTGCCTCATGGAAATACATAGAAAATTATTTTAAAATAGACTATGAGTTTAACAATTTTTTTAATTAAAAAATTTAAAATTTTGTTTAAATATATTTTTAATAAACTGATTTTTTTTTATATAACATTTTTTATCTCTGTGATCTTGGGGTTTAGTGGGTAAGTAGTTGGTGAGTCTCCAGTGGAAATTCTCAGATTTCAGAACCACGGGATTTTTCCTTAGAGTAATTAATAGTCAAATAAGCTAACACTGGCATGAGCTACTGTATATGCTTTAATTCAGCTAGTTGTTTCTCTGGAAGGGGAGTGCCAGCAGTAGAGAGGAGATCACAGCAATGTTTCCTCCTCAGAGAAAAGCACGTTAAAGACCAGTGCCAAGGAAAAATGGACAGTAAATGCTCTGGGTATTGCTTCTCTGTGTTTTGTTCTCGTTAGCATTTGGCGTAGCCACTTGTGCTTCCTTTCTCCTGCCCATTTCCTTACAATGCCGTGTGCCACCACACAGATCAGGGTGGCATGAGTGACTCCTTACAGATGAAATATTCATTCACCTCTACCCTCCGGCAAACCTGAAGCACATGGAGAGCATAAAGGACAAGTATTCCATCATCCCTCCTCCAACCCACCCTGAGCACACAGTATGCCCAAAGCCTTGTGGCCCTGGTGGGCACTGGTGGGCATCTCTTGCTTGTCTGGGGCTGCCTTGTCCAAGGAATTGCCTGTAGTTGGTCCCTGGGATATGGGCTGGGATACACTGCTTCCTCCCCGAGAGAGTGGTATGGAGGGGTCTGCCTGCTGCCTTCCCACTGCTGCCTGCCAAAAGAACTGCTCAAATGCTTTGCCTCTCCCGGGGTTATCTGGGAAAGGAAACCACCTCCTGAACATCCCTACAAGGTGCTGAAACATACTTTTAACTGGAGGGGGGAAGGCTCATCACATTGAATTGGTAGGTGGAAACCTGAAATGGCTGAAAGTGCTTGTAGTGTTGCAGAGAAAAAAGTCTCTTGTCTCTTTGTGCTGTGCCCCCAGCACAGCGCTGACATCTCAGGAGAGTTGAAGCTCTGGAGATTTTCCGTGTGTTGGAGGATCTGTGCTTTACTACCATTGCTCTTTGGGGTTTTTTTGGTTTGGTTTGGGGTTTTTTACATTTGCTCAGTGACTGTCATTCTGCAGAAAATTAAAGCTGTTCATTACCCCAGACAGAAGCTGTATTTGCAGATTTATGTTGCTCTTCTCTGAAGAGACAGTGCTGCCAAATTAGCTGCAGCAGATCTATGACCTGGAGGCTGCTCTTCAGTAGGCTGGAATTAAACTATCCAACACATATCCAACATAAACACTGCTCCTATAATGAAGCTCAGATAGAGGATACCAGGTGCCAAGTCTCCCTTGGATTTTAGAGTGTTACCTAACATATATTTAGAAATCCCAGTCTTAACGCTAAAAACAAAATGAAACTGAAATAACGGACTTGGGCTTAATTTGTTTTCATTATTGCAGCACAGACCTATGAATTAATGACTTTCAATTAGGTTTTTCACTTCGTATTGAATATAAATTGAAAGACTAAGGCATACTATTTCCTCTTTTCTTTTCCAGAATAAGAATGTCCTTTTATGTGCACCATAACATTGCAGATGAAAAGCATGAAGTAATTTTGACTGTTGTGTGTGCATTAAACAAGTTTAATATGGAGATCATGCATAAATATCAGTTTCTTAGTTTGCGTAATAGTTTGGCTCCTATTGACTTGGTACAAGTATTTCCTGAGGGCTATCCTGACTCTTGGTCAAACTGATGCTCTCTGTTCCTCTGAACAAAGGAAGCACAGAGAGGGTCACGGATGGCTACCAAGTTGGCCAGTAGCTTTAGGAATGAGCTAGGGAGCTCTGCTGTTTTGGAAACCTGAATCTCCACAGGTTTCACACTGAAGATACCGTGTTAGCCACGCTGGCTGTACCCTGGTATTTGCTGGTAACCCTGCTCAGCAGGAAGCATTCCCCTCTCTCCTCGCCCTGCAGTGCTGGCTCTCACACAGCTCCACACAGTGTCTCTGAAGGCACACTTCATTGCACGCTGTGTTATGCTTTATTATAATGAGCTGGGTGCTCATTAAAGCTTCAGTTATAAACAGAGCCGTAATTTAGCTTGAGGAACTCTGTAATATTAGTTTGGCACCTGGAAACTAACCTTATCTCAAGCTGGGTTATGTCAAAATGTAAGTGAAGGTACTTATTTGTAACAACTGAAGTGGATGATAGAATTGCAAGTGTTTATAAAATGTACAGATGAAAAAGTGAAGGAAAATCTAAATCTACAAACCCCCTCTCATTCTCACCAGTCATTCAGTCAGCCCTCTGCTTCCTGGCTCTTTGGTGTCATGGCTATACAGAGGGCTTCTGCCCTCATCCTCTGGTTTCGGAAAGTTTCCATTCCAGCAGAGCAGACTCACTCCCAAGAGACCTCCAAGGGTTTGTATCACACTCCCTTTTCCTTTGTACGTTTATGCAACCAGCTAAATCAAGAGGCCGCGGTTAATTGCTCCTGATAAAACCATGGTCTGCCTCCCCTCTTTGGAATTGCAAATGCTGCTGTGGCAAGGAAGGTACCATACTGCTTCCAGCCGTGGGCAGAGCTCTGCCCATGGTTTCTGCTGCTCAGGGCAAAGGGGCTCCATCCACTGAACTCCATCTTGCATAACGTCTGTGGTCTAAGACTAGCACAGACACATTTAAAGCATGAGTCTCGTTTTTGGCGTCTGACTGAGATCACCCTGTGATGATGCTAAGTTTGAAAAGACTGATCCTCAAAACCTGTCTTGAAGGGATACTGGTAGAATAGAATAGAATAGGACCAGTAAAATGGAATTTGCAATAAGCCCCTATCTTTTCTGAACCTTATGCTCATCCAGAGGCTTTTTAGTTGATGCAGCACCACTAACAAAGCAAGTGTGGTACTGATGTAGCAGAGTGTGTTGGGTCCCAGAGCCAGTGTGGTGAGTGTGGATGTGCATGCTGCTGAGTGAGAAGTATTCTGCCTGTTTTCTGGAGGGGTTCTCTTAAAAACTGCAATGCCTTGAGACTCCAAAATCAGAGCTGGGCACTGAGCATGGCAACAGTATGCACAGTGCCTCAGGCACAGCACAGACCAAGAGAGCCTGCATAGAAAGCAAGATATAGAAAACCTCTTTATCAGCATGTTTTATTTTTATTCTCATTTTTTAAATGGTGTGAACCTAACTCGAAATGGCAGTGGTCATGAGAGACCAAGAAGAATGAGGCATCTTACTGCGCTGGCAAACCAATCCATAGCTCTTGCTTTATTCTATTTTCCCTTTTCTCTTATTCTGGGGCAAGTGGGACGAGTACTAAGGAGCAAAACACCTCTATCCAGAAAAGATATAAGGAGGGATGGAAAACCAGGCAAATGATAGAGTCCACTAGCTGTGTAACACCAAGCTGGGAGCTGGAAACCACTCCCTGTGTAGGCTACCATACTGTCAGAGTGAGGCAGAGAAGTTCGGTTTTCACACATCATGTATTTCAGAGGAACGTTGCCCAAATCCATGGTCTGATTTCCAGCTGTAGTTGTATTACCAAGTGAATAAGGACCATAGTCTGGTTATCAGTAGCCAGTCAGCCCAAACAGAAACAAATGAGACAGGCAATGAAGGCAGAAATATTGAAGAGGAAAGGTTCATGGCAAAAAATGTGGTCAGTTCTAAGGAAAATGGTTCTTTGAAGCTTATGCTCCCTAACCCAGTTCCAGTGCCCTTCATGGGAACGTGAGCTGGATTTGACCGGGGCTCTTGGAGGTCAGTGCTTTATCCATTAAGCTGTAACTGCCTAAACTGAGTGCGCAGCCCAAGAGACGATTGAGAGCTTTGCCTGGTTTCTATTCTGTTTGCACTTTGGGGAGTTGGTTTCAGCAGACCAAATAACACTGCAACATTGCTCAGCTGATAACACACCAGTTGTAAAGTTCACTATGACAGATCTTGCTGTGAGCTAACTGAAGGGTTCTGTATCAGTTTTGATTTTGGTAAGCTCTTCAGGGCACAGAGAGAAGCCAGGGTGTGATGTAGAGCAAGACATCCAAGGCTATGGCAATTTAATAAATCTTTAAAAACTCTTGTGTTGTTTTGGGTTTTTTAAATTAACAATTTAATCATAATGCAGCTTTGAAAGCTGCTTTCCATATTCTTGTTGGGGCTGAGAAATAATGGTTGATGCACTTGAAAGAGGAATTTGCCTTTTGATCCCACTTGGCTGTGGCTGTTAGCATTACTAAACACTGGCCTAGTGGAAGATGCACTGCAGGTGTTATGGTACTCCTTAGAAATCCTCCATGACCTTACCTCAGTCCTGAATTTGTGATCTTGGGAGATGATGGAGCTGTAGAAGATTCAGGAAGCCATTAGCAGGAACAGCAAGCTGAGTTACTACTGAAACTTTCCCCATTCTCTGTATCCTTTCTCTTACCTGTCCTTTCTGTAATTTGTTGACTTGTGAGTGATCTTCAGTTCTCTTTTTAAATTTTTTCGCAGAACATGGTATTAGTAATGCAAAAGAACAGTTTCAAGTATTTCAGTCCTGTTATAATAAACGCAGGGTGCTAACAGGACTGGTTTATGAGACTCACCAAGTGGATGGAGAGGAGAGGGATTCAATCTGGTGTCCTTTGTGAGGTAAAGGCAGGACGTGGTCAGGTTGAGCAGCAATTCACTGCCAACTTGCACGTATTTAGTAGGTGCCCAGCTCCTGAGAAGTGGCACTTTATGGTGTCCCTGCATGGTGATGGGAAAGTCACAGAGGACATAACACAGTCAAGAAAATAATTTTGGAAGCGGTAAGGGAGGAAAGTTGCTAGGAGAAAAAGGGCAAAAATCATGAAGCAAGAATGCTTCTGCCATTATTTGACAAACATTGCACACAAACAAGTCTGGTGCACAAATGTGCTCAAGGATCCTGTTTCAGTTTTGGCATTCAGAAAATCTTTTTATCTGCCAGGCGATGGGGAAAAATCTTTGCCAGTAAATAATCGAAGGAGAGAAAGGGGGAAAAGAAGGGGCTGCCAGGGTAATTTTTGTTTTAATAAGTATTGTCAGTAGTTTTGGATGAAGGATTTGTGTACTACATGTCTCCATTTGCTAGCTCTCCTTGTTTATTTGTAGTAAAATAATCTGAAAATTATTCTTCTTGTGAAATTTAGGAGACATCCCCCTCACTGATTACAACAATTAATACAGATTTTTGAGTAGAGTTTATTGACATTTGGTGCTGTTTTATGTCTACGTTGAAGAGGGTTTCACCTTCTCCATGATGGAAAGCTACAAACAGTCTGATCTGCAATGTTCACTTTTTATCAGAATGAAGATACTTAATCTAAATCGATACTATGACTCAGTTGTGCAGCTTCTTGTTTGTGCCCAGCAATAATTTGTTATTCTTCCCAGCCAAAGCATATCTGCACATATCAGGGCCACATTCATTGTCCATCACTGCAAACACTAGATTTAAGATGGGGCTTCAAGAGACCAGTATAACTTACCTTGTTTTACTGCCTAAGTGATGACACAGATGATATAAAAGATAAGTTTCTGCTGCAGCTGGAATGGCTAATTGCTAGTAAGAATTTTGCCACCAGCTTCAGCAAGGATAAAGCAAGTATTGATTCATACCTCAGCATCCTGTTAAATGCTATAAGGGATTATTGTAAGATAGGAAAAAATGTGGAAGGACTACGGCTGCTTTACTGTTGTTACAGGAGAGAGCTTCCCTGCATGTGTGCACCACATTGTGTTACATGGCAGTGAAAGGTGTGGTGAGTTGACATGAAAAACTGCTGACTGTACCCATTCCACCTTCAGGGATCCTTCTGCAAGTTGAAGTTTCCCTGTGCCTGTAAGTCAGCTATTATTTCTAACCTGTCCTATTCCAAGAAACATAAATATCAGAAACAAGGTTAGAAACAAGTCCAGGCATTCTTCATCTGGGTGTGAACCTAGCCCTCATCCTTCCAGAGCCTGCACAACCTTCACTTTGAGCCCTGACTTTTTAGGGATTGGGTTGCTGTCTTGAAAAGTGCTTTTCCAATGAATATCAAATGATATGACCCGAACATCAGATAGCCAACTGCCTTTATAGAACTGCAAGTGATAAAAATACAGTTAAACATGATTTCTGATCAGTTTTTGGTCTGCTGCTTCCCCTCCAGTCTCTTAAGCTGTGTTTACATGCCTTCTCTTCACTCCAGCATCCCTTACATCAGAAAACCTCTCCTTATCTTCACACCTGCTAGGCTGTACCTCACCCACCCATGTGCCTCTGAAAGGCTTGTGATAGAAACGCTTCCATGGGCTCCTGGTGCCCACAACATGCTATAGAGGTGTCTCATGATACAAGTATCTTATGTGTTCAGTAAAACATGATGTTTGAGTTGCATTTCTTAGTGGTGGATAGCATTAAATAGCTAAGGTTAGTACCAGAATTGAAGCAGTGCTAGTTTTGAGTGAGAAGCTCCTAGTCTTCTTTTGGGACTATTGTGAAGTTGGTATTTCTTGCTTCAAATACAAACCCCAGAAATTTACATGACCACCCCATAAATCAAGAGCTACAAAAAAAAAATAATGTAGGCAGTTGAAAGGACCACTGCCTACAGCTGCTAAAGACACTCATCATGTTTACTAAAGTTTAAGGAAAAATTCAAGCTGAAGGTGAAAATACATCAGCTGTGGAGCAATGTTGGGGGATAGCGTATGCTTGGTGTCATAAATATGAGAATATTTTTCAGCTGATACTCCAAATAAGTTTATATTTTACACTCAAACCATGTCTAATGGCTCTTTAGATCAAGGGCATTGCTAAGCTTCAACATAAAAGAAAAGTTATGTGGAGAAGCTAAGTACACCCCTTAAAATCTGCAGTACAGAAGAGGGTTTGCAACACTCCAAATCTCAGCTTCTGGAAAGGACAGGAGATGGTATGCCTCATCTGGTGGGCGTAGTAGCTGCTCTTTCCCTGCTGCTGGAGCAGGTGTGGGTGGTGTGGCTGGTTCTAACTATAGGTACAGAGGTGCCTTCTGCCTGCAGCAGGGAGATGCCCATGCTGGTGGCTGCAGTGAGACTGCTGACATAGAGGCTTAGAAGACACAGCCTTTGATACCACCAGCTGCCATGAAACAATGTGGAAATGTTTGTTTAATAAGGACTGTAAAATGTCCCCAGCACTCAGGACTCTTAAGTACTTTCGTAATTTCAGGGGAACTTTTCCTGGCAGACTTTGATCATATTAAATAGATTTCCCATGATATCATAATGCTCCATTTGTTATAAATGTGCTGATTTGCGGATGTGCAATTAGCTGACTCAAGCAAAAAAGCATTATAGATATCCTGTGTATGAAGTGGCAGTTTATTTCTCTCCATATGGTCTATAACTTGTTCCATGCTGCTTACCGTGGGGTCTGGGCTTACTGCCCATTGCTCATCACAGTTTACAGAGAGGAAAATTGAAGGCAGCCACAGAGTTAATTCTTTGCAATACAGTTATTTCCTTAAGGCAGTACCTAAGCTGTTTGCATCAGCCAAAACATCCCCTTGGAAGCAGGTGAGTTCTGGCTGTTCCCTCTGTGGAGTGAGGGTGAGAGGAAGTCATCTTAGCAAAGGGCACTGCATGAATTGAGTGCCAGGGGCTTCCCAGAAGGAAAAAATAGGGCTTCCCAAATCGTGCATAATTCATGGCCTTTAAAAGATTTTTTTTTCCTGCCATATGTTTATTTATTGCTACTTGATTGGATCTATACAAAGGGCTAAATCTAGTCCCTCTTAAGTCCATGGAAAGACTTTCTTGGACCTCAGCAGTGGTGGGATTGCATCCTAAATTAGTAGTCCCAAGAAGACTAATTTGTAAAATATGCTCAGTGCAGGATCAATTGTTTTGCTGTCAAAGTGGCAGCTGGCACCTTACCTCACTGCACATTTTTAGTTCTTCTAATAGTAAGTAAGTATATTCTACCCTCCTCTCTGGTTTCTCTCTTGCTCCTTTCAAATGAGTGGGGAGCATGGAAAAAAAGAGATTTGGGAGAGCAAGAGCATATATATTAATGTGCGGGGTTGAACTTTCTGAGGACAAGGAATTTTTTTTTGCCTCATCAGCATGTTTAACAGTTGCAAATCTTAGTGTATGAGGAAATGTCTTACATTCAAAGACTATTAACAGCTGTGAAATTAGATTTACAAATTTGAATGTATAACTGCACATTTTATATGCTGTTGCGTATCATTTGGGCATATATTCATGGAACTGTCATGTAGTTTATGAAATTTGAGTGTACTGTTTCAGTGGGAACTTCTAGATTTCTTAATCATGAGATCGTTAAATGGAAGACTTGCTTATGCAAATTTTGAAACTTGTTCAATATAACATGATGCTTTTTGAGGATAACACAGAACTAAACCCAACAGATATATAAGTATAAATAGTTATTTGGAAGGTCTGAAACATGCTTATTAAGAAAAAAATATTTTAGTCATGTGTACCTTCAAATAACTCTTAGGTGGGTACAGTTTTATATTATGATTGTGGTTTTTGTTTTTTAAATAGTATAAGCAACACATTCTTCAGTGCTTCATTTCATTCTTAAAAATAGTCTGAGTTTTGTGTTTGGAGATGAGTAAGTTTGAGGCTGAGGCACTCACCTTTCTGGCTCAGCCTATAGCTCTAAGGATTGAAAATACGTAACATTATTGTCTTATACAAATCACGATTCATCTGGTATTGAAACTCTCCAAAAGAAAGAGAATGCAATACTTGGGAGTCTTTGGAACATAGAAGCCATGACCAGCAGACGTGCTGCTCGGAAACCTATGAGAATATTCACTTAATTGCAACTAAAGCCGTGCTTCTGTGTTTAGGAATCCTGATCTGCTCACACAGATCTCAACACGTGACTGAAATAATCTGTTTATCCAGCATATGGTTCTTTGTGAGGACTGGATAGAAGTCAGCTACTCGGTCGTATGTGTCATTTGTCACAGAGTGCTGTGTCCTTCTAAGCGCTCCCTTTCTAGTCCAGGGCCATGGAGGCATTTTAGCAATGCAAAGAGGTGATTAGAGGCACTTCTGCTGGAATGTATGCTGTGCTGCTTAATGAAATTAATTTGGCTTATGACAGGGGCTTGGAGAGGCAGCCCTGGGCTTTGTCCTACTCACTGTCACTATTTCCTAGGGTGATATTGGATGTGTCAGTAGTGACCTGCTCTTTGCTGTGCTTTCAGCAATGCGTGGTGCTAGCAGGAGGGGGGAGGCTGAGAGTTTCCAGGTGTGCTTGAAGGTGTTTGTTCAGGAGAACCAAATCTTTAAAACCAGGGTTTTCTAGCTGATATTATTTTAGCTGATATTTGTATGTAAGGAGAGTAATATCTGCTTGGTTTAGCAAGAAGACTATTCTATCTCATAAGTGCTGTCTCCTTCCCCCCAAATCAGTGACCCTATCTATCTCAGACACATGACATCAGAGAAATAAAAAGGCTCCTCAGATCTTTGCTTAGTCCATCTTCCTGTACCCTTCTGCCTAGAACAGTGGAGCAAGCTTGGCTGATCTGTGCCATTAGTTATTTGTGTCCGTACTTACTTGGAGATGCATTTTTCAGGTTATGTCCTTTTCTAACACATGCAGTAAAGTACTATTTGCACTAACTCTACAGTTATAGTCTAAGCAGTGTGTGAGCTATACAGAGGAATTGCCACTTGACCCCAAATAATGTCAGATTTTAAATTCATGAAAAGCAGGGTTTTTTGAATGAAACAAGGTAGTGCCCAACATCCACACAGATCTCAAAGCAGAAAGATGTAGTGTCAGGAAAATGCAGCCAAATTGAAATCCCAAGAAAGTGATAATAAAATGCTTCATTAAACAGAAAAAAAATAACAGAAAAAGCTGTGCTTAAATGTCAGTGAGAACTTTAATTCTTGTTGGCTTTTATACTCCTCCCATCAGAAAACTGAAACTCTTCAGTCATACAGAGATTTTCTGCAGAGGAACCGGAAGCAGCTGCTGAACAGGCGATGTACTACCAACCGTGAGAGCAGCCAGATTTTGACACCCGTGTTTTCACTCGGTGCCATTTCAGCAGTAGTTTCTATAGGTCTTTCAGCTGGACCGTGAAAGTAATCTCTTGTAACAGGAAATACAGTGAAGGTGAAAAGCGCTCTGCTCCCCTGCTTAGGTGGAGTGGCATTTGCAGCCCTTGGTCCCCAGCAGAAACTGCCCTGAAGGGTTTGTGTAGCTGGTGTGCCTTGCCAAATTCAGCCTATTTCTTGCACATCTCTCTTTTTACTATATTAAACAGGGATCTAACATTTTACAAATGTATGTTGCACTCTGAAACCACTGCAAGGACGTCAGGAATCGTGTGATCTCCTGCGGGCTGGTTTCCTCAGGGCTCTGCAGGTTTTGCTCTCATTAGTGGAGACTTCAGAGCCTCTGGTGCTGACTCTCAGAGAAAGCCTGTGTACCTCCATGGTAAATTCATGGCTTCTGGTCGTGTTTCCAGCAGTTCTTCAAGAGCTGAGAGGCTCTGCAGTTTGTGGGGTGCTTTGGGAGGTTACCTGGTGTCTGCACCCTGCATCCTCTGCTCCAGGTCAAGTTTGGGCAGATGTGCAAAAGGCATCAAAGTAGTTGAGAGAGAGAAAAGTTTTGCACTGTGCTGTGCCAGTTTAAGTTTTGGGCTGGAGCTGGACCTCAGCAGGATGCCAGGTTGGCTGCCAGGCGGTGCAGGGCCCTCGGTACCACCGGGGCCCCTGGGTTTGGTTCTGCGCTGTGTAAACGCCCATGCCATAAATGAATAACAGCAATTTCTTTTTTTTTTTTGGGTCTGAGCTTTGTTTGCTTTTGCTTTTTCTTGGGCAGTGAACCTGTGCCTTGAGAAAATACGCAAAAAGTTTTTAATATCCATGCCTCCAATGAGGCAACAACGGCGTATCTAATCTTAATCTATATTGTTTGTACTTTTGCTCAGTAAAGCAGCTATAAGAAATAATACATTTCTTCTTTAAAGTCCCTTCCCCGCCCCTGCTGTATAAGTGTTACGTCCTGCCCTCCTGCTCTCTCAGTAGCGCTTCCCTTTCCTGTTTTGGTTATAAGCTTTCATAGAGTCTTGGCTTGTCTCCCTGCCAAATTTGTCTTCTGCTCAGGTGAAATAGACTATTTGGATTTCAGCACACGTGCCAGATTTGAGCAGATACTTCTGTGGGATTGCCTGACCAGGTCCTCCTCCATGGCAGGCACGTAAGTATCTGGGGACTGTGCCTGTTGGCAGGGAATTTGTTGACCAGAATTAATGTGACTGGATGTGAAGGAGAGCGTGTATTGTGATAAACGCAGAAGGTTTGTGTTTTGGTTATAGGCTGGTAGGATAATTTATAATTGTATAAAATGGAAATTAATATGGCAATGCTATATTAATATGCATCCCCTGGCAGTGAGGGAGAAGCTGGCTTGATGAAGCCAGTGTTCCTTCATTCCTGATCTGCCTCCATCAGCTTGAGGGGAATTGTCACAGGTTTATTTACATTTCTTCTGGGACTGAAGGGAAACCAAGGCAAAGTGATGCCAGCTTTAATGAAAGATCTTTATGTTGATTTCCTCTATTCACTTACGAGTCTGCCTTTCCTGGTCATTAGTTATGATTATGATCCTTCAAAGCCTTTATTTAAGGTATTGTTCTCCTGAAATACAGATATGGTTGGCCCATGAATGGGAGCCCTCAGTCATGCATTTTCACTTGACAGTTCAGTTTTGGGTTTTGCATAATTCGTACTTTACAAGATTAGGTACTTCTTGTTTTTATTTCTGTAATTTAAGAGGGAAGGGAAATCGTTTATATTAATAGCAACTTGATCCAGTCCAGTTGCTTTTTTACTGTTTTTGACTAATTGAGTTCCTACTGTTTCTCCAGGCCATTTACTTAACTCATTTTTAGGAACTTCTAAGCATTTACTTGATAGTTACTTTTAGGAACTCCCAAAGTGTATCTTCAAGGTGGTCTGTAAAACCTGAAAGTGAACCCCACTTCACAGAAAGAAATTTTGCATGATTCAAAGCATTAATGGAGCAGTGAAGTTCCTCCATTAAGAGACTCCACTAGCAGTCAGTCGTTGGAACTTGGAAGGAAAAGTTTCCTGGAGCATGGCCTGGCTCTGGGAGTGTCTCTGCCCAGCAGCAGTGGTACTTCTCTTAACCACACCACTTCCTCAGTGAAGTGCCTTTTGCAAAGCAGATCTCTTGAAGCATTTCTTAACATGCTAAGTTGAGATACTGATAACTGGAGTTCCCCTTACAGTCATTTGAATTCTTACGCTTCATTTTGCAAAAACCACCAGAAAAGGGATGGGTTAAAATTAACAACACCGCACGGTTTGAAAATCTCAGCAACATAAACTAAGCAGATGTGCTGGCTTAAAAGGGCATCAATCTGTGGCCTCTCTGCTGGCCCCAAATCTCCACTGATTGGCAGATGTGCTATTTCAGTGCAGACACCGAGAGGTCAGGGCTCTCAGCAGACTTTGGCTGGCAGTGCTGAGGACTGAGCTGTTCTGGACTGACAGTCAGGCCCAGGTGAAACATCTGTTCCACTGCAGTCACGTTTTGCATACTGTATAATTTTTTGTATTTCTACTCACTTTTCCCATGCTCAAGAGCACTGGGGGGTGACAGAAGGTTATGCAAGTTTCTCTGGTCATGCCAGGATTGCGTGCGTGTTCCCAAATTTAGCAACTCATCTGCCTGGCTTAGTGTGCAACCTGGGTGCCTCATAAACTGCCTCTTCTCTGGTTTCCAGCTGATGTGTCTGCTATGGGTATCTGCAGCAGATACTGGACAAGGCAGTTCCCACTGGGAATGCCAGTGTAGTAAGGGAGAATTCAAAATTAATGTCTTATTCCTAACAGAAAGTAACTTTTGAATATTCTTCCTTGTGGAGGTGAACTGGTGTTCATCTTACTCTTGATAGCACTGTAAGTACCAGTATTGCCATTTCCTGCTCTGTAAAATATGTATTTGTCTTGCAGGTGTGTCATGACTTTATTTAACAGCATCAGTCTTTTTGAGAGCTGCTTATGAAGGAGGCTTTGTATTTTTACTATTTTCTTGTAGCTATTTGATATTAAACTGTTTAGATGCTAGAGTTTAACAGTGGAGAAAGGTGATGGCCAGGCACCTTCAGCAGATGCTCAGTGCAAAATGCTCATTTCCTGCTGGCCGTGCAGACAAACTGCAGCACCAAAGGCAGGTCTTCAACGTGAATGTGCAAGCTGAGCAGGAGACCAAAAAATAGCAGCTTCTCTGGGAACTGGGCTTCACTTCAGTCTGACTGGGGCAAGGGCAGCACTGTTGGGTAGGTCTCTCTGCACAGGCAGGCAACCAGGAGTGAGTGCAAATTGAGAACTTCTGACCACTGGGTCCATGGGTTGGTTTTTCAGGGAATGCCGTGAAATGGAGCTCAGAAAACAAGTGGAGGTAGTCATTGTGGCACCTCCATATGATATAGGAGAATGTGACTGCTACTATTTAAATATCTGCTATAAAGTAGTCAAACATCTGCACTTCACTGAGGATTAAAAGCACCTTTCTGGATGTAAAGCCCCCAAGGGGCTGCCCTTTGGTGTGATCAAATGGCTAAATGCTGTATTTTCTCTATGAGGTCTTGCTTGAGGAAGTTCTTCATGGCTCTGGAACAGAAGTGAACGATGATGACACCAGCTGTGCTGCAACTTTGGTTGTAGAGGGAAGTAAGCTTTGAAACAGGGGGTCCCAGAAGGAGTCACAAGTATGACTGACATTGTGCTGGAGAAATGAGGCTCCCAAGGAGAAGTGGGGTCATGAGCAGAGCTGGTGGTGAATCTCTGGTGGGAAGGCTGGAGAGCCACTGCACTACAGCAGCTTTATCTGTAATGAGCTCAGATCTCAGCTATGGTCTCTACATAAGCCCAAATGACCTGACTGTCTTGTGTTCAGAGGGTCTCTCAGGTTTTTTGTTCTCTGAATCCAATGGTCAGAGAGAAATGTCCATTGTTTCAGGTTACTACTGAAACACTTCCCCTGCATCCCAGTCATTATTTTAGTTATTAAAGTGAAAGCTATTAAAATGTTTAGCAAATTAGTGTTTGAAGTACACTTTAAAATGCTGCAGGAACATGACTTGTAGCATGCTAATTCTGATGTTAACACAGATCTGTACTGCACAGATCGCACATCTCTGTATTCAGGATTTTGGATTTACATTAGCTCTTTAAGTCGACATTGAGAGTATTCTGTCAGCTTCTTAAATCAGCATCAGCAATTTCTTGCATGTCACGTTTAACCACACAAGTGTGACTTTCTGTGGCAGACTCAGTGGATAAGTAGAGTAAGATGTGTTAAAAGACTTGTGCATTGTCTCCCACATTCTCTGGACTGAGATTTCATTCTCAAGCAAGACAAGCCTGGGGCTAAGTAATATCAACAGTTTCTCACACCAATAAGAATGATTAGATCAGTCTAAAATAAGTTGTAATTATTAATAATTTAAATGCTGAGGGGGGATGTATGCGAGATGGAAATGAAAAATAAGGTAAATGTTTGTATAAATAGCTGTTTGCCTTTTCTCTGAGTACCAGAAAGGAGCTTCTTTGAAGGTCAAAGAATCATGAACAGCTTGAAACAAGGTGGATCCATAATAGGTTCAAAGCATGAGATCTTGATTTCTATCAGGGAGCTTTCAGAGTTTATGCTAAGGGAGTGTCTGTCCCAAGGATACAGTTGTGTCTGTAAATATGAAGAATAGTGGAAGTCACCAGGTCCACCTGGCATGCTAGAGTAAAGCCCACAGAATTAGGTGTTTGGTCCCCAAGTTAGCTGGTTGTGGATATTTGTTACACCTTTTGTGAGCATGATTTGGTGACCCTCCAAAAGCTGTATGACCTTGCCCTGGCTCTCAGAGAAAGTATTTTAAACCTCTCCCACTGGCCTGGAGGTGTGACCTCTGGGTGGTTTGGTGCTGGACAGGGGGTCCAGAATAGGGCTGGGATAACCCTGCACTGTGGCAGGCTCTGCACGGGGCCACTGGTCAGAGGTGGCTCAGTCACTCAGTACCAAGCTCTGCAAAAGTTTTATTCATAAGAGGATAACCGTGTAAGTAGAGAAAACAGGTCAGTGAAGGAGCACAGTGCAGCTTCGCCACTCAACTTTTTCTCAGTCTAGAACGAGAGGGAAAAGCCTTAGAGACCCTTCAGAGCCAGACTCTTCTCCAAACATTATGGTTTGCTCTCTTTTTCCTGTTTATTCTCTATGAGAGTTCTTTTGTGGTTCCAGCCTGAGCTTTTTGCTTGTATATCTGGATAACCCAGTGGGCTAGGCAGAGTGAAGCAGGAGGACTTTATCTGATCACGGTTCCTCTGCTACCAACCTCCACAGTAATTTCTGTCATCCCCCTCTCCTCCAACAAATACCAGATTTTCAGTAACTTCTGTGTATTAGGAAAATAAAGCAAGTTCTAGAAGTGTCCAAGCATAATTTTGCATATAAATACTAATATATAACAATTCCTTATCATGGAGAAGGAACGTGGCTACTCAGAATTGTGCTGCTAAGCCCCATATTTATTACTTGTCACATGTAGTTGACATAAGTATCAGTGATATAAGGTCCTCAAAATAACCAAAAATTTTGCTGGACCTTCGTGAGACCACTGGTGCTTGATTTGTGTTTAAAATAACGTACAGAGAGTAATACAGAGATTCTCAGTGACCTTTATAAAGGGAACATTTTCTGGGCTATTTTCAGAGAAGCCTCTTAAAGCAGCCGTGGGACAGTTGTGCCTTTTATGCATAGGAAGAGTAGAAAGTCTTCAGGATAAAGAGTTACACCTCCATTTAGGGTGAGACAGCAAGCTAGCAATGGGTCCCTGGAGGCATTTTGGACGTTGAAAGATTGATGAAGTGCTTTGCAGGAAAGGATTCCCCTCGTGTGCTGTTTTATGTTCCTTTCTGTTATTTCACTGGAGGCCAGATAACAGGCTCAATCTTGTTTCCATTTAAATGAATGATGAAAAACTTCCATTGACTGCAGGAGAGCAGGGATCGAGCTTGATGCGTCGTCGCTTTATGTCACAGTAACAATTGGTTGTCATGCATCAAACACTGCTCCTGAGGTCTGTGTCTGTGTTTCAGTCACAGGACAGTAGCAGGTGCTTTGCTGCTGATTTTGGTGGCAGCAAAGCCTGAAGGCAAAGTTGCCATGTCTGCTGGGATCTGGGTATGGAATTACGAGTAATGCCGTGTTAAGGGCCTCATGTCTGGATGGTTAGGTGTATTCTCTTTGTTGTAAGTAAGGATAATTTAATTAATTTTGACTAATTTAGCAGCTCATGGTAATTGTGAGTTCCAAAATTCATCTGAAATGGAGACAGTATTGGGTTCCAGGCTTGCTGTGATGAAGCCAAGGATGTGCTCTTGCTTACTTTAGTGTAGAGCAAGGCTTGTAGTGCTTGGCAAGGCTTGAGGAGAAGGACATGGTGTCACACTGGCTGTGACTCTGCCAGGAACAATGTTTTCCTGGAGCCCACAGGCTCACTGGGCAGAGGATTGCTGTGCCCTGCTCCCCCCACTGCTGGAGGTGGCACAAGACACTGGGTAGGAAAGGCAGGTGGCCACCATCCATCCATGAGATTGCACTGGGGATTATTTTTGGCCTTTCCACTTCCATATGACGAAGGTAATCCAGTGTACCTGTCTTTTTGCTGGTATATTTCTCTCCCATCCTCCCCGTCTGTGAATCTGAGGCAGACTGAGCGTCCCTCAGTAGTCCGGAGGATGCAGGCAATGCTGCCACTGCTGCCAGGCTGCAGCTCTTGCACCAGCTGGAGGATTAGGCAGGCTGGAAGAAGCTCAAATCCCTCAGCTGCTCGTGTCAGATATGGAGGAGCTGCCACAAGACATTAGCTTACCTTAAAAAACAGGAGGGAGAGGTGTTTGCTGGGTAAGTACGTCAGCAAAGGTACAGCTGTTCTCCAGGTATCTTGCAAAGCAATAGCAACTGGTGGATGAGCTGGATTTTGTGAATTCTGAACAATATAAATAAAAATAATGTTTAGTCTTTCTGATCTGAGTAATTGCTCTGGTGACAGAATTTAGCTGTTTCTATGATACGTAATAAAAATACAACTTATTCTGAATTTTCCTACCTTGTTCTCTATAGAGATGTCTGCTGGCATCATTGCTCCCTCTGTAAATGCTGTGAGGACTTTCCAGGCTCTCACCCACAGCCTGGGGGAGGTCTGTGGGCTTCTTGGAGGCTGTGCAAAGTTATTGACGAAACAAGCCAGAGTCAGTAGGCTTTAGTGTACCATGGGGGATACATCTGCCTTGGAAATCTTTTTGAGACCCACAAATCAGAAAAGATTGAAAACTGCTGCTGTAATCAACCCAGATCCTCTTAATACTTGAAGTGACGTGCTCCCTTTCATTAAAATGATGACAGTGATGGGGTCAGGCAGGTTTGGGTGTGCAGCAGTTGGTATAATTTACAAGTGGTGTAATTTGGCACAGTGGCAGTGCAGCAGTATGGTTTAGCATCGCCCAGGAGCTTCTCCTTTATTTGTGTGTGTGTGCATGCTAGGGAGGCAAACCCAAACAAAGAGGGAGGAAAAGGATTTGTGTGCAAAGCGGATTAACCACTTGATATTGCATTGTCAAAAATTATTTAATATGGCTTGGGCTAAGGAAGGGAGGTATATATATATATCTATATATAGGTCTAAAGTTAACAGGACAGTCATGAACTTCAAATTTTTGCAGGACATAGATCTCAACAGTTTCACTTAGATGCACTAACTGAATTATAAATGCATCATAAGGTGCACCATTTGCTTGTTGAAAATCTCTGTTACATTTGAAATGCAAAATTTGGAGGATTCATTTTTTTCTTCAACTTGTATTTCCTCTGGTATAAGAAAAGTGGATGGGAAGTCAGGAGAGCAGAACTGAAATTCTGACCTGTCAAAGCATTTGCAAGTGGCATTTACTGCCCTTGAAGGGTGTGTTTTATTATGATTCTCTGTGTGTATCTTAGTCAGGATATGACTAATAAACAACAGGTAATGTACTAAGGAATTTCTGCGACTCTAAAGGAGAAGAATAGTTATTAACACTATACAAAATAGTGGTTACGTACTTTAATGCTGGCATGCATCCACATTTATGGATTCCCCTTCCCCACTTTCTTTGCTACTAGAATGCAGGAAAAAAGCGTTCCTGTGTGTTTTGTACCGTGTATTCTGGGACTTCTAAGTGCGTCAGCGGGTCTGGGTATTAGGCGTCAGCTGGATTACCTTAATTGATTTCTTCAGTTTACCTAACGTGGCTTTTGCTTCAAGGTCTGCTTGCTTCCAGTTTTAACTGTGTAACTCAGCTGTGGGTGTCATGTTTGTTTTGTCAGCAAGCTGTAAAATATTGGTAGGTTTTCATGCAAATGTGAAAGGCTTCACTTGCCAATAGATGCATAAAATAAATAGAGCATTCATACTGTTGGACAGTTTTCGTAATGTTAATGTGATGCAGGTTATTTCTCAGGGCTTAATGTTTTATATAAAATAGATTATCGGTTCAAAACAGCAGCATCCAGGAGGTTTTTTAAGTCTGTGAACACATACATGTCAGCTTTAATTTAACAGATCGCATTCAAAGGATTAGCAGATCTCTTATAAAACATATGTTGTAAGTAGTACTGATCGTTTCTGTTGGTTTTTTTTTTCCTTTAGAAGTTTTAAGTAATAAGCAGCAAATTCACTGTTTCCTTTCCTGATTTTGTTGTTTCTTCTCCCCAGTGAACAGAGTATTTGCCAAGCCCGAGCTTCAGTTATGGTCTATGACGATACCAGTAAGAAATGGGTGCCAATCAAACCTGGACAGCAGGGATTCAGCAGGATCAACATATACCACAACACGGCCACAAACACCTTCAGGGTAGTTGGAGTTAAACTGCAGGATCAACAAGTGAGTAACTGTATCAAGTTTCCTGTAAATTAACCTTTGATCTCGTTTGGTAACCTCAGTTCTATACCTAATGCAACATTTCCTGCTCCCTGCAAGGTGCCTACTAGTCTGTTTAAACACCAGTCATTCAGATTTTGCATAATTTTTTGCACACACAGTATATCATAAGTTATTACTGCTTATTTGAAAAAAGAATGTTTGGTAGATGCCAAAGAGATTTGAAAGTTATTTCCCCCCCTCTCCATTTTCTCTTGTGAAATGAGTCTTATTTCACTCTGCAGGTTTTACTCTCAGCTCCCCCCAGATTACTTTTTACTTGTTTTTAGTACTATATTAAAAAATAGAAGAAAAAATCAATTGTTCTGCACTGCTGTCCCACAAAGTGTGGTTGTTACATTGCTGTGATAAGCAATTAGTTCCTTGTAATGCACTTTAAAATCCTAGGTGCACACTGTGATCTGATTTACAGCAGACTAATTCTGCAGGACCTCCTTGGGTATTAAAGGAGTTACATGGGATTTAGTTTATCGGAACTGGGATCAGACCCCTGCTGGCCACCAAAGCACGGCGTGGCTCCGGCAGCCTGGTTTGTGGCGTGCTGGGCAGCACATGCCATCAGAGCTCCCTAACCGAGTGTCACGACTGGACCCTAAACAGGAGTTTACTTGAGTGGAGTAGCGGTGCAGTATCTGAATTTTAGAGCAGGAATTTCAGAGCTGAGGGCTCCCTCTGTGTGCTGGCTTGAGGCTGCTCGGCAGTGGCATCCCAGCCTGCCCACCTCTCATGCTCACCTCGAGCCCTCTGCGTGGCACAAGGATCGGGAAAAAGTGGGCCAGTGGTTGCCTGTTGGTTCAAGAGATGTGTTGCCTCCTGGGAAGGTGAGGTGAGCACTGCTGCTGGCGAGATGGGCAGGGGCAGGGCAAGTCCAGCCAAGCTGAGCCGGGTCAGGCCAACCTGGAGAGCAGGAGCCAGGGCACCACCAGCTCACCACTGCCACAAATGTTGAATGGATTGATCTGCTTGTGGAAATGCTGATGATCCTCAGCTGACAGCTGTAAAGATGCTTGGGCCAACTGGAAAAGTTACTCAGGTTGCTTACTGGAGGTGGTAATGACTTTGCTACGCTGTGCATATACAGAGTCATCATTCTGAGAAAGGAAAAGCAGAACAAAAATAGGTGGGTTTCGAGCACATTGGCTTCCAGCTCCTTGCAGTGCACTTTTGAAACATCTGCCAAAAGTTTTGTGACTGCTTTTATCATTCTCTGTAGAGCAAAGGCAATATATGAATGTAGTTCCATTCAGAAATAGAAAATATTTTCAAAAATAAATTAAATGCAATGTCTTCTTAGTCAGTTATGAAAGCCAGTACTGCTTTGTTCCAGGCCATGCTGGTTCTTTACTTTACATAGCCATCAGGTGAACGTAGATGATTTTCATGTGACTGCAATCTAAGACGGGACTGAACAGCTGGTGTAAAAGAAGCAGAAGTCATAAAGTCAATATGTATATATGTAAGGAAGACTAAGTACCAGAGGTCTGTCTTAATCAGAGTATGCAGTTTAAAGAGTAGGACATATTAAAAAGTCAAATCTTAAGCTGCACTTTGAACATGCTTTGCATTAACTGCAATATTTTATTTGCTTGCAAACGTTCCAGCTTATGAAGAGGCTTCATGTTACCTAAAAATCATCTCAATTCAGAAGGAAACAAGTAGAAGAATATATTTTTCTAGACTTTAAGGACTAAAAATCCACTTTCAAATAAACAGAAAGTATAGTCACTTACCTTAGTCACCAAAAACTGCCTAAAACAAAGTATTCACCTTAAATATGATTGCAAAAAGCCAGTATTATGGATAAAGTCAAGACAGTGTAGCATAGTAGTATTCAAAGGAACACTCTGAAAGTCTCAAGATTCAGAATTTAATATATTTTATATGAGTCTCACATGGAATCATAAGCTTGCTACGCTTGCTAAGTATTTGCATTTAAAGACAACAGAAATTAATTTCAGTTAAAATAATTCTCTGTTCAAGCCATTTCATGCTTGCTCTCAGGTTCTGTTAAATCTCACTGAAATTGGGGCTTTAGTAAAGCTGTTGATTTGCCAGCTAATATGTGATTTGGCATACGATGAAGCTATGAAGCTACAGAATTTTTGAAGAGTTGAGAAACTAGTTTAAAATACGTAATATAACAATACCATGGAGGAGAAAATTTAACTTTTCTTACAAACTGTTTGGCAAGGCACAGACTAGAGTAATCTTCGTGGCTTCATCCCTGCCTGCCTTTATTTCCCTTTTAATTTTTGCCATGTTATATTACACCTCTAATAATATCTCTCTTTAACTTTCATCCCCTTTTTTTATTTGTCACGTATCTTCTTCTGTAGACTCCTTTTCTTGTCTCTGGCTGCCTTTCTGGTTTTCAGCCCTTTTTTGGTGCGTGTGCTGTGGCTCATGACTGCCTTCTTGTTCTGCTTACCGTATCTCCTTATCACCTTATCTCCTTCTCTAGCTGACAGTGTCTGAAAAGTTTACCACAGACAAATACGGTTTGTAGAGTAGCAGAACTGGAGCATCGTTCTCCTCCCAGGAAGTGGCCACCAGATCTCGTTCCCTCTGTGTCTGGGTGAGGTGCTCGCCGTGCGTGATGGCAGCGCTGGGTTACAGACCAGCGGTACCTGAGCTCCCCTTTCTGCTCTGCACAAAGTGCATGCAGCCTTGCACAGGCTCATGCTGGCCTGAGCAGGAACCTTCAGAAAACCACTAGTATGGTCTTGAAGCTTTGAAGCAGCTGCAGAGGCCAGAACTGGTTTGAAGCTAAAGCCAGATCAGTGTTACAATCGCTTAACGTCATGAGCTTTGATGTTTCCTTGCGGCCTTCATTTTGGACTTGATGTTCATTGAGGTCTTTTCCAACCTTAACAATTCTATGATTCTGTGTTCTTGAAGCCACACGGTCACAACCACATGTTTTACACACGTGTTGCAACTTGCCAGCTGTTGTTACCTGGCCTGTTGTAAAGGTGACATGTGTGAGCTTCAGTCATCATGCAAGAAGTTCACAAAGCTAAAAATGTACAACTGGTCCATCTTAATGGCTTAGCTGAAAAGCAGTAGCTCCCCAGTCCAGAGTCCTGATCAACCGAAGGTCTAAAATTAGGACTTTACATCAAGTGATGTCAGCTCAGCATGATCTCATCACCCAAAGGCACGTGCTGAACAAACAGGCAGGGAGAAGGGTGCAACTCAAAAGTGAATCACATCTCCTGAGGGGCTGGTGTGTTCATGTGGCCGAGAAGTGAATGTAGAAACAGGGCCTTGAGGAAGGTGAGACATTTTACATGTGAACCCAAGCCAAAACTGAAACAGGGATGGGATTCTTGGGATATAAGCTAACCACAATTTTGAAAAAGAAAGAACCAATTAATAACTGCTGTAACTTATTAGGAGTTCATCATGTTTGGGCCTGCCTGCAGAAGTAAAGAATCTGGCCTCAGCTGTAGCAGTTTTTATATCCTCCCGGTTTTAGCAGTCGTGTCTGCTCCCTGTGAGATGAGCCTGAGCATTGGCAGCATGGCAGGGCCCAAGCTGGTAACAACCTGCTGAACCATTTCGTGCTCTGCAGAAACAAGCAATTGTCTTGTCCTGGTTCAATAAGCAAGAGTATTGGTGGTGAGGCTTGTGTGGGAACCCCTCCCATGATCTTGGCTGTGCTTACACATCGGGTGCTGCTCTGAAGCCCACTCAGTCCCATCAGCCACCACCATCGTCACTGCTGACAGCTCACAGCTCCGCAGCCAAAAGGAAGGGCTTCTTGGTTCTGAGCTTTTGTATAGATCCTAAAATTCCCTGCCGGTCCCAGGGAGCCTGCACCTGAAACTGAGGTGAAAAGGTGAAGGAGAATGCTGGGTAGAAGCGAGGCAAATGTGGGTTTTTTAACATTATAGTGATGGGAACATTGAAAGGTGTCGACATAATGCGGTGCATGACTGGTATGTGAAACTCCCTGCCATATGAGATCATTGAAATACAGAATTTAACAGGCTTCGAAACAACACAGACATTTATATCAGTGTGATATATCAGCAAGACTACATTGTTTCAGGATATAAAGTACTAAAAGGGGGTTGAAAAGAAAAAAAGTGGCATATAAAAGGTCATGTTTCAGCTTTTAAATCAAATTCTAGGTGAAGAGCTATAGGAAGAACTGTTTGCCATGGACAAATCCATGATTTATTTCTGCAAGATTTCCAGTGAGAGGTTCTCCAATTCACCTATTGTAGACTGCAACTGAAGATTAAAAGATGAACTCTTGATCTCCTCAGCCTGGCAGATGTGCTCTCATACTGGCATACAAAGCTTTAGAGTAAAGATCCCTTAGAAGCACCTGTAAAAATATCCTTTGCTTCAAACAGGAAAACCTTCTTTATTTTAATTACTGCTCTGAAGCACTTCATTATTATCATCATGTGCCTTGCAGAGTCTCCACACCATCTGTACAAGACACCTTTGTGCACTCATTCTTAACAACAGGAGGAGATCCCCTCCTCCTTTTTTACATTTTCTATAAACATAAGCCAAAGGAGAGAAAAACGAAACTGTCTATTTTAGGTTTCATTTCCCAGTTTTAAACTCTCTGATTTGAGTTTGAAGACAAGATATTATATGTGTGGGCATTCTCATGATTACTGAAGGTCAACATTCAAATTCCATCATTATTCAATTAAAGGGATCTAACTCTCAGAACAAAGCAGATTCTTGGAGTTCCTTGGGTCAGTGTTCTGGGGAAGCAGCTTTTGAACAGTTTTCCTGACTTCCATTAAACAATTTTTGGCGTAGGTTTTTACGATTTCTGTCTTTTGTCAAACAGCTGCACTGCACCCTCTGGTGCTCTTTGGGCTTTGATAGTGGTGTCCTTTGAAACAGAGGTTTCTCTTAGTAGGTGAGAAAGGCTCACTTTGAAAGCGTGGTAGACGCTCACAGTCTTTATAAATATTTCCTCAAAGATACTGCCTATGCCTTCCTTGGTTAGTCTACTCAAAAAGGGTTGGAAGACTTGAAAATTGGTCCATGTTAAAACTGCTGGTTTAATAATCCAGGCATGAGTCTCCTTGATGCTTGAGAGACTCTTTGAGTGTGAACAACATTGGTACAGGCTCTCCCAATGCTCAGTGGAAGAATGGGGGTGATGTCACAATTTTTCAAGGAAAAAAGGCTATTCAAGCTGTCAAATACAAGAGGAAGTTCAATGCCTTTGCTGTGACCACTTTCCACTTCATTCTGGTTGGGGTGGGTGTTTTCCCACGCAGCATGTTGGTGATGCAGTTCCCATTTCCAGGGGACTAACTCTTGGGAGCCTGCATACCCAATATAGGGCTGCATCTCCCTTTGTCTGACAGGTCAGGAATCTCTCAATGAAATGTGTCAAAAAAAGCAGTGTAGGTCTGATTGCTTCTCAGTGCATTTTCATGGAGCCTTAGTAATGATACTGGTTTGAATGCAACAGCTGGACCATCATATTTGTGCCTAAAGCTGGACCAAGTATTCAAAGACTGTCATCACTCTCTAATGCTGGTTCAGTAAGTGAATGCATCCTACAAATAAGAGTATATCTGTAATTATCTAGTGGTCTAAGTGGCTTCTTTGCTGGTTTCCATAATTTTTTGTATATTCATATAGTAAAGTTACAAGGCATCTGCTAACTATATCAATGAGACAGTGTTTTCCTTCAAAAGTACTAGTGTGTGTAAAACAATTTGTTCCTTATTAGGTGCTCATCTAATGTTTCTCTGCCAGTTTAAACGGGCAGTCCACTGAAGATTCAAAACTCAGAGCTAGGAGTCATTAATCTTCGAAATTAGTTTTAAAAGTCTGCCCTTATAATTAAGAAGTGTCAGTCATCTACCAAAATTATTGTTGGACTAATTAAATACACTGAAGCTTTTTAATTGCAATCATAGCGTTAACAGAAAACTTTCCAAAATGCTGGTTAGACTGCAAAAAAAGCATATTGGTAGGTTTTCTGGTGTGTGGGATCCACCTCTAACATAAATTCTGTGTACAAAGTGGTACAGTGCTGCAGTGGACACTCCTGCCTCTCCACTCTCAGCTAGAGCAGCTTACACTTTCGGCATTGGAGGTTTCTGTCTGGACCCCAGCTGTACTGTGTAGCTGCGTGTCCCAGTGCCCTGCCCAAGGATAAACAGGGCATTGTATTTAGCAGATTAAATTTCAAAGGAAGCAGCCTTCTGCTGCAGTCACCCCTTATGTGGAAGACACCACACGTACAGCAAGGGAGAAGGTGGGAGAGGAATGGTTGTCTGGTTTTGTCATTGCTTGACTGATTCTAAACTAAAAGTCTAAGCACAAGAAGCTGGTGGTGATCAGGCACATGAGAGGAGGAAAGCAAAACTGGAGCAGTGAGTCAAACATTTATGTGCGATAGGGCAAGGTTAGTGCCAAGATCTCTGTCTGGCTCTTTTTCTAACAATTGTGCATAATCATCCTCCAAAAGATGGAAACAGCTGCTGGCACTGGCTCCTGACAGCTGTCTGCAGCATCTGCACAGCTGCATCCTGTGGAGGTGCTGTAGAAAACATGAGCAGGTAGTAGATTTTGCAAAACTGGCTCGCAAGTCCCCGAGGCTGAATGGAACTGTTGTAAATCTCACCCCCAGATGTGGGTCTTCTGTCATTGAAACAAACACTGCCTTACCGTGCAGCCGTGTAGGAGCTGCCATAGGAGCTGCCTCTACCCATTTAGGTAATCTTTACACAAGGGTTGGGTGGGTTTTTCCCCACCGAAAACAGAACTGTTGTTAATCCTTACCCCTCTGTTTCAAATCACAGGTAGTGATTAATTACTCAATTGTGAAAGGACTGAAGTACAATCAAGCAACACCTACCTTTCATCAATGGCGCGACGCACGGCAGGTCTATGGCTTGAATTTTGCAAGCAAAGAAGAGGCTACCACGTTCTCCAATGCAATGCTGTTTGCTCTGAATATCATGAACTCGCAAGATGGAGGTAAATTAATCTCTGTTAATCTGTGACATTTTAAAATGCTTGTTACCAATCACCTAGTGCAGTTTTATTAGATATTATGCCATTATAAAACACATTAAAATAAAAAACCTTAGCTTCCAGTAGACAGCCTTTAGATCAGCGTTTGCTGTGGTATGAATTGCACATGTTTTCAGATTTTTTTTCCCTTTCTGCTCATTTTTCATGGTGCCTTAACTCACTGTAGGAAATCAATAGTTATTTGGGAATGCCTCAGCAGGCAGGTAGCCCCACTGATTTATGTGGATCTGTATATGTGTTGTTTTACATACGAGAGAGCAGAATAAAATTTTAAATAAACGGAAGCTAGAGTAAAATTAGCAAAATCTTATAGGATAGAACTGGTATTTCCAGTGTGTTGGGCCAGCTCCAGCTGTTGGCTTTTGTGGGTCAGCTTTCCAAAGGAGGAGTGTATAGCACCTTGGTTACTGAATGCTATATTGACTGTAGAAGAAGTTTGTGGTGAAGTTTGCTGTTCTGTGAATTTGTCATTGCATTAGCTTGACATGGGCCCAAAATAAAGTCTCGATTTCTCAGTGGAAACCAGTTTCTGATTTGTGGTATCTGGATGAAGCACTGCCCTCAGTTACTCGCTTACGACCTCTCTGCAGCTACTGGGCTGGGAACAGAGCAGTCCTTGTGTGGTGTCTTTTTTTTTTTTCCTGCAAAAACATGCACCACAGCCCTATTTTCCTTTTGCAAACACAGCGAGTCAAAGTTTGCGTCACTTGCTGTCATCCAGGTTTCACTGCAGTGTTCACTGAGGATGGACAGCAGCTCTTTAGAGAGAGATTGTCTCCTGACAACCTTCAGTACACAAATACATCTTACTAAAAGGTGTACTTGTAATGTAAAAGTTCAGATTTTTTATTTTGCTATTTCTGTTCTATTTCTGTTTCTATTTCTGTTCTGTTTCTAGCTGGCAAATGCAAAAGTCATCAAAAATCAAGAAAGATTTTAAATTCTTAGCTATATTTAGAAGTAGCGAGGGCTTAATTCTGCCTTCCTCGGCTTGAACATTTTCAGCTAAGGTTGTGCCACAGCAGGAGACTTCATGAGGAAATCCAGCCAAGATTCACCAGTCCTAAATTCATGAAAGTCTGAAAAGTGCAGAGCTCTTTGGCTGCTCAGATGTGCCCAGCCCTTTTAGACCTCCAAATCTGGATACTTTGACTATGGTCTGGGTGTAGTGGTTGTTTTAATGTCTCTGATGAGTCTGCCGTTCTTCCAAAAGCCCTTAAATCTGGGTTGGGTGTTTTTTCCCATCTGTCTCTTCCTGTCAAAGGGAGTGAGGTTTTTGCAAGATTTTGAGTTTGCTTCAGGGAGGTGCCTTGTGGAAACACGAGTCTCAGGATGAGAATTTATTGCTCATAGGCTAAAATACAAGAAACTGCCTTAGAGTGGGTACTTTAATTATGTTAGCTATTCCTAGCAATGAACAACAGATATTTTTAAGAAAGTATTTTTGAGTGCTTGGAAAGCCTGTTAGATTTCTGAGAAGTTTATTCATATACAGCAAATAATAATTTACATTCTGCCTTTTTTGGGGTATTTTTTATTCATTTACTTAGCACACCAAAAGTGTGCTTTAGATGCTTTACAGGTTTAAAATCCAGCCCATGCTGAAGAGCTTGTATTTGGAGTTTGTAGTTGTCGCATTCAAAGACATGAATTGGGTCACAGATGAAAAACTTTCTTTTCTGGAAAAAAAAATGGTGTGGTAAATATTTAGTCTTCAGCAACCCTTTTTCTCTCATACATAGAGTGTTAGAAGTTTCAAAGATTGCCAGTTGTCCCATTCTTTACAGCTGAACTTGTCAAAAACTGAAATTTGGATTACAGACAATTTCAGCATTTGTTTTAAAAAAAACCACAACACTGATTCTATGAAACAAATTCCCCAAATACTTATTTTTCAATTTTTTTTAATTATGAAATTTATTTCCAGAGGTATTTCTCTTTAATATTATATTAGCTACACATTGATAATAGATTAGAATGAAGCCTTTTATTTCATCATAAGTTTTCCCATTACTGCAGTGATCTCAGCATGCAAATTGACAGCAAAAGTACATAATGGATATAAGGTATAAAATGTTTTTTCAGATCTGCTCTTCCAGGGTTCTATAGCCCTTCAGCTTTTGTGGGCATGAACTAATGTGAATAGGAGTTCACACAAACGCACATATCCATATATCTTTTCAGGCACTGCCACTGCCTGCACACTCCATCCATTCTGCTGCCTGCATGCTGCATTAGGGTCTGCTTTTTCATATGGAAAAATCATTAGGAAAAAAATGTATTTATTGTCTCTATGCATCCATGTATTAAAGTTGCCCATGTGCTTATGCAGATGGATGGCAGCTTTAAGGGCTGCATTTGTATGCCCAGAACTGCTCATACACTCCTAAAAATCTCAACCAAAACCACAGGGTTAAACAGAGGCTCCCTCTGCCACATTCACAGGGCAGCAAACCCTATCTGCTGCTCTGCAGCTTGGAATATGCTGTGTGCACTACTTGGCACGTGCTACTTCTAATGTTTAGTTTTTTCCTATATTCCCCACTGAGACATTATTACATTTGAGTGCTGCTGATCCTCCCATAGCTGAATAGATTCTGGCTTCCATGGCTGCTTCTCCCTTCGTTCTACCACCCACTTCCATAAACTAAAATTAATCATGGTAGACTACAGCAGAAGATGTGAGACTGCATCATATCTTCAGCAGATGTGGAGTCAGGGTACTCTTGGCACAAAGTAATGGTGTGGGGTTTTGAATGGTGCATTAAGCTGAATTAGTTCCAAAAAACGGTAGCGCTCTGTGTTTTGGGGGGTTGGAAATAATTTCTAGGTAGTGCTGACTTTCAAATGACTGGGTCAGTTCAAATGAACACACACTTATGACCTAGTGGTGGGAATTACTGTGCTGTCCCTCTTCTTCACAAGAGAAGCTACAATGCCCAAGAACAACCACAAGCACTGATCTCTGTGTTCTGACTGCGTGGGGCATGAGGGAAAACTAAACCAAGTGCTTTGTTAAATGCCAAAGGTTAAATGGGCTGAATCAGATCCTACAGCCACACTGTGTTTACCCGGGTTACATGTCAATATCAGTGCTGGAGTGGGTGTCTTCCCAGGAGTGTGACATCCCAAAGTTTGCAAAAGTTGGGAGAAAAGCCATAGTGTAAACTCTCTGGCTGGTTGTGTTTCTGCAGTGGATGTACTCATACTCTTACCCATGGGGACGCCTGGCCACCTTACACGTGTCCATGTTCTCAGTGCTGTGGTGGGAGCCTCTCCCAGTGCACGTCCCCAGGGTGGGCTAAAGCAAGCCTTGAAAGAGGTGAACACAGACCTGGCTCATTCTTGTGCTTTGTAAGGATGCTAATGGTTAGGTTAGGAGTAATCCGAAATCAGATAAAATGGGACTAATATCAAAATAATATTACAGAAGTGTACCATCCTTCCTTTAAAGGTTGACAGTTGCCTCACTGAATCATAGTTGTTTACCTGCCAGCTTGTTTATGTAACTAATTACTTTGATTTCCTTATACATCCCTTTAATCTGTTCTCCTTTACAAACCAAAAGAGAAATGTTGGTCCTGAGCCAGCCTGCAAAATGAGAGCAAATGATAACACTGACTTGCTCATTACCAATCTCTTGCTTACAGTGCTTTAATGGTGTCATTTAGTAAGGCCATTAATATGACAAACAACTTCCCATTTAATTGTTTTTCTTTCACAGATGTCCACTGTGAGAAGTCAGACCTTTTACTGGCATAAGTTACCTGGTACAAGGTAGTGTGTCACCAGCTTACTTGGTCATCTGCAGCCAGGCTTCACGGGGGGCAGAGCATCACCCCCTCCTGCCCCAGGAGACTGTGGAAAAATTTTGCATGGATCCTGCCCTCAGGCTGATGTTTCGTGTTTTCCAGGGCTTACATCCTCTTAGGTTTACCAAATGCAATGACTGGTGGCAGGGCAGCATGGTTATTGGAGCAGGACATAATGTGAGGACATTAGTAAGCTAAAATGGACAAGTTCTTCCCTGCCATAATTTCATAGGAAAGCCAGTGGTGCCTGTAATGCAGGTAACTTTCTGTAGGGCTTAATGGAGCCTGTACATTCAGTGCTTCTCCCAGTGAGTGGTTACACTTCCTTGAGAGAGGGAATGAGACTATTTTCTCTTATTTCTTTTTCCCCAAATTTCTGGGGACGGGCAAAGGAATTCCCCATCTTTTTCTTTCCTTATTTGCTCACTTCAGACATTGAGTCCCTGCTGGTTGCTGGCAGCACCTGCATGTCCCCATGTTGCATAAGGGGACAGTGGTTCAGCTTTGTGGCTTGGCGTGACCAGCTCTGAGGGCATTTTGGGCTTCCATGGCTTAAAGATGCTTGGGCTTGGTACCTCTTGGAGAAGAACTAAGACTCTGATCTGTGCTGCTGGTAAATGCTGCCTGGTACATAGTGAATATAACATATTGTGAACTTTTGCTTTTCTTTTGATGTCTGTGCCCTGGGCACTTGGATAGTTATTGCTGACTTACAATGTATGAAAATTCCATTTGTAAATGTAAACACCACATGCTGAAAAGCCTTATGCAGAGGGCTCGTTGCAGAGTTAATCATAGTTAGAGGTCAGCTGCCTTATCTGACTAAGAAGGGAGAAGTTGGAGGAAAGCTTGAAATAGAAGGAGAGAGGTTTGAAGAAAATTAGTAGTGATTTATTTCTTTATTTATTCCTTTTAAGAAAGCCATTTTCTTGTTCTAAGTGTCTTACAGACCACACGATACAGACGTAGGTCATGCAGGGTGCAGAGTTCAGCCCTGTGCCTTCAGCTTCACAGATCCAGCCTTACCTCTGCAGGGAGGATGTTTTGGTAGTCAGAAGGATTGCTCCTCACTCCTCTTCTTCTGGTTAGAAGATCTGCTGCTTTTTCCACCACTGTGGATTATTTGATATGTATTTCTCCTTTCCCATAAGCTGGATTTTGTTAAGTTCTTGTGAGTTTGAGATCTTTTTCCATTCCTTCAGTCATTCTGCTCTTATCCTTTTTCAGAGGTATTGCTGGGAGGAAGTTCCATGAAAAACATTTTGGAGAAATAAAAGAATAAAGCATTGATTCATCAAACAGCAGATAAACTGGCAGAAAGTACCATACATTCTCTCTCCTAGTTAGATGTCCTAAGTTTTTGCAAGGTTTCTGCCAGTGAAGGATGTCTGTGAAGATTTTAGTGCACTGGATTTCAGACAAAAGTGTACACAGGGTTTTCTATCTTTTTTTTTCTAATGTTATATTCAGTTCATTTTATCATTAACACTTTGCCAACTAGTCCTGCATCTCTCAGTTTTTCAGTAGCACTAAAGTGTAACTTCTGGGAAATTCAGTCATCTGAATTCACCTTCTACAAAGCAGTGCCTGTTTTATTTGATAATATTACCCCAAGACTTCCCAGCACCACAGAGGACACAGTGTGGGAAGACAAAAGACTGCATCTTCATTACAGCACTGCATAATACATAAAATAACTCATCAATAATGGAAGGGACCCACCACAGAACACAATGCCCACTTGCAGCCAGCTGGTTCCAAAACCATGCTGGGGTAAAGAGATCCGTGCTTCATGCAAGGTGCTTTGCATGCTGCTCTGTGGACTCATTTCCCACACTGTCAGGTGTGTTGGTGCAGATTATAAAGCCCCAAGATGGTGTGTTCTGTGCACGTTTTACTTTTAAGAGTGCTAATAACATTTAAGGACGCGTGTAACTTCAGATTGCATAGGCATTGCGGAACTGTAAGCATGCATTCTGCTGCAGGTCTTCGAACCAAGTCATTCCAGACGTTGTTCCTATTTATAATTTAGGCATAGAGAACTTGTAAACAACAAACTTTTGGACTCACTAGTGTAAATATGATCCATGTGGTCAGACACCTAGTGCTAGCCAAAATAGCAGCCTGCAGGCAATGGTTAATTGGGTGCATGTGAAAAATACAAAAAAAACTTTTGCTTCCTTAAAAAACAAACATTTTCCCAGGAGAATAAATCTTTTCTGACCGACATCTTTCAAAAACACCAGAGAAAGGTTTAGAGAAATAAATTTCACAATGTTTCCAGACTCATGCCTACACCAGTTTCAGTATTAACTTTAGTCACTCAGAAATGTTTTGCAGATAGGGGGGTTTCTGATCTAAATTGCTGTGCTTTGTAAGTCAGTGAAGAGGGAGGGAAAATTCAAATAAGATGATGAGCTTTTTTCTTTCATCTGCTGCATTGCTTTATCACTGAAACTGTTCCAGAAAAGTCCACGTGACATACAGAATCTTTTAGTATATTGCTTACTATAGAAATAAATTCCTTCCTTTGCCAGTTCGACAGGGATGGGCTGTTACCCAGCAAACTAGGTGGGAATTTATTTTCCCAAAGCAGCCAGTGAAGGGCACACCCCAGGCAGTGCCCCACTGCGTGTTCAACAGGTCTCTGCCCAACCCTCTGAGGGCAGGAGTCCCTTGTGACTCCAGCTGAAAAACATCAGCTCAGCCACAGGACCACTCATTGTGTCTAATTCCCAAAGCTTCTTCTGCCTGTGCTGAGGGGGATGACAGTCCTCATACAAGCCCTCTGCCCATCTTTCCAAAACAACCAAACCTCCTGGAATAATAGGCACTTGCCTTGCAAGCTTCCTCTGCCTGCCGAACTGCTCAGGTGCCCTCTTCTCAGGTTAACCTGGGTTTCCTAATTGGATATATGACATTTCACAGAATCAAAGAATATTTTGAGTTGGAAGGGACTCACACGAATCATTGAGTCCAACTCTGAAGTGAATGGCCCATACAGGGATCGAACCCACAACCCTGGCATTATTAGCATTAGGCTCTAACCAACTTCTAGGAACTTGGGAACACTTCACATTACAAGGAACGTGTTTAAAACCAGAACTGCAAGAAGTTGGCCCAGCCAGGAGGAGCAGTGAGTAAAACTGGTTAATCTTCTGTATTAGCTTGGCTCCAGCTGCCTGGAGCACAGGACGTGAATTGATTCATTCGTGAATAGATAAACTGGGATTACAGACTCCTTTCAGTGCTAGAACTGTAAATATTGCTATTATTCATCTGACAGGAAGTATCAAACCGTTATTTAATTATTCTGCTCTATAGAAGCAGGCATTTTTTCAATTCAGTTTTTCAGTCCCCCAGATGGTAGGGAACCACAGCAGAAAGTTTTTCAGGGCACTGACGTGCTCTCGCAGTGTTATGCAAATAAAAACCCATGACATGTTGCTTGTGTGCATCTCAGCCACTTTCCCGCAGGACTCCATTGTATCCCCGCTCAGAGCAGCAGCAGCGCCGGAGCCGCTGTCGAACGTCTGGAACAACAAAAGGTGCCTCTGTTCTTTGAAGAGCGTTAGAAACCTAAAGGCTCTTGAGTCTCTTGCTGATGGTTTTTGCTGTGCTGAACTCTTCTGCGCTAAATGAAAACCATTTCAGGAAGGAAACTGTGTGTGGGAAAAAAGTTGTTGAGAAATTTCAGAGAGACTTGCACACGTTGACTTGTGCTAGCAAGATTCCCTTGCACCATTGCCCTCAAACCTCTGTTTTTCTGAGTGTGGTGCGAACTGGAGAAGTTTCCAGGGCTCAGTGATAGAAGATTCCTTGCGGCTTTTTCACTAGAGTATAGTGAGTGGCAGAAGAATATATTAGCTCAGGAAAAAAATTAATTACCAAAATTTAACAAGTCCAGTAATTTATGTGCAAGCAGTATAGGCCAGATTTTGGCCAGTGTTCATTTGGAGACCATTTATGGGGTGTTTCCTTGTTGAATGTACCTCTTCATCTGGCAAGGGCTCCTTTTTTGGGGTTAGTCTGGACTGTGTATGCATCATGTCCTTTGCCAGGCAATGGGTGTGAGTGGAGCTCAGCCTCGAGCCACAGAAGTGTAGAAGTGCCTTGCACCAGGAGATGCTGTGGCTCAGAAGCAGCTCCATGTCACTGTCCCTCTTCCCTTCCTCTCCTCTGTCCAGGGATGTGGTAGAGAAGGAGTACCTGCCCTGTAGCCCCAGGCTCAGCTCCTCGGTGGGCAGTGGCGGGCTCTGCCCTGCCCCTCTGCTCTCCCCAGGCAGCCAGCAAAGGGCTGGGTTTGCACCTGGCTGCCTTCTCACCTCCTGCAGAACTCTACGGTCTGTGCTTAGAGTTCACAGCTCTAATCAATCTGAAGCATACGGAGAACAAATGGCTCTTTGTGATGAGAACAGTATTTTACTTTTTACCTTTTCCAATGACACACCTTGGCATTTTGCGTCTCAGTGCATTTTGTTTTGCTCACCAGTAACAGTCTATGGGACATTTATTTATTGATTATCTGATTACTTTTAGTGAAAGAGAAATTGCTTCTTGGAAGAGATTTGGTTTTTTTCACAAACCTTCTTTAAGTTTTGCATTAGTTTTCTTTCATTCTTAAAGTGCTTCGATACTTGGTGTCCCGGGGTGTTCTCTGAAATAACATGATTTTATGTCAGAACACAAATTGCTTTTTTTAAGGCAGTGTGTCTTCAGACCCTGAGTGAGTTAGAGGTGCTGTAATTCCATGCACAGTAATGCTGTGTTTACCTCTGTGCACACACTGGCACTCACCCCTCTCTTTGGATTGATTCACGCTGATTTCTGGAGCCAAATATTGGTATAATTCATAATATATAATGTCATAGAATACACGGAAAAGAACATTCTGTGATTCTTTTCTAGAAGAAAAGAGGAGAAAGAATACTGAAAATAAATGTACTAATCTAAATAAGGGATGCCCTCATTCTTAAACAAAAAATATTAATACAGAATGACCAGGCAGTGTGCTGTGGTGGTAGTTACACAGATCCAGATTTGCAAAGCGTGATAACTGTTAATAGGATCTCCAAACCTGGATCAGCCAAACTAGACTGATTTTTACAATGGTGCTGTGCTTCTACAAATGGTATTTATTTTTGGAAAAGTGAACTTCAGAAATTTACAGGAGATTTTACAGAAAGTGACTTCTCCAGCTTTTTACAGCACCAATAAGTACCCCAATACACCTAACACAGGAGTAAGTGCTGTATTCATTTTGAATCATCTTGCAGAAATGGTTCATTCTGTTAATAATGGTGTTGTCTAATATTAGTGCTCTAGCACCCTCTCCAATTACTTAATTTACAGTGTTCACAGGTACCCTATGCCAATTGTTGGGTGCTATCTATTTTTTTAATCAGCAGTTAACTTGAAAGGAGACACAAATGTACAGGGATTAAGATAGGTTTGGGTAATTATCATAGAATCATAGAATGGTTTGGTTTGGAAAGGACCTTGAATATCACCTAGTTCCATGGGCAGGGACAATTTCCACTAGATCAAGTTGCTCAAAGCCCCATCCAGCCTGGGCTTGGTTGCTTCTTTTTACTTAGTAGACTTTCTGTATTCTCAGCTAAGAGCCAGACACTATAATAGTTGGTCTCTGCACAGTAACTCATATACTCCCCTAGCTGTGATCCCCCTCCTAGCAATTAAAAATTGTATGACCATGATCTTCCCATTAATGGGAGTAGAACTACAAGCATTTGTAGCACAGGGTTTTGTACCTGAGCTGGGATGTCTGTGTGGGCAAGGAACAGTAACAGATGCTCTTGGTACAGTGAGTTACATATTAGGCGTCCCTAGAGGCAAAATTCATCCCATTTTCCCTCTCTTTTTCATCACTGACTGTAAAGGATTGATGCTAAGAACCTTTCTTTGGTTCCTGACAATTTTGCTATGATCTTCTTCCAAAATTTCTAGTTAATGAATTAATGATTTCTAATTATGGTGTAAGTAATTAGTAACTACAATTATAATTAAACCTCTAGTTTCACAATAATAAATTAGGGACCTGAAAACTAGTGTGCATAAGGTGTATTTTTAGTGATGCTCCGTGGATTTCTGTGGGACAGTTAATGAGAACTCCCAGGAATACATATGTGTTGTGCATGTCCATATATGTGTTCACATGAGCGGTGCACATCAGATTATCACTTCTCTGACTGCCTGAGCTCTGCAAACAGATGGGCTTTTTGCATGCAAATTTTTTTATTTTACACCAGAAGTGAATTTAGGAAGATACTCACACATACATAGATTGAAATCAGGAATAAGTTACTGGGCTAAGAGGATTTTTCACCGATAAAATTTGAATTTTTGTATTTAAACTATTCTGTCATTGTGTGCCATGGTTCTCTGTGCAAACAGCACTCACTAAAAAGGTGTTCCTGGTCAAAGCTCAGTGTTTAGGACCAGGGGACTGCACAGGGACAGTCAGTGGTGCAGCTGAGGAGGTAGGGCACAGCTCTGGAACCCTCTCTGGCAGCAGGCTCAGCTGAGGGGAAAGTCTGCTTAATTCCAGCCACCGAGCGAATCGCCATATGCTGCTGCCAGCAAAGCATGTAGAGCAGCTTCTCCTGCTGCCTGGTAATCCCTGGGGAGCTCACACAAAGTCTATTAATGGCCTTCTTAGGTGACTCTCTGCGGTCATCCAGCATCTTATTTTTCACCAAGTCAGGGACGTGAAAGCTCTGGCTTGTGTCACCTTCTGCAAGCAGAATCTCAGACCATTATGGCAATGACTTGGAATTTCTCCAGTTAATTCTGATGAAGAAATACAGCTGAAAATGGGATTCGTTTAACTGAACTTCAGCCATTTAAATGCTAGGCATCTAGTTTGCAATAATTGTGCATTTTCCTTTCCTCTCCACGGAGCGAGCAGGGCTCACCTGGAGGTGAGTGGCTGTAGTCCTGTGCTGCTGGCTGGTGGCCCAACAAGCTGCACAGTCCCTGCCACCCAGCAGGGAGCAAACTGTGATAGAATGGAGCAGCGTGGGGCCGTACCGCAGTTCAGGAAGGAAGTAATCTCCTAATAGGTGATTTTAGTTCTCCGAGCGTCCAGCCTTTGCCCTTGTACGTGCTCAGCTGCACAGCTGAGGAGGACACAGCGTGATTCAGGTCCTGATGGTGCGTTTGAGATTCTGCTCCACCTCTACTGACAAAAAAAACAAGCCCTGCCAGGCAATCACCGTCAATCAGATTTGCATGGATTGCTTTATCTGTTGGTCTTGATTAGTATTCTGGAGATCTCTGTAGAAAAACAGGAATTTTAATCCCACTTTCTCGAGTGCTGGTTTGCAGGGACTCCCTCTGGTGGTTAGAGCAGCGCCTGGGAAGCTGTGTGAACATCGGCTGTGCCAGACAGCATGCTAGGAGAGGTGCACTGAAGAGTATCTTGGCTTTCTTCACACCTTTAAAAATAAACTTGGAGTCAAAGTCATTGAGGTTATCACCTCTTTTGACTGCTTAAACTTGTTAAACGTGCATTTCTCGTTCTTGTGAAGAGATGGTGCATTTCCTGCAGCGTGGCAGATTGGGGAGCACGACTGCAGGTACCTCTGTGCTGGTCTGGTGCTTTGCAGGCAGGAGCAGGAGGACATTCAGAAGGTTGGATGTTGTCAGAAATCCATTTGAATATGGATTGTCTTGAAATTTAATGGATATCCCTTCTAAGGCATTTTAGATTATGGAGTATTTGCTTTTTCATTTTTTGGCTTACCATTGGCATCCACAATAGAAATGACTCTGCACATTTGAATCTGGGTCCCCAGGTTCCCCTGCATCATTTACAAATACATACATTGCAGTTTCACTTCTCAAGACGCTTTGCCAGCAGATCTTGCAGGATCCTTGCTAAACGCAAAAGAAAACACTTTGAATCAGCAAAACAGCAGGGCTAACTGAACTTGGACAAAAAGAAAGAGCCTTTCAGTGTCCTCTGGATCCTGCCAAAGCACTGAGTGCTGATGATGACTAACAAGGGTGGCACATCTAATGCAAAGGCTGGCAAGAGTTACCATGCACAGTGCAGCAGGAGGGGCACCCTCGATCAGAGATGGAGAGATGGAGGGATGCAGGGAGCCAAAGGCTCTGGAGATGCATGGCTCAAGTGTGTGGACAAGTTTCTGGATCTGCAGTGGAGACAGAAGGCACCAAGAGAAAGCCTGGGTCTGTCAGAGTCAGCAGGAAAACTCCTGACTCAGATAAATGAGTAATTTACCCCTAGTTTGTGGAAGGAAGAGGGATTTTAAAAGTGTAACAAAGGTGAGGATCCAAAGGGAAACATGCCTTATGCTTCCTGCTGATTATTTCATTTCTCATCTCTCTGACCTTTCTGATTACTCTAAATATAATATTTTAACTTCAGAGCTAAAGCACGAAAATAGATATTTGGCTCTTCAGACGAGCTGGCATTTGATTCCTTCTTTTTTGCTCTGTGCTGTAACATTCCTATGAGGACAGAGTAACTGCAATTTTTTTTTTACTGTTATTGCAATGATTTTCTTACAGACGAGATTGCCCCTGGATGGCTTTACATTATCTCATCAGCCTGAGAGTGCACCCCCAAATCACCTCTTTTTGCTTATCGGAGTTTACTGGTGTGTCCAGAAATTGCCCAGCGAGGGTCATGCTGTATATATTTCTTGTCCTACATCACATTATATTGCAGTCCGATCTTTCAACACCGCCGTATTTTAAAATAGTGTTTTCCCTGACGCTGCAAATGGTGCAGAACATTGTAGAGGCAGACAGCCACCAAACTGAGCTGTTGAGTTGGGGGCAGGAGCTTTGGTCAGCGAAGTGTAACACACAGGGAAACTATTTTTGCAGTGGTACAGTGAGAAACCATTGCAAAAACCTCAGTGTGCAGAGCTGTGTCCTTGGTCATGCTGTAAAGGTCAGCGTGTTGGGTGCAGCAGTGGGGGCTGAGGGTGCAGGAGCTGCACCAAGGTCTACTTTGCAGGCAGGTTTTTCTCACACATTTCACTGCCGTGGTTTACATTCACTGCAGTGAACTACATTCTCTTCAGCTTCTGAAGTTAAATTACAGATCAGACACACAAACTGGGCTTTTCTTCTGGAGCATTCTTAAGGTGCCTCAAGCCTGGGGAACTCATTGAGAGGTCCACACCAAGGGTTTTCAAGGTGCTTTTAGCGGAAAACAATTTTTTTTTTCCCAGAAATGTGTTACATTTGGTTGTAGTTTTTATTTTACTAAAATCCAAATTGAACTTTCAACCTTGCTGAGAAGATGAAGTATGTATCTTTTGTTCTGAAATTACATTTTGCTTCACTTTTTGTTTTCCAATGCTCATAATGTAAATTATCATATTTGCTTATCTTGAAGGCGATGACAAAACCCCAGCTTTCTCATTCAAAATAAAGAGGAATTCAAGCTAAACAATCTTTTGTGTTTCCATTTTGAAGCTCAAATTCGTGGCAAATTACAAAACTGTAAAAAGACCTGTTTGTTTTTTAAAGATGAGAGGAAACATTGTGATATTTTTAAAGAAAGGGAATATCTTTTAATGAGAATCAAACCTCCATACATTTCTGTGCAAATTCAAACATTGTCTTTAAACTAAATTTTTAAATTAAACCTCAAAATTGTACCAAAAAGTTAGTTTTTCATGGCTGCACTAGGAGCAGTAATGCAGCAATGAGTCCTGGTCAGCAACATCTTGAATTATTTGATTTCACATTATTTTTGTTACATTTATTTTTAGTGTCAAAATTCATTTACAGCTAATGTGATAACATTAGCTATGTAAATAAAACCGCAAAACATATTGCCAGCTTTCACACTGCATAAATTAAACTGCTATTTTCTCTTATTACATGAGAAATAGATACAGTAGGATATTTGGGGTTTTTATCATATCACATGATTCGGAAAGTGTCTGTTGTGTTAATCAGCTGATTTTTGGGTTTCGTTTTAATTGTTCTGCAACACCGAGAAAGTGATGATGTCTTCTGTACATATGTGCCTTAAAATTAGGTGGTTTTATTTTTTCCAGTTTAACCTTGCTTGGAGATTTTGAAATGTTTTTCAGTGGGCTTTCCTCACCATGTTTCACTCTTCTCACTGAGCTCAGTGCCTACAAAAGTTACAGTTTAATCTTAGTTTCTTTCATTTTTTCAGCTGAATCATGGTTTTCCCCTCATGCGAGTTCCTGTTAACATGAGAGCATTTAAGGATGAACTCTAGTAGTCTCTAGGGTTCCTTCCTCCATGGCCCAAGTAGTTCAGGGTTTGTCCTGTGCAATGGGTTTATCAACAGGGCTGGTTGGCTGGAGCCAATTTAAATCAATCTCTGTTACTCCCTGTCAGTAGTGGCACAGTCTTCCAGTGCTTTTACTTAAGTGTTCTGGTCATGTTATGAAGGACTTATATTCAAAAAAAAGCAAACCCAAAATTTGACCTGCTGATGGGGTGAAGCATAGTGTCTGTGCTGGCATCTTTGTGCACAGCACAAAAAAACCCCAAACCAAAAAAACAACCAAACCAAACCAACAAACAAAACAAAAACAAAAACAAACAAACAAACGCAAAACAACACCCCCCAAAACCAGCTGTTTTGGGATGGTAGATTTTCACAGCATGTACAGTTCTCCTGAAAGGACGTGCTTTGGGAACCAGTGAGGTGGTGCATTTTTACAGGGCGCTGTGTACAAGGCACGTAGGACATGGGATAAGAATTAAATCCCCAAAATCATAGGACAGTGGCCAAACAGTCTAATAGCCAGGAATCCTTGGCATGAACCTGTCTCCAGAAGAGGGCTAACAGCTGCACCCTGTGGGCTTGAAATGCCTTGCAGAGGGAAAGCAGCCCTTTGTCATGACACTGACTTTCATTAAAGTCTTTCATTAACTGACTTTCAGAAGTTATCCGCAGGGCTTTGTCTTGTCAGAATAGATCTTTATTTTGGGGTAGAAAAGATGAGGGCACATTTACAATGATGACTGTGTAGAGAGAGTATTATGCAGGGATTTATGTTTATTTGCATGTCAGATTAAGGTTTTATGCCATGCCCTGTGTGAATTAAACACAGATAGCAGTTATGAGAGTTATGAGATTTTCTGATGGATTTCTGTGCTGAATTGCAGTGAAATTTTATATTATCAGATGGAAGTGCCCACTCCAATACATTAATATCCTTTCATATTTGGAATGGATATAAAAATAGATATCACATTGTATATGCAAATTACTCACCATATTTGCACAGATTTTTATTTCAAAGAAATTAAAGGTCATTCTGCCTCCATAGGGAATAAAGTTTACAATTGGTAAGACAAAGCAGAGCTGCCTATCCTTTAATGTTACTGGTCCCCTCAGGGAATGGTGCTTCATCTCTCCTGTCTCAGGCAGCAGACAGCATGGATCCAGCTTCTCATGCCACACCCCATCACTGCAGTCATGATCAGAGCCATGTCTCAAAAGAAAAAAAAATAGGTAATGAAGGGGAAGATGACACAGAGAGAGAAATAAAACACAAGAAAGGTGAGTGATACAAATGAAAACCATTGCTCACCAACTGGGTGATGCCCGGCCAGTCCTTGAGCAGCAGCCCCAGGCCAACCTTCCCCCTAGATTTGTTGGTGAGCATGACACCATATGGTATGGAACACCCCTTGGGTCAGCTGGGGTCAGCTGTCCCAGTTGTGTCCCCTCCCAGCTCCTTGTGCACCCCAGCCTGCTCACTGGCAAGGTGGGGCGAGAGGCTTTGTGTAAGCACTGCTCAGCAACAATTAAAACATTCCTGTATTATCAACATAATTTCCAGCACAAATCTGAAATATAGCCCCATACTAACTACTGTGAAGAAAATTAACTCTATTGCAGCTGGAACCAGCACGCCAGCCTTCTGCAATGTGATCCCATACCAGGAGTGCAAAAAACGTTAGTGTACTTCTTCCTAAAAATCTGCAGAACACCAACAAACATACACTAATTTTATTCATAGAATCACAGCTTGGGTATGAAGGGACGGACTCTGGGAAATCATCCCCCAGCAGCGATCAGCCCCTCCCAGTCCAGCTGCCCTAGTTTATGTACTGACCACAACGCTCTGTGCTGTGGAATATCCTGGCCATGGCTCCCTCCCGGTTTCTTCTGCATCTCGTCACTGGCAGAGCACGGGAAACTGGAAAGTCCTTGACTTAGGGTAAGCACTGCTCAGCAACAGCCAAAACATCTGTGTTATCCACCTCGTTCTCATACTGAATCCAAAACACAGCACTGCACCAGCTACTAGGAAGAGAATTATCCCAGCTGAAGCCACAACAGGGTCTTTTCCAGCCTAAATGGTTCTGTGATTCTGTGACCTTTCCCTAGCTCAGTTTGCTCAAAGCACCATTCAGCCTGACCTTGAACACTTCCCATGATGGGGCATCCACAGCTCCTCCAGGCAACCTATTCCAGTATTAACTGAGAGCACTGAGCTAAGTGCCAGGTACAAGTGCTGCTTTGTAGGATTGAGACCCTCTCCTGCTCTGTGCCCAGTTCAGCCTCCTCTTCTTTTTGAAGAGGAATTTCTGATTGATTTTCTGAGGAAGCATTTTGAGGGAAAAGCTATTTCATGCAATACTTCAGTAAGGAAAGAAAATTTCTGTGAAGGAAGTGGATTTTCAGCTGTTGGACTTCACACTGAGAAGAATTATTAAAACGTGAAAATAATGTTCAGCCAGAGGGTAATGGGATGTGCTGATGGTATGAAATGGGCTTCATGGTATTTCAGTGAGAGGTTAGCTCTCGCCAGTAAAACGTGCTAGTTAGAAAAGGAGATAAAATGCTCCCATATCCCAGATGTGAGTTACTGTAGGATTTATGAACATGGTCAGGGCTGTTTTGGTCTGACAGATGATAGTAAGAGACTGCTGTGACCCTGCTGCTTCACAACATCTCTATTTAAAGTGTCGGTGTATCACTTTTTCATAATATTGCGAGTCTGTTCCCCCAAATTTCCTTGAGGTGTTATTCATGGCTGCTTTCACAATTTTTCATCTCAGCTAAGATGATTGATTAAAAATAGAACAACTGTCTTAAAGGTATTCCATGGCTCAATTCTTCCGCTGAATTGCTCTTGCCTGGTCTCCTACCCTTGCTATATATATTTGATCCTGGGAGGAGGCGTGCTGCTACCACAAGTATTTGCAAGAGGGATGTAGCAAGGGAGCCTTCACCAGATACTGAAGAAAAGTAACATTGAGCTGGTAAGCCCAAACATACAGAGAAGAAACCTTATAGTAATTATTCTCTTCCAGTGTAGCTCAGCATATACCTGGAATTATATAGCTATGAAAATTTCTACACAATTGTTCATGCCAAGATTGCAAAAGATGATTTATTTTTAAAATTTCTTTTAAGGGACAACTTCCAAAAGCAAACAAGTTTTGACAAAAGCTGTTCAGCAGGTGCCTTTGTATTTATGTGTTAGAATGTGGTGAAAAAAAACAGTTATTAAATACAAAGTAGTGCTTCTCTCTAATAATGTGTTTTAATAATATGTCATGTTACTACAGAAGGTATGAATGTTTGGTGCCCCTGGTGTCCCTAGGTTTAAAAGGGTTCTATTCCTATTTTTTAGTACTACACGTTACAATTTCCTCTCTCTTTGTGATGTGAACGTGTATTACTTTGGCCTAAATGGTAAAAAGTAAATACCTGCCCAGCTGGTGTCAGTGGCAAGGGAGTGACACCCACAGCCCATCCTGCTGTTCAGAGACATCTCCATGCTTGGACCTCAGAACTGCTTTGCTAAAATAGGTGAAGAGTTAATAAACCCATCTCACTCATTCACTTCACATCTCACCAGCTAAGTAAGTACTGCTGCAAAGGACATCTGACCTGAGTGAGAGGTTCAAAAGAGCCTCTATGTTCTGGTTTTGGTGTGGCCGCTCCTGTGGAGCCCCATGCTCTTTGCCATACCCCTATGCCCACTCCCTGTCTGGGATGGGCACTTTCCTAGCTTTCAAGTGGTACTACCCCTTGCAAAGTGGTATTTAACATTGAAACTGAGAAGTTTTATGTGTCACATTGGTATTTCAAGCTCTGCTTAGCAAATCTTCGATAGCAGACAGGTGTGATTCACACCGTGGTGCCAGGCAGATGGGTGACGTGGGCTGTGGGTAAAGCCATCTCCTGCCTCAGGCTCTGATCTGCCTGCTCCCAGGGTCCGTGGTCTAGGGGAGCTTGGGTACATTGTTCCTGTTGCCACTTGCATGAGCAGAGATGCAAACCAGCCTCGGGAGATGTGAAGTTTTGTGACAGATTTGAAGTGAGATCTCAGTCTTTCCCCAGAGTGTTCTTCATCCCACAGGATGTCTCTGGTCACGCTGGGATTCACTGGGTCTGTGTTTAGGTGCCAGCTTCTCATTTGGACACTGTGACTGATTGTTTAAGTCAATGTCTCTGTTCATATTCCACTTAGGAAGCTTTTTATAAAATACCAGTCCAGCTGGCTCAGCTGCGTCTTCTGGAAGGGGTGATTTGGGCTGCCATCAGCCAAAGTACTCACTGGAAGTAAAACAATCGTGAATAATGGTGCTTACAAAGCCCTCAGTGCTACCAAGTCCTGCCTTGGACAGCTGGTCTGGGTTTTTCAGTGCCACTTTTTCAAAATAAAAATAACTGCATGTAGGCCCTCCCATGCTTATATCTTTAAACTATTATTTTTTTAATATAGTAATGATAACTATTAATTGGACAGCTACATGGTTGCTAAAGCAGATGTCAGTACTTTCACTGGGTGGATTCAAAGAGGGGAATCACAGAATGACAGAACCACAGAATGACAGAACCACAGAATGGGTAAGGTTGGAAGGGACCACAGTGGGATAAAATATTTGTACATCCAGAAGAAGTTAGCTAACGTTAATTCTGAGTAGTTGCACTGGAGCCAGAAATAAAACTGCAAGTATTTTCATGTGTGAATCTCAGTTGCTCTATAACTCTTGCAGATCTGCTTCTTTTACATGGCCTTTGCACAATGCACTGGCTTTGTGCAGTCACCTCTGATTTACATGTTTGGTGGATGCCAAATCTGTTGAGACTAACAGGTTAATAAAATGTGATCTCTTCCTATTGAAGAGTGAGAGTAGGACATGAGATGATCATAGCGTGCAAGTTTTTCTTGTGAACGACCTGTGTTAAAGCTTCTTGCATGAGAGGCTTTCTCTGCTTGCTAACTCAGCTGACCTGTCTGGTCACCTCCACCCTCCTCTTGCAGTTGAGCTATGTGAAGAGATTCATAGAGCCATTAGAAAATGAATTTCAGCATAAAAGAAGGCAGATCTGCAATTACACCTATATTTTGTTTTCTTTTCCAGTTGTAAAGTGTGGTATTTATGCTTATTTCTCTTTATTTTTTTCTTCCTGAGAAGATCCAGACACAAGGGATGGCATATTTCAGCAAAGAGGATTGGTGGTGGATTGTTGTACCATCTTAGGACAAGTGCATATTGCAAGTTTAATGGGACAAGTTGGATTTAATAATTGGTTTATTAGAATATTCTTGTATTTTTGTAGCAAGCAGGCAGCGTACCTGCTGTGGGCTCCAGCAGCATTTTGTCTACTAGTGCTTTCTTGAGAACTGAAGATGTCTTTAGTCTGTGGTACCATGTAAAGCAAGCTCGGTCATGTATGTGTAGAGTGTTGGTTAAGTGTGGGTCAGGTTTTATGGGATGGAGTGACGAGCTGCTGAGAGGACTAACAGGAGGATGGGGCACTTTCCTTGCTTTTTTCGTCCTTTGTTTCCTTGTTCACATTCCAGTTGGACAGAAGTCCAGCCCAGGAGTGAGCAGTGAGGGCTGTGCAGCTATTTGAGAAGGCCTGAGCAGCTCAGCACTTTGTGCTGCCTCAGGGAGTGAAAAGTGTTCCACGTCCTTCAAACCCTGTCTGCCCTTTTTAGAGCCCATGAGTACTGGCTCTCTGTCTGCCCCCGGCTGGTCCAGAGTTTGCATCCAAAAATCCGTCTCTGTTGGTCTCAGAAGAGAAACCAAAGTGCCTGCCCTGTGGATTGTCCTGATTCCTCATTGTCGTAATTGATTTTTATTTTTTTATTTGTTATGCAAAACATAAGCAAAATACATCAGGATACTAGTCAGGGACCAGAAATGTATGCAGCTGGTCCAAATCACCTTTTCAATGAGAAAAGGATAGGCTTTGGTCTCCAGTCTTCCAGTTCAATCATCCTAAAAGCACTGCATGAAACACTAGATGTTTCAGAAAAAAATATAACATTTAAATAGATTTATTATTCTGCCAATATTTATTTGAATTAAAATTCACACTTGGAGGGGGGTTTGGGGAGGGAGGAAGTATAATTTCATTTGTTAAGTGATACTGGAAGATTCCTTGTGAACTGTAAAGAGCCTGAGGGGAAAAAGTCCTGTTTTCATTTCATCCTTTTTTAGGACACTAAGAGATGGCAGGTGGGGAAAGTCTGACAGAACACCTTGTGCATTGGCACAGAAGCAGCATAAAGTCTTTCACATATCCATATTCTGAAAATTAATTATTTTCAGCTGTTACAGGGGGAACACAATATAGTGATTCCTCCAGGTCTGCTGTTACAATTCCTCAGTTCTGCCTATTCCCTGCGGCCCAGGTTCAGCCTGCAGCTGACGGTGCTTGGCCATGACCAGTCCAGCTGTCAAAAGTGATGGCTCAGAGGTTTCTGTCTGAGCATGTGCTCGCCTGCTTGTCCAGGTAGGATCCCAAGTGGTGTTGCAGTACTGCAGTGCAGAAGAGCAAAGTGTTGGCATCAGGAGGCTGGAGAGGACTCACTGAGCTGCCAGTTTCTGTCCCAAGTGTCCTAAACCCCCAGGGCAGGAAGGAGACAAGCCTTGTCTCCAGCACGTCTGTACAGCACACTCCTGCCATGAGCCGTGCTGTTCAGGCACGGTTACAATGTCACAGGTAAGAAGTAGTTTATGAAAGTGTTTTATTGAAAGTGAAATTGTAGCCTCAGTGGTTGTGGATGTTGCTGAGGAGACCGTGATCTCTGACAGGAAGAGACCTTTATCCTCAAGGGAACTTCTGATTCTGCCTTTCCTTGTCCTTCGATATTTCTTGTCATTCCCATCTCCAGTCAAACGCACCTTTGTTTATTCTTCAGGATGTCAAGCTCCAGCATGACAGCTCTGTGCAGCGTGTTTATCCACCAGGAAGGAAGACCTCCAGGAAGGATGCCCTTGAGAGAGAGCTGAGTGCAGCCCCAGTTCCCGTCTGCAGCACCCAGGCGCTCTCTCCAGTGCAACCCCTCACCCATCCTGTTGTCTCTCTCTATTAATGGCTCTGGCAGCTGACAGCCACAACTCATTCACCATTTTGCTCCTTACTTTCCCTCTGGCCATAGACCTGAGAACAACAACTTTTTTTTTTTTGCCTTTTCATCCTTTCAGAGCATGTCCAGATGTATTGACTCTTTCTTCCTTTGTCGTCCCTGAGTAAGAGTCTTTCACACGCACCCTCTCTGAACCTCTTGCAGGGCTGCTTGGGGTGCTCAGGGCTGAGCTGCCTGGAATCCAGCAATGCCAGTGACACATCCAGGCAGGCTCCCAGGCAACCCAAATCAGTGGAGCATCATCACCTGCTAGAGGAGGTGGTGGATGCCTGCTCCCTTGGCTGTCACCATTCTTGGCCCTAGAGCCTGTGTCCCTTCCATCCTCATCCTCATCCTCATCCTCATCCTCATCCTCAGTTCCCCTTCAAACAGGCAGCAGTGTTACCCACAGTCAGCTGGGAGGACATCCAAGGGGGGTGGTGCAGGGCAAGAAGGTCCCTCTGCCATTTCAGCCTGGCAGCTGCTCCCCAGCTTCCCTTTACCCTGTCTGCCCTTTCTCTAATTTTCCTAGTTTTCCCTAATGTTTCCTAATTTGGGAAATTGGAAAGGAGTATAAGACACTCTGGTGTCTTAACCATCACTGTTTCAGACATAAACCCAAAGCATGGCCCCCTGTGAGAGGCTGTGAAGAAAATTAGCCCCATCCCAGTCAGACCTGGTCCACACCTGTCTGAGCAGGGAGGCTCGCAGCTGGTCACACCTGGCCCCCAGACAAGGCAGGGCTCGGGCAAGGCTGGGCACTCTGGGCATCCAGGCAGGCACAAAGCACCAACAGCTGATCTTCCCATGCCAGGTGGCTGATGCAGTGAGCAGTGCTGGGTCCTGGAGATAGCAGTGCAGTATGCAGGTTCTCAGGAGCTGCCGTACATCACCACGGAACAGGATGCTATGCAAAGAGGTGGCAGGGGTAGAAAGAGCAGCTCTGTGTTGTATTCAGTCACATCCCTTAGAGGAAGGAGGTTTGCTCTGTGCTACTCCTCATACACACACACATTTTTTAACAGGCAGAGCAGAGTTTAGAGCAACCAGCTGCTCCCAGAGTGTAAAGCCGTGCGCTGTGGAGGGTGGTCACTCATCACAGGGCATGAGCTGGCCCCTGTGGAGGGATGTGAATAATCTCTCAACCAGAGTGGACAAGATGTTCATTCTTTGCACTGTTTGATCACAGTGAATCACACCTGATCCTGTGTTTTCAACTGGGAGTTTAAACTGAAAAAGTTACAGGATTTGTCTGTATGTATGACTGTATGTAAATTGCCATGGAAACCACCACATTTCATGTGCTCAGGGCATTTTCCTAAATTCTGCAAGAAGCTGTAGCTGTGTTTATTTATGCAATTCAAAGTCAAATTTCATTAAACCACTGGCTGTTTTGGTTTTTCAATCTCCCTTTTCCTTTTCTTAGCACCGTCCATTTTAGCTCTGCATTTTTCTTTTCCTTTCCAAATACAGGTGTTGTTTTGAAGCACAGGCCCTTATCTGTACCAACTTCACATTTAAATACAAGAGAAATCACAACTTAGAACAACTCTTCCTTGACACAGGAAGAGTAGAGTAGCACTGGAGGAGTTGTTATCATTTAGCTCACTTAACCTCACTTGGAAATTTTGAAGTCTGCAGTGTTCAAGGCAGTGTTCTTCAGTTCTCACAGTCTCATGAAATTATTTATTATTAAATGAACATAAATCTTTTGGTTTGGACTATTTTGCCATAGTGTGTAGAATAGCATTGTGTCTTTTAGAGGCTTGGTGCTGTGGGGAATTTTAATACTAAGTCAGCGTCCTTCTTCTGCTTTTTGGTTCCTTGTTTCGTACAAGGTCATCTTTTACAGCAGAGCTCAAATTCAGGCAAGCATTTAGGAGATTATTAAGTATACTTAGGTATTAAATGTGAATTATCTTTGAAATAACTACCTTAATTAAGATCTAGAAGCCGCTTACTAGACCCCAGGCCATTAATAGATCAGTCATTTTGCAATAAAAACCATGGAAGTTGAATTTCCTTTATTTGCTCTCCATATGCTGTGGACACTGGTGATACCTGCTTCCTTAATTTCCCCAGTGTCTTCAGGCAGAGTTGTTTAGGGATCTCTGGAGAACATCTAGTCCAAACACCTATTTAAAGCAAGGCTAAATTCAAAATTTGGTCACGTTGCTCAGTGCCTCGATACAGTGAGTTTTGAGAATCACCAAGGATGGAAACTTCTCCACGTGACCAGCCCCTTGTTCCAGGGCTGTGCCTTTCCCATCATGAACCAGTTGGATGTTGACACCACAGTGAGATTGGTCCTCAGCCTTCCTTTCTCTGAGCCAAGCAAGATGACTCCCCTGGCCCCTTCCTCATGTGCCATTTTCAGCCTCCAGCCATCTTCATCACCCTCCAGTGGATCACAGAATCAGAGAATCATAAAATCATAGAATGATTCAGGTTGAAGCGGACTTTAAAGACCACCTAGTTCCAACCCTCCTGTCATGGAGGCATCCTTCCACTAGACCAGGTTGCTCAGGGCCCCATCCAGCCTGGCCTTGAACACTTCCAGGGATGGAGCATCCACAGCTTCTCTGGGCAACCTGTGCCAGTGCCTCACCACCCTCACAGTAAAGAATTTCTTCCTAATATCTAATCTAAACTTACCCTCCTTCATCTTAAAGCCCTTCCCCTTGTCCTATCACTACATGCCCTTGTAAAAAGTCCCTCTCCATCTTTCTTGTGGGTTCTTTTTAGGAACTGGAAGGTGCTATAAAGTCTCCCCAGCACCTTCTCTTCTCCAGGCTGAACAACCCCAGCTCTCTCAGGCTGTCTTTCTAGGAGAGGTACTCCAGCCCTCATGGCCTCCTCTGGACTCACTCCAGCAGGTCCATGTCTTTCATGTGCTGAGGGCTCCAGAGCTGGACACAGTACTCCAGGTGGAATCTCACAAGAGCAGAGCAGAGGAGAAGAATCCCCTCCCTTGATCATGGCACTGTGTTAATAGTGTTCTTGCATGGCCCTGCTGAGTTGGATAGGAGTGCCCTAAGGAGATGAAACAAATGGCGTTATTGCTCCATGAACAATATTTTTTTCTTTTAATTTAGGCTGTGCACTGTAGCTCCAAATCACCGCGGTGCTTTCTGAGAGTATGGAGTTTGAAGGGTAAAAAGTCCAGTATCTTAATCTAAGAAGAGCTCTGACACTGGGAAAACTCTGTATTTCCCAAAGAATCTGGGGAGCAAAAAGCCATCCATTTTCCCTGCTCACTGTCAAAGTGTTGATGATTATGTGCTGAAAGCACTGAATTTCACAGCATTGTGTAGTCCATGGATTACATGCAAACTGCAAACATATTTTGATGACAACAATCCTAGATTTTGTCTAGTTTCTCCATAAGTCAGTAGGAGGATTTCCATTGACTTCTCTTGAGTATTTTTGTGATGAGTGTCTGCCATTATTGTATTGAGTTGGTGGGGTTTTTTTAATCTAGTAATGGAGCTTTAGCTAAGAAATGTCACATTTTTTCTTTTCCTCAGTGACATTTTATGTTCATTAATGATACATCTAAACTAGAGAAATAGAAGGGAGAGTAAATTGTATTGTTAAGCAAAAGTTGGTTTAGCTACCAGGAACATGTCTGCAAAACTCCACTTAAATTCAAGAAGTAATTGAGCTTATCTCCTCATACACAGGATACTATTATTAGCAAAGCTTTTAATTAGCTGTCTATTGCATTGCAGCTGAAAGCCAAACACCTCCTCTGGCATTTCCCAAGAAGTCTGTCTGTAGTTCTCAGAGCAACACTTCTAAGATTGCATGTGGCTGAATAAGATTTTGCTGCAGGAAGCTTTATGATAAACTTACTTGTATTATTATTACCAGCCTAAAAAAGCACCTTTTTAAAAGTTCTTAAGGCAAAATTATGCTGGTTTGGCTTCTTCTATGAAAGAAAGGGTCTAGAAAATGGCCCAAGAAGGTGCAAATGTAATATAAACCTTCAGGATACTTTAAATTGTCCAGTATCAATTGTCCTGCCCCTGCTCCAGCACAGCTAATGAATGAAAGAGGGGCTTAAGAAAAGGCTCTTGAGGAGTATCCTCCAGATATTAGAAAAATTCCAGATAGAATTAAGCTGAATGGCAAGGAGGACATGTGGTGGAACTGATACAGGAGGTGCTGACTTCAACACATCTCAGGAATGTGCCCTTGGCTCCTTGTAATGCCAGGAGAGGCAACGTGCTGGCATCTCTTATGCAGAGCTCAGCACTTTGCAGAGTTGGGTCCACCTGCCACTGGAAGCATATCATCCCAAATCAGGCAACCACATGACTATTAAATAAGGTGTGTTAACCACTGCCTTCTTCCATGAGATAAAAGCAAGGATTGTGATAGGGACAGGAATTCTGCTCTGGTTGCAAAAGCACACAGCCAGTCCTAGTGGGAAGACTCCTGGTTTTTGTTTTCACTGAGCTGTCCTTGGTGTATTTTGTGTGTCTATCTCACAGATCAAGGCTCAGGACAGCGCAAGGCTCGGCTTGGCAGTGCTCCTCCTCCTCCCCATCTGGCTGATGGGAGATCTCGGCTGATGGAGTAGGGCTGGAGGGTGTCCCTGCCTCGCTAAGGGACTCCCATCATTAGGAGATCGAGACTTACTTGCCTAGATTACGATCTGTCTGGGACAGGGAGTAACTCCATTCACACATTCGTCAGCACCTGGCAAACAGCATCAAAAATAAAATCAAGGCATTATTGACAGTAGCCCACAAGTAAAATTAGTACAGATAAAAATGTTTATTTTCATAGTCTTTTCTCATAAATTAGCCAAAATAACTGGCTTAATATTAATTAGCCCTATATACCCACATATATCCGTACATATCAGTAATAAAACCGCTTTTATTCAGTAGCATGATAACTACTTGTAGGAGAAAATATGAAAACTGAAATTCATTAGGGAAATATTTTGCAGTCCAATTAGATCTGATGCTGCTGAATGTGGGGTTTCAATTTGTTTAATTCTCGTTGATGCTCAGACAAGGCTGCAGAACAGGAAAAATACAAGCATACATTTAATATTAGCTACTTTGCTTGTTCGTGCATACTTTAGCTAAAGCCTTGGTGCCATATGATTTCAGATCCTTCCCGTGTGTCCCTAATCAAATATTCATGGTTGTATTCACACTTACAGAAAGAATTCTGAAGCCTACCTTGAAGTAAACACAGGGAATAAGGCATATGTTCAGTCCAAACTTTGTTCTTGCTCATGCAGATATGAGCTCTAGCAACAGCTACATCCAGTTACATGTGTGAAAATCAGACATATGCTTCTTAGGCACAACATTAGCAGTGTGAACCTATTGGACTTTCTAGGACTGAGACACAGAACGCTACGAATATTTGCAGTCCTCATTTTCCATTTCAGCTAGGGAATGGGAAAATGTATTTACCCAAGAGGACAGATCCACACAGAAAAAAATCATCTTCTAGATCCAATTTAGCAGGAAAATATGTCTGTTGGGTTCAATGGAGTAATATTTGGGTTCCAGCTGAGGGGCTGGTCTTTCAATAACAGCTTTCACTCTTAATTTCTAATTGGGGAAGAAGTGCAAAAGCAGCTATCTTAAGATACACTACAAACATTTAATTCTGCTTATTTCATTGTTAAGGAGAAGTAAATATCACTAATATTAACTTTCACATTAATAAAACTAAAATTTTATTAATAATATGTGATTAGGATTTTTTTGTCAGTGGAATAGAAAAATATAATTTGGTGTACATCAAAATAACTTCAGAAAGTATGACTGTTTGGACATAAGTAATTTCTAAATAAAACTATAACATCTGTCAGAGTTATTTGGCTCCCTAACTTTGCCTGTGTTGAGCACAAGTCTTACTCGTACAATCATTTTCATGTTTGGTACTATGTTCCTATATAGGTTGCTACTGTAAAAAGAAGTAAATTTGCTAGTGCTGTGTATTATTTATGTAGCACCCTAAGTAGAAAGAAAGAAAACTGACAAGATCCAACCTTACCTTCGTTTTAATTCCTTGGGAAGGATGTTTCATTATTTTCCCCCTCTTTGAAGTACCAGGTCTCTGAAATATCTTTTTAACGATACAGATGAAAAATAAATATGTAGAGGAAGGAGTCAGCGTGCAGAATTCGAAGAACACAAGACATTTTGAGGCCGTGCCATGCAGGGGGATGGGAGCAGCATCTCGGTGTGGGAGGCTGTGTGTGCTGGGTCCTGGGCTCCCGCTGCTGGCTCTGGTTCAGCAGCCAGGCAGGAGTTTCTCTCATTGTCAGTGAACCAGCTGTTATGGCAGATGATCGTGCTGAATTTCAGGTCATTTGATAACTAGGGCAGGCAGCCGTGTTTTGCAGTTCAGCTTGGGTGACACGTAGATTAAGAACTTCATCAGCACGATGCAGTATTGCTCACGTTTCTCGGGTGCCCAGGTGGGCTTGTTCTGGGGGTGGAGAGGGGATGTTCAGCCAGGTCCCATCCTTGGCAGCCAGACAGCAAGCTCTGTCTCCTCTCTGTCACTTCAGCATGCAGGAGAAGTGCGGGACATTGCTAGTTTTACGATGAATGACGTTCCGAGTGGTTCTTATTTAGGCTATCACTTAAATCTGCTGGCAGGCTCTTCTTGGTCATCAATGTGAATTGTGGTGCCGGCTAACAAACTTGCAAAGAAATGCTTATACCCATGTCAGGGAACAGCAAGGAAAGCTTCCCAAATCCTTTGGTGGCTTGGCAATACCTAAGAGCAAACCTGTGGGGAGGGGGGAGCCCTTACGGAGCCATAGAGAGGAGCAGTCCAACCGTGCTCCTTTGTCAAGCTGCTCAAAAGAAAAGCGGCGAGGCTTGCTCAGGGCCAGGGGAAGGATTAATGTAACATTCTGGGGAAAGCAGCTGGAAATATCATGGGTTTTTTCTCAGCTTGGCAAGCTTTTAAGCTTTAATGGATTCCCAGAAGAGTCAAGCAGATCTTTGGTGTAAAGAAGCCCATAAGCAATGATGTTGGATTCCTAGAATTTTAGAGTCAGTAGAGGTCATTAAAGCCTTCCACTGTAACCTCTGTGTTCAAACCTTTGGTATTCTGACCACAAATTCTTTACCAAGTGAAGGTGTACTTTAGAAAGCCACGGTTTTGATGTAATAACTTCATGTGATAGAGAATCTACCACTTACTTCCTCAGGTAAGTTTGCCCAACTGGCTCATTACCATCACTGGTAAATAAAATACTGAGTTTGAAAGGATACACCTTGCTCTGAAAGCATCAAGCTGCCTTGCTGATGCTGATACCCAAACCAGACTGTCCAGTCGTCTCAGCACTGGGTGGAATGTGGCCAGCGTGCCCTCCATCTGGGAGACAGGCACAGAGCATGGCTAAAAGAGGATGCTGAGGAGCTGAAACACCACTGCTGTGAGAAGTGTGGGAATAAAGGCACGACTGCAATAGATTTCAAGAAATAACCTTGAAGAGACTTTTTGGTCAGAAAAAAGGCTGGTTTTCATGTAACTTAGAAGGTTGTATCTGCCCTCTCTCCCCCAAAGCTTCTCATAACATGCTGAAAAGCATCTACAATTTGAAATGGTAAAAATTTTAAGGAGAAGAAGGAGCAGGGATTTAGGTATTTTGACAGAGAGCAGGCTGCTAAAAGTGCCTGTCATATTAGAGGTGGCAGCTTAGACTTGTTTTCTGTGTTTCAAAGTGAATACACCCTCTAAGGCAAACCATCTATTTTTAACTCTCATTCTGGGAAGACATTTTTCTCTGTGCTGGGACAAAAGATACGTGCTCTGTGTCACGATTGTCTCACAACCACTTACCTCGCCAGCCTCCTTTCAATAATGAGACAGATAATAGGACAGAAAACTGGTCACCCAAGCTCTGTGACTAATAAACCTCCACTCCTCATTCTGGGGGATGAACAGGGAGGGGGAAAGCCTGTTTGATTTATCAGGAGAGGTCCCATTATGGATGGTCAGACAGAGCCAAACAAGCATCTGTTACTGCAAGGAGTGTTTGCGTGCTGTGCCTCCTGCAAGGCTCTCCCTGGCACACCCAACGTGAGTCACAGTGGTGAGCAGAGTGCTGAGCCAAGATGCTCAGCACTCTGAGCATGTTATTGGGTTTTCCAAACCCTCTCTGAATCCACGGGTAATTTGGTAGAGTTTATGGCTTAGTCTCTTAGGACTGGACTCCTCCCAGCTGTATTTATAGGACTGAGTCTCACCCAGGCTTCTGCTGTAATCAGCGAAGGGACACAGCCAGGGAGGATTCATCCCTCTTTTAGACTGGCACCGATAACTGAGGAGGGTGGTGATGCAATTAGAAGTTTGCAAAGCTGAAGTATTTTGAATTGTGCTTGCTAGCCTCTTTACAGGAGTCTGGGGCTTTTTCTTGGGTCTCAGGCTTTCTACATCATAGGAGAAGTTCATCGCGGTTTCCCAAGAAGTGCCTGTTCATCCTCTCAAGGAATAGAATGCATTTTCAAGTGAATCATAATCAATTTGCAAGTTTAAATTCATTAAAGTCGAGCCCTCTGAGAAGTATCAAATGCATGCCTGCACTTCCTTTATACCAAATGATGCTAATAGCAGTGTAGCAGACTTCAAATTTCCCCATCAGTTAAATTGATTGAATTTTTTTTTTTGTAGAAAGCAATTTAGAAAGCAATATACTGAAATATAGGTATGTTACTAGTGGCTATTTAATTGTTACCATACTACAGGCTACTGGCAGACAGCAGCTTAAATAACTTGCAAGTGGGGCAGCTGTCATGAGAAATGGCTGACTTACCAGCCTTCATCTTTCCTGTGCAGCTATTTTGCTCTTAGCAGTGCCCTGCAAAGAAAAGATATGCAAAGTGTAAGCATGTCTTTTAAATATTGTTTAATTTAGTACCACAAACACTGACATGATTTAATCAGAGCATATTATTAGAGAATGGCATCAGTACAAGATGCTCCAATGCAGATAATTTTCTGGTAACTGTAATTTTTACTTGAGTTGACAGGGGTTTTCTGGGCTTAGTTTGTGAGACTTGCATTTGCCTGAATGCTTCTTGGCCTCTATTTCTTGGCAGAAACTTTCAGTCTTGCATCCCATTTAAAATGGTTTGTAACTGGAAATATGTGTTAGGGGCTAGTTCTGAAATAGATGCTGTGCCAGGTGGGTCTTCTCACTCCCATCAGTGAGTCTTGATTCAGGTACCTGATCTGGGCTGTCCATGCCAGAACTGAAGGTTACATGCTGCATTCCTCAGTTGGTCTCACTCACTTGTGCCTGTACTTCAGGTACTGAAATTCAGGAGAGGATCCATCAGCTTAAGTGTCCTGGCTTGGCATGGACTCAGCCAAGCCTCCATGCAGGGAGCAGCTCCAGAGAGACAAAATGTGGAGATGAGTAGGCTGATTTCTCCCAGGTCTTGAATTTGCTCCATACAGATTTACCCTAGCCTAATTGCTAAGGTATGTGGATGCATTGTCTGCGGAATAGCAGCCATCTCGCAGGCACCCTGTACTAGTGGGAAGCACTTCAGCTCTCCTTGGCACAGTAACCAGGAGTCCTTTGGGACTGATGGTGGAAATGGAGGTTGACAGCGGAGAAAGGAAATATAAAAAGTTACAGCTGGTTCAGTATAAGCAGCTTCTACAGGTATAATGAAATATCTGACACAAGTTTCCATCTTGAGAACTACGAAGATATGGTCAATGGCATGACAATGGCTTTTTTACTATGTTTTGTCTGGCTGAGGAACTTAAAAGTTCATTGTTCTCCTTCTTGAGTGTTTTCCAGAGCTCTCTAAAGTACAAACCTTCTCAGAGTGCCAGTTGATAAAGACACTACTAAATTGAAACCAAGCACTTGATTCATTTCATAGTGTTATTTCAGTTTTGGCACAGCCTCTGGGTTCTTAGCTGTCTAATGTGCTGTTAAGTGCCTCCTCAAGCATGGATAATAGATATTAGGAATAAAAAAGGAAAGCAGCCTTTTAAATTAAGGACAAAATGTACAGAAAGTAAAATGACATGAGTTGTATCAGCTGCATATTGGCTCCTGTGTGCACAGTCTCCAGATACAATCAGTAGGTGCTCAACCAGATAATTACAGCCTTCCTGCAAAAGGCTTCATGTAGGAGAGTTACCTGCCTGCCTGCTACCACTTGCAGGATCAGAGCTGTCCTTTATTTTCGCTGCTGCAGAATTGTGGAATTAGTGTTTTCCAACTTCTGTTTAAAAAAGAAGCATTTTTCTATCACATCTCCTTCCAAGCGGGCTGCTGCACCAGGTAAGCGCTGGGCATCAAAGGGATTTGTCAGCCTTTTTGTCAGCAATGATTTATATTTGTCAAAATGCAGTTTGCACAATTGATTTCCTGGTGCAAGGATTACAGGAGCAGTTAGGTGGGAGAGTGCTTGCCTTCTAGCCAGCTGGTGTTGGTTCATGCTCAAAAAGAAGTCAAGGGTTTTTTATAAGTAAGAGTAAGAGGTGGTCAACTGAATTGTTACTTAAAATCTCTTTAGGTGCACAGCATCTGCAAGTGCTCCTCATTCAGGAATCATCTGTGCTGCCACAGGCAAGCTGGCCTGTAACCTTTGTGAAGGTCAAGTAATGCTAATAAGAAATTATAAGATTTCTGGGGGAGTTTATGCCCAGCACTGCACGATAGATTATTCCTTTGAACTGACTTGCATGCAGCTGGTGGCACATGTACCACACCTTAGGAATCCCAGTGCAGGTGTTATAAAAGTATTTTCACAATGGTTTTGGCCACACCAGATTTTTTTCCCCCAAACTTGGACCAACGCTGATAGTGTCCAGCAAGTCACAACTTCTTTTATCCAAAGCAGAAGCAGAGGTGGTGGCTTATGTCATACTCTCTGGGGCAACTGCCTTCTCAGGGTCTTTAATTATTTTTCCTGTGGGCCATGCTGCTATTTCCACTTTCAAGGGGTCACTCTCTTGCTGGTGGGATTGTGGATACTGATCTTTATTTCAGAATGAGGAGTGATGGTGGAGTCTCTGAGAGAACCTGTTCCCAATCCATATGAGCTCTCCTGCTCTGCTATTTATTCAGTCACGCGGTGGCCCTGACTGTGCTGCCCCACGTTGTGTTTGAATGAGATATTTAAAAATATTATGTCAGTTTTAGGGAGGAGGGTGGAGTTGGGGTGGAGGCAGAAGTTATCACACCCACTCACTGTGTTTCTGGCTCCATGGCAGACTGCTGGCAGGGAGTTTGCTGTGCAGGTGGTAAGTCTGCCGAAGGATCTGTAGGAATTTGTTAATCTCTATTAGATCAGTTTGCGAGTCTCTGAGATGCTGTTTGGCCTTGAAGGATGTTTTTTAGCTTTTTATTAGTCATGACCATATTTAACCCTGTAGAAACCACAGCCTCATTGTGTAAGAGATAAGTGTGTAAGAAAATAATAAAGAAAATATGGGGTAACATAGTCTCAGCCAAGTAAGTCACTGAAAGAGTTAGATGCATTCTTACGACAGAATTAAGTTGTACATCTCAGGGTTTACAGATTCTGTCATTAGTGTGATACAGTGTTTTAAACTGCCTGCGTTTGTACAATACTGTTTTCTTTTGAAAGAGCAGGTGGTTCCAATGGTACTGCAGGATAAGTGAGCACTTTGGAGAGCTGAGCTGATATTTTACATCAGCCAGATGCTTCTCTTCAGTCCTTCAGTGTGAGATACAGGAAGAAAGCACAGGAGAACAAAAAGGATTTGAAGTGCCCTCAAAACTGAGAATGCAATGGTTTGATGATACCGTGTTGTCTAGGAAAACTGGAGTGCTGAATATAAAACATGGCCTACAATTTTGCAATTTTAATGCTGTTTCTGTTCATCTAAATATATTCCTGAATCTTCTTAAATCCTCAGAATCTAATTACATAAAACCATTGGCATTTATGGCTGTGAGACCCTGAATTTACACTTGGGTTTGAATTTAATACTCCTGTTTCTGGTGTGCCTTTAATGGCTTTATAAGCCAGCAAGCAGAAAACAATGAGCATATACAGGTAGAGTTTAGACCATCTGTGTGCCATAGTGAAAAAGATAGTTTGCTATTAACAGAGGTTTTGCTGTCTCAGATATTGATTAGTTAATGCTTGTTTTGCTCCATCGGATAGTGAGGAATACCTGAGAGGTATTGATATTGTAGACTTAAAATGGGACATAAATAATTCATAGCAGCAAGCATTAGAAAACATATGATAAGCAGCTTTGCTATTAGATTATCTACATATCAGTCATTCTGAGAATGTTGTGGCAGGCAGGTACAGAGAGTGAGCAACTACTCAGTTATGATGAATAAGTATTGTCTGAGAAGGATAGGAGTGGCTCTGATACATTGCTAATTAAGAACTTGTTCCACCTGGGTTTCACCTGGTGTAACCATAGGTAACTTATAGTTATAAAAACTTACAGTTTTTATTCAGCATATTCTAAAAATCAGATATTAGATAAAAGACTTAGCTGCTGAGTTCAGTGGGTCAAAATACTAATGGATCTACATCAGAGTAGTGTCACTGAAGCTATGGAGATACATCCCCTAAACCAGCTGTCAGTTTGCTTGAGGAGTAGAGCATTAGGCTGTGTGAAGTCTCCAGCAGACAGAATAATACAAAGGCAAAGACAAGGGAAAGAAATGGATCAAAGGTGATAAGGCAGAGGTGGAGACCAAATAAATATTCTGTTTAGCCTCCTCATACAAACTCTCCATTAACTTCAACTGGATTGCCTTGGGAAGACCTGCCACACTTAAATATAGAAGAGGAAAGTGATTAGCAGGCAAAGTAAAAAGGGTGAAGTGTTGGGATCAGAGGAGATCAGGTATGATGGGATGATGAAGAGAAAATTTAATAGGAGATGGGGATTTTAAGCCGTATATACATATTTCTGAAGCCATCTTGTTCACACTTACATTTTAAGACTAGTGCTCATCATTTATCACTGAAACCCTTTGACTTCAGAAGCTACCAGTGAACTTGATCCTGCATGTTCAATAGCAGCCTGTTTTTCCCCAAGACAACTGAATTTTCTGGTTGTTCCCACTTTGCTTTTATTGTAATTGCTTGCATGTAGGTAAACATAGGGAGGTCTGACTGGGGCAGGAGGCAGAAAATGCAATTTCTTTCTTACTTTCACGGTATTATGTGAAAGTCCAGACAATGAAGTCTGGCTTCAGACACCCCGAAGTGTTATGATAGGTGAGGAAAAGGGTCCAATTAAATATTTAAGTGGCCGGGCCCACTGTGCTGCTGCAGCGGGGGATAGATTACACCTGGTGAAACCTGGTCTGCGGCCGGGCGGACGCGGAGTGCCGGGCATGCGGAGGGTGCCGCGGGGAGTGCGCTGAGGAGGCTGCGGCCGTACTATGGTCAGCAGGGAATGGATTTGGCACTGCTTCTGCCTCTGCCACTGTGACTGCGTCGTCCTGTGCCGAATGTCTTGTAGGTGATGGAAACCTCCCCGCCGCCTTGCGCGTCCTGTCCCTTGCATGCCGTGCTCCTGCGGGAGCCCTCCGGGGAAGGGGGAAAGGATGCTCGTGCCAGGGCGTTTTTGCATGGAGATGGTCTGTGCCGCCATCGTGTTGTGCTGGGACACCGCAGTTGTAGCTCACTGATGGATCATTTGTCTTTAATTTGCTTCTAATTCTGGCAGGTGGGAAGTAGGAGGCTGAGATAATATTTGAGAGAAATGACCCATTAGGTTGAGGAGATGCCGGCATTAGTCAGGGCTGTTAAATCAGGATAAGTCATTACAGCAAGAATGTGGGACGGTGACTTCTGAATCAATGTGTTGGATTGCTTCTGTCTTTGCTTGCTAGTGAATAGCATCTGTACTCATAGAATAGATGATGGTTTTAAAAAACAGATATGAACAAGGGCAGCATTTTATACCTGCTATAGTTAATGGGATATTTGCCTAGTTTTTTTCTCCATAATGACCTGCCTGTGACTGTCAATTCCTGTTACCTCCTCTGGAAATGAGGATTTGCAGAGATGAGTGGGTTTACTCTTGGCCTTCCTAGTTAGTGGGACTTTTGCTTCCCTTAAGCAGATAGCTTGGCTTTGGGTGTAAGTGTGAATGGGATCAGGTGCTGTATTTGAATATTTTGTTTATCTGTTGAATTTATTAGACTGTGACTTAATTATCAAGGAATCCTATGTATTTCTAATGATATTTTTTCATGTGGTCTATTGGCTTGTTTTTTGGGGTTTTTTTTCACAAATCCCAAAATATATCTCCATTTAGTTGTGTTTCATAGCAAAGTCTTCTTCTGTCCAGTACTCTTACCCAGCTACAGGTACCCATCATAGTTACCTTACAGCAGTGTTGGGATTTAAATCCTGGTAAAATGGATCTTGTCTGGATCTTAACCATTAACTAGATGCAAACTGTGTGTTTATAATACGGTGTTTTCTGTGTGTGCATGGGTGCTTCAGTGCATGGATGGGCCCTGCTGTTCTCCACGTGGTGGAAGAGACTGTCCTGCAGAGTTTACTGTCCTACCAGCAGGGAAACAGGAAGGAGACACTTGGAAATAGAGAGCCTTGCCTTGCAAGGCTGTATGTGGAGATGGGCCAAGAATAGACCATGGTGCTCTTGGTGCCTTGGCTGCTGCACCAGGCTATAGTGGGTATATATATACATTTCTGATCTAATGTGTCATAAACCCTATAGGTAAGCAAAACCAGAGATGATGTTTGACCAGCTACGTGTGTAAATATCAGCTGACTGAACTGCTGTCCATGCCAGTGGCTGGGTTCTTTTCCCCTGTGACTTCAGAGATTTTCAGGGTTTCAATTTGCCTAAAAAAAAAAAAGGATCAAATCCCTGCTTTTTATTTGATGTAAAGAAATGTAAGTGTGAGGTGGGTATAAACGGGTATATGCACCTACTTGGGTGCAGAAACACACTTGGCTAAGAGCAGATACTCAGTTTATATTTCACAGAACAGATGTGTGGGGCTTGAGACATCCAAGGGAAAGTGCTTTCTGAGCTCAGCAACGCTCCCACTGCAGAGCACGAGGCCAGCATTGCCAGTGTCCCTGTCTCTGTTGGGACAGCACCTGGCACACTGATACTGGAGTGAAACAATCCATGTCCTCACTAAAACCACATTCAGGAAAATACCTCTGCAGAATAAACCATATCTTTAGATGTTCTGTATTGGTTTTGACTCTCAGCTTCTTTGGAGCATCCACTCCCTGGGCTCCAGCATTAACCAAACTCCCGTGCAGTGGTGGGGAGGTGCCAGCTTCTCAGGATGGCCCATGCTCTTGATTTTAATGAGATTCTGATGCTATTTGGTGTTTTTCTTAAAGGTCCATTACTGCCTAGAGGCACAAGATTATGAGCTAATCTTCACCATTATTGAAAAGTTTCAATCCTGGATATTCAGGAAAATAGGCTTGATGCACATTCTGAAAAACAATCAAAAAAAGGAGAGAACAGAAGTGCTTGGGGGCTTGTTTACTTGATACTAATAATTGTGGGGTTAATTTACTTTCTTTTTTTTCTTAAGCTAATCTCATGGTCCTGAATTTTATAGATTACTTTTTTACTTCTGGCACTGATTGACGTCTTCTCCCATCATCTTCCCTGACTGTGTTTATAAGGCCATGAATACTGGAATCACAGCCTTAGAAATTCAGTGATGCTTTTTTTTTTTTTTGGGCAATTAAAAAAGTAAAATAACTCTTCCTATACTTTTCTGTGCACATAACACTTTTGTCAGAGCCAGAGGTAGCTCCCCTAAAAAAAGCAATTGGTCATCAGCTAAGCTGGATGCTTACTTATCATGAAACTGCCTGTGGAAACAAGGCTGCTTCTCTAAATGCATCAGAGCCCCTGCACCAGCCCTGCCAAGGAGGGAAGTGCTGGCAATCCCCCCACCCGGAGCTGCCTGGCAGGTGGCTGCCTTACCCACCTTGATTTCATCAACGCATAATTGAACCGTCACTGAATTAGTTCTGTTTTGCTCACAACTCAGCACAATAGAATCCTGCTGGGATGCTCGAGTTCCATCTTTTTCTGTCCTGCACAGAGGTTTCCTGCATTCATCTTGCCAGAAGTTCTCTCTGTTTCTTGGAGAGCCAGCGCTGCACAGGTTTGGTCCTGTCCGGGCACGCGCACCGGGCTCCGTGGCACTGGGGCCTGATCCAGTTGGATGTGTAGCCATCACCTTCCCATGGGCTGCCATCCTCAAGGTCTGGTGCTCAAAGCACGTCCTCAGGAAACGGGGAACCGAGGTTCAGCCACTTCCCCTGCCTACGCAGAACTGCAGCTTTCCTTGCTCGCCTTCCCCCACCCCGACAAGCTCGTGCTATTCTAGATCAGTGTGTGTTTTGTTCTTCCTGTCAGAGCTGAGCTGCTGAGAGGAAAATAATTTCCAGTTCTTACACAGTTCTTATATTTTATGTTAATCAGTCACCAGATAAAATACCAGGAGTCCCATACTGGAACACATGGACTCCTGTCCCTGTTGCTTGCCCTAACTATGGGGATGCATTCCCACCACTCCAGGCTGCATTCTGGGGGAGATGCTGACCCCAACAGCCCTGGAGCCACCTCACTATAAAAGGTTTCCTGTTTGCAAAGTCACCTATGTGTATTTTTAAATCTTTTTAAAAGCTGGTTGTGCTGTTTTTTATGTGAGAGGTAACCCAAGCTGTGCTGTTGAGCTGAGGCGCTGTTGCTGAGATAAATGCAGCCGAGCCATGTCCTTTACATATTTACTGTGACCCCTGCTGTCAGAGTGGAGTTGCTTGCTGCAGGAGCTGCTTTAGCACTGTCTCATCTGTATTGCATTCAGAAGGAAAAAAATAAGTTTTTCTCCACCAGCTCAACCAAGACACAAGCATGAGAAATTATCAAATGCTGTGCCAGTGCCATGATGAATAAATAGCCAGGATCAAACAAGTGCCATCATATTTAATGCAAAATAATGGAATTAACAGTTTTAGCAGTTGAGTCAAAGCCACTGGTTTCGTGTTGGTGTGCTCAGTAGCACTTCTGATGAATTGAAGATGGTTTCTTTCTAATCGTCTTCCTGGATCTTTGCATGGCCTTTCTATTTGGTAACTCCCTTCTGGATCTCATGTCTTCCACCCTGCTCAGTGCACATGCACAGCTGTGTGGTTCTGCATGTAGGGACTCCTGCAATTCCATCTGTTGATTTTTCCTGAAAGAAAAATACAGGAAAAAAAGGACTGTGTACAGTATATGCACCTGTACATACATCCTTGCAGGAGATGTGAACTCATGAGAGGGTAGGGCACTCCCATGTTAAATACAAGGCTTCTTTTTCCAGCTCTGTCACTGTCCTTAATCTTATCTACATCAGAAAGTTTCAGCAGTGAATGTTAAATCAGTTTTTAGTTCAAATGAACAGACTTCATACAGACCTCCTGTGCTCACACCCTTATTTCACTTTAAGCAGGGCCTGTTTCATCTTAGATTAAAGTAATCTAGAGGTAAAAGGTAAAAAGATAAAAGCAAAGCAGTTGCAGTCTTGGGAATAGTGCTTTTAATAGCTTCTAAGATGGGAATTTCTAGAATTCAGCTGAGAGTTGGTACCTGATAGACACTGCTCCTTGTCCAGTGTGGTATAAGGTAAACTGAGGTTATGTAAAACATTGCTGGGGATGATTTTAAGAGGACTGTGTTTTACTTTGCTCTGCCACAGACTTACAGCACTGTTAGTCACCAAGGAACAAGGAAGGGAGGTAGAGAAGGTTTTCTGCAACAAAGTTGGAAATGCTCCTTTCCCTGCACTCTGCTTGCCTCAGGTCAAACCAAATTTGGTCTGCATCAGAATAAGAATGCCTTAGGTGACCTTTTACACAGTTTTGACTGCGTCAGTAGCAGATCTCTCCTGTAGGTAAATTGATGCAACCAAATTTTATTTTTGTAGACACGGCTTGGGTGTAATCGTTCACTTCTGCCTCACAGCATTGGTGAAGCTTAATTAAGGCTGATAAAGTTCTTTGCAGTTCTCAGCGGAGAAGTTTGGTCCATGCGTAAATGATGTTATAGAAGGTATTTAACGTACTCTGTTAAAATGCTGCCGAGGCACCTAGCCTGTAACACTCTCTGAAACTCTTTCTATTTCAAGTTAATGTTTAATAGGAGTGAGGCAAACTTGCCTGAAGGCAGTCTTTGTGACATTGCACCCAAACTCTCCCTTAGTGGGGTGTGCTCCCTCTCTCTGCCAGGGTGCTGTTGCGCGTCAAACCAAGCAAGGGAGGAGCAGGACATGTGGAGTCCCAGCCCTGTGTCATGGGAGTGCCGTGGCAGTACGCTTGAGGGGCCCGTGGCTCTGCCCAGCTGCAGTGATGGAGTGCAGTGAGCAGAGTGATTCCTCTTCTCAGTCCTTCAGCTCGCCATGGAAAGTTAGGTCTGCCTGACCGGCCGTGTCACCCAACTCTGGCCGTACTCGCTTGAGCCCGAGAAGTCGTGTAGGCACCCTGCTTTATCTACGGGCTTCATCTAGGCTAATTAGATCAGTGCTTTGTCCAGGATAATTGTCTCTAGTAATGAGTTTAAGGGAGTGTCACTAGCACAGCTAGTCACCAGCACTGTTGTTCCCATTCTAGCGCCCATCCTACAGATGCTTTGTGGTGGCTGTGGCTGTGCCAGGACATCTCCAGCACGTGCAGTCCCCACCAGGAGACAGCAGGCTGAGGTCCTCGGGGCAGAGGCAGGTGTTAAAGTGCTGACAGAGGCTCTGCAGCAGCAACAGCGTGATTGCCCAACAGCAAGAGAGCTAAAATTACAGGCAGGCTGTGAATGGAGAAGTGGTGGCCGATGGGGACACAGAGCGCTTCCCGCTCTGGCTGAAGCGGGGACAGAAAACCACAGGATTTCACACCTCGTTGTAGGGCTGGCCTGCCTGGGGGGCACTCAGGAGTCGGGCAGCAGCACCGCCGGGAGCAAAGAGCTCCAAGTGCACAGGGGGAAAGAGGAGGGGTTATAGTGAAGATAGCAAAATACCCTGCCCAGCTGAGTCCCAGCGTGGGTTTGCAGGCTGGCCCAGGCTGAACCTGAACAGGGACGATGGGATTAGCGTCGGTCAGAAATGCTTTCAACAACTGATATGTTGAGATTTCTGACAGAAAATGCCAATTTGTTTGGAAGATATTGCTGTTGGAGAGAAAAGTTTTGTAGAAACTTGTCGTCTGGAATGATTTCTTCTGTTCTTGTCAGGATAAGCAAGTGTTTATGTCACGTTGCCAGAATATAAATGATGACAGGTCAGACTTGATGGCTGAAACTGAGTCTCCCGCAATCCAAGTATGTGCTGGAATCATCAAACAATGAGGGAGAGCTGTCTGTGTATCTGACACCTCTTTTCCTCCCATAATCTGCTGGGGGTCTGTGTTTGTTTGTTTAGGTTGTTTTTTGGGTTTTGTTCACTAAATCATCATGGTCTTCTCATATGCAAAACAAAAATTTTCAATATCATGAATTTAAAGCCCATATATATTTCTAATTCAGCTGTGACTCTGGACCCTTTCCTTATCCCACCACTTTCACCACACTGGTCCATAAGCACCATGGAGGCTGTAGGAGTTGCAGAAACCTCATCCAGGGGCTGCTTCTAATATGTATAATAAATGAAAGTGTGTTAGATTGGACCTGCTGTATTGAAGAAGCACCAAATCCTGGTTGCTCAGAGAAATAAATTGTTTTGATGCTTTTCTAAGTGTATGCAGTCAGTGTTACTTGCAGTTGTAGGGAAAGTAAAAGAGGGAAAAGAAACGTTGCTTGGAGCTTTCCCAGCAGGAGAGAAAGGATGGCATTGTTCCTGTTTGTTCGTGCCTTCCTGGCGCACCTACACCAGAGTGGAAGCCGCAGCATGGGTTTTCCTTCAGGCACAGCTTTGTTCCTGTTTTATGGCTGGCCGTGTTTGCAGACGTGGACATCTCCGCGCAGCGGTGCAGGAGCAGCCACCAGCACATGGAAACCTCCACAGCCACCACAAAGCAGTGCCCTGTGCCAGGAGTTCCCCTTGCTGTCTGCAGGGACAGCTGGCGAAGGGCAGAGTGGGTGCTGAGGTGGTGGAGTAGGAGGAGAAAAAACAAACACGGAAAACATCTGTGTGCTCCCAAAATCTGCGTTCAGCTGAATCACAAGATGCTTATATAAAAGCGTGGTTAATTATTGCAAAGCAACGAAGCGAGGAAACAGACATTCGCAGAGTATCTCCTGCGTTAATTAGTTCCTAAAAATGTGGCTCACAGCAGCTGTGGAGCTGCCAACGGGTCAGTAGCAAAACTGTTTCTCCTGGTTATTGTGCTAAGTGCTCTTCTTTGAGGGGCTGTTCCCAAAAGCTGGCAGGGTCTCAGGCAGCTCACAGGGCAGCTAGAGAAGCATCTTCAAATGAGGATGGCATCACCAAGAGTGCTCACTGTTCGTGAGTGCTTCTGTCTGAGAAATACTTAAAAATGCGGAGAGGAATTAAACCTAGAAATCCAGTTGAACTGAAACCCCCTCAGCCTTCCAGCTGTCTGCTGTACGTGCACAGCAGAGCACACATGTACAGAATCAAGCATGAAATTAATCCCTGCTTTCCGTGTCCGTGAGCTGTGGCTGAGCCGGCTGCAAGCTGTCCCTGGCTTCCTCACATGTAGTTTCTGACAAGATCCTTGCTACACCTTAAACACCTTTCACGTGAGCCGCCTGCTGTGTGGTTCCCAAATACTTGCTAAGTTTTTCCCCCGAGGCTTGCTTACCAAAACAATCATCCGCTCCCCCACGTTCATTGTTTCGTATGATCTTTACAGAATGTGGCATTTCTGTCTAAATAGTTTGCCAAAGACCTATCATAAACAACACTTAGTTGTCAGTCATGAGTCATTAAAGAAGTGAAGTGTCTTCACTTCATGCCCAGTCATAGGATATTTTAAAATGTCAGAGCTTTTGGCTTAGTGGTTGTCACTGGCTTCATTTTTGGGAGACCCAGAATTAGAATACACAGGCCTGGTTTTCAGAAAGTGCTGTGTACCCTTACTTCAAATGTTAGTCCTTAAACACATTTCAAAAATATGCACGATTTCCTCAGGATCAGTCAATGCTCTGGAATTTCTCACTACAATGCATTTCTGCCATCTTTCCTGTTTTCATACTTTCTAAATTGGTTTTCAGATAACATTCAGCCTGGCAGTAATATATAAAGAATATAAAGATAAATATGCTTAACAATTTGAGAGTGACATATTTAGGTTTGTAAGTGTTTAATTCTGATTTGCTCTTGTTGGATAACTTTTAAAAGGGTGAAGTTTTACACTTGAAAATGAAAAAATTAGGTAGGCATAGTAATTTCCTGCACATAACTGATCTCCTTCTCAGCTTATCAGGAGAATTGCTGTTGGATTTAATAGAAGTCTTACCTGTTTAATCCCAGTTGAACCCCACCTCCTCAAATCAGTGGAACAATCCTCCTTGTAATAAATGCAAGATCACTTACGTTACCAACAGTTATTTTTATTTTCAGAATAATTGTTTCTTTCTGAAAATGGCATGTAGTGTCAGTGTTCTTGATTAAACCTCAGAGAACAGAGATTAAATGATCAATCAAGAGAGGAGATGTGACTTAAATGGTCACATGCATAGTCAGCTTTTGTTGGTGGAGGCCAGTGAAAGCTCAGCTTGATGTGGATCCTCCAGAAGCAGAAGACCACAGCGTTGTAAAAAGAAAAGCCACCTTTGTGAAAGTCTTGTTTAATTTTGCATCTCTTTGCACCTTCCATCAGGCAGCTTTTGATGCCAGCTCAGCATCAGAGCAGCACAAGTTGGCATGTGTGCTCCCAGACTCAGCAAGGTGGTTGGATTTCTGTGCAAGCACAGAATAATCCTTGAAGGATGGAGCTGAACCATGTCAAAGCTAGAAATGCATCCCAGTGCGATGGACTGTCCTTCTACAGGACAGCTTTTGCAACACTGCAGGTCTTCACCATCACCAAGGGATTAGTATGTAATCTACTGCAACCATGGTGCCAAGTTTCTGGACAAATCAGCTCCCACATTTAGCCCTAGATTCTCCCAGTGGGACTAAAAATGTACGGGAGGCAATGGTTTGTCTAATAGGAAAAAAAAAGAGCTAAAAAAAATAATAATAAAGCAAAGAGAAGACAATAATGCTTGAGGTTTATTTGTCATAGTAAGGTGGAGAAACTATATGAGTGGCACTATTTTTTTCGAAGTCAGCCAGATTTGCTTTCTTAATAGCATCCTCTCATTTTTTCTGTAGGTCCAGCTGCCCAGCGCCAGATCCAGAATGGTCCATCTCCAGATGAGATGGAAGCACAGAGAAGGTGAGTTAATCTGCTGTGGCAGAGTTCTAGTTTGTAACTTGGATGAACATGCAGTCCTTGTTCACCAGTAAGCACTGCTCTTTTTCTTGTACGTATTTTAAGGTGGTTCTGAATGTTTTGTAATTATTGCTAATGATTCTGTAATGACTGTTAAAGGGTGAAGTGAGCCAAAGTTCATGCTCTAGGCAAATTCTTTGCTTGGTAGGTACTCAGGAGTCTTCCTGCCTTCAAAAACTATAAGGAAAGTGTAGGGAAACTAGTTTCCTGCACCCTTATGAATAACTGTGAAGGACCTGAGATTTAGTAGGGATTTAGCCATGACTGTTAAATGGGTCAGCAGTGATGATATTTCACCTGAGATTTACTTTGGGATAGCAGAGTTATCATAAAGGTCAGAGAGCCCCTGGCTGCTCACCCCAAGGCAGGCGATGTTGCCTCTCCCACTGCCTTCCTGGAAAACCTGATCCAGCTCTTCCTTTAACCAGTGGAAGTCACTGATTCTGCAGACCATGTGTAATTCAGACCTCCAGTTTGGGTGTCTATTCTGTTAATGTAAAATGTGAGCAGCTTAACTATGTTAGAATAAAAATACTTTATTTATTCTTTTTTGTTTAGAGACAGTAAAAGCCCTTTGGGTAGGTATTATTTGACTGCTATAGGGCACGTGGCCCTAGGAAAGCTTCTTTTGCTCCACTGGAGTGGAATAAGATATGCCAGTAGATGCAGTTAGATATTACTGCATCTGCACTAGAGGACTTTCAGCTTTAATTATGCTGATGCATTCTTTAAGCATAGAGCAGACCTAATTTTAAGCCTATGGGGTTTTTTTTTAACATCTTACAAGCAGGAAGGAAATTAAGTTATGGTATCTACCCTGCAAATTTGTCTGTTTAAAAGATTTTTTAGAGACCTTTACACAAATGTTTAAATAATATCTTTTTAAATCAGAGTGTAATTTGTCCTCTCTTGTACTTTACTCCTTGCATACTCCTTAAGTAGCCTTGTGCCAATCCCAGGCTTTATTTAGTTCGTCTGGAATAAATTTGACTTCCTAAGAGTTTAAGAACTTCTCCTTTTAGCATCTGTGGGAGGGTGTATTTGGCACACATAAACTGCTTCTGACCAAGGGCAGAAAGGGCTGGTATAAACCCCAGTGACTTCAAGTGGCAGTGGCTAATCCCTGTTTTGGGTTTTTGCACCCTGCACCTCGATCTGTTCTGCAGCAGCTCTAATGATTTGGGGGTGTCTTATACATATTTCTTTCCTGGTCTGTCAGACTGGAATTTTCCAAGTTGGTTCTCTAGATAAACCTAGAATTTCCACCAGGTTTAATCAGGAAAACGTACGTATCAAGTTGTTCTTCATCATCAAATTTTGCTAATAAATGCCAAACTAAGATAGGGGAAAATATGCTCAGGAAATTCTTAGTACATGTATTTACAATTGAAATTTCAGCAGTGCAATTGATGCTGTTGCATCCATAACAATCAAGAAGGAGCTAGGGTATGTATCGAAGTAAAGATTTCTATTTATTTGGTTTAGTGTCATAGCTTAAATGACACCAGTTGAATCAACCAACTAAGACTTTCTCAAAACTGATTCACCTTTGCACATATGGTAATTTTCTCAGAAACCTCCAATTTTCTAGAAATGGCATGGATTGCATGTCCTGAACATAAAACCACTTGAGGATTTACAGTCCCTCCACAGCAAAATCATGTATTTTCCTTTCCCATATATTGAACTAGATATGAAACATGGAAAATTTGTTTTGCAAATTAAGATACTCTTTCTTTTCTACACAATATAACTTTATTTTTATGCACTATTTTTTATTTTAAAAGCTTCTATTGGTATATAAATAAGATAGAACTGCTCAGCATTGCAGACTCTGGAAAGTGCAAGTAAAAATGTAACAGGGAGGTGTCTTAAAATACTGTGCAAGGAGTCAAAATAGAAATGTTGCTTAGAGTTGAGCTTGCTTTACTGCACAGACTATGAAGTAAAGCTGTTGAGAAAAGAGAAGACTGTGCGGTGAAGACTGGTCTAAAGATAAATGAAACTAATTAGGGCAAATTTGACCTAGAAACTGTGGAAGAAAATGGTAGTAAACTTTATTACCAAATGCTTTAGCAAGGTAAATTCAGAGTTGTGTTTTAATATTGTTGAAATCTTTAGTCCACATCCATGCACTTGCCAAGAAGCCTGGCAAGCAGTCTAGTTTTTAGGTATCAGGTTTTTTAAGTGGAGCCAGGTGAGGGTGGGTTTGTGGTGGGGGTCAGGGACATCCCTTCCCGCAGGAGCGCTCCAGCGTGCAAGAGCAGACCTCTGCTGATGGGCCCTTGGAACTGCACATCCCTGCAGACCTGTACCAAGCCTCTCCCTGGGGGACATCAGGCCTGGGCAGCACGGGAGCTGGCAGCTCCTGGGGGGAAAGGGGCCAAAAGAGCAGCAGTGCAGAGCTGTGATCAGTATTCGCAGAGGAAGCACAGCGGTGCTGGTGGCACAGGGACATCTGTGCTGGGGCTGTCAGCAGGACTGGCCAGCGCCAAAAAGGGCTTGGATGTGCACCTGGACAACAGAGGCTTTGTACAGTCAGCACCAAAACACAGATGAAGCTTTGCTATATTTTCATTCTAACTACAACTGATTTGGGTTCCTGATCCGTAAAAGATTCTGGACTGTGTCATTTTGAATATTTCCTTCCCTGGAGATATTCAAAAGCTGCCTGGACAGAATCCTAGGGATTGTGTCCTCCAGGGGATCCTGCCTGAGCAGGGAGCTTGGACTAGATAGCCTCCAGTGGTCTCTTCCAACCTTATCCAATGTGTGATTTGGTGATTTTATGTGAGATGCAATGCTCATACACTTCAGGTTAACAGCATGCATGTTTGCTGTGCTCTCCTGGGCCTTGGGCACTGCCTATTCCTTGTGCAGAGCCACTGAGGAGTTATCTTGAATGGATCAACCAACCCCTGTAGTGTCCGGTGCATGCAGGGCTATGTCCTGGTTAAACTTCCCGATGTGTGAACTGGCACTGCTGCAGCCAGGGCAAGTGAAATCAGACCCACCTCCATCTCACGGGATCAGCTCTCACCCCAGACACACACTGCTTCTCAGGGTATAAAGCTTTTATTCAAAATTATAAAGAATACCTAATGACCAAGGGTCTTTTCATTGCTGTTTTAGACAAGTGATGGAGCAACAGCAACAGCGCCAGGAATCTCTGGAAAGAAGAACCTCTACCACAGGCACGTATCAAATCAAGCAGATACAGTCTCTCCCTGATTGTCTCCTCTTGCTGTTGTTGGGGTTTGTGGGGTGCTGTACAAGAGCTAGACTGCTAAAAGTGGTTGTAGATACAATTACATTTTAAAGATTAGATTTTCAGCTAGAGACTTACATGCATTTGGACATGGTTGTGTTGTTTCAGAGGGGCTCAGGTCTGGGGCAGGCAGGTGGAGCTAGGCAGGTTTTGCATTTCGCAAAACCTGTACGGTTGAGGGGCATTTTAGGTGTACCAAGGGGGCCTGGCCATGCTTTTTCCACACCCCTGAGGAGAGCAGGTAGCACAGCTACCACGAGAGTGACTCCGTGTTTCCAGGGGATGTCAGCATGAAGGGGTTGATGTGCTCAGGCACTCCCTATTACTCTGCAGCACAAAGCAAACTACAGCACAGAGGAAGATACAGTTCTAGATGCTCTTCCTTGGGGATTTTGTGATCATGAAGTCTTTTGTGAGCTTAATGGAAAGAATATATATATTTAATGAGTTTACGAAAATCTTCTATAGCATATTAAATTGCACTAAACTGAGAGAAGAGATGACAGGAATAGTTTATAGCTACAAAGTATGGCTTTGCCTCTCTGAAAGGAGGCAGAGCAAGCAAGCCAAGATGGCCATCTTGTGTTTGGGCTTTGGTTTTGGGCAAGTTTTTTCAGTTAATCTGGCCACATAAGTGAAATGTTTTTCCTCAGCTGTTAACGTCTTAGTTTTTGACTAGAAACCAGCTCAGACATACACACATGCCTTCAGTGACAGGAAGAGTTGGACTCTTGTTTCAGCAGAGGTTAGTGTGCTGTTCTGTATAGGGAACTTGGCCTAAATCCTGCTTTGGCAGACACAAAGAGTGGGACGTGGCTCCAAGGGGCTGCTGGCTGTCCCAACTCTGCCCCAAGGCGGCCACCTCTGTGCTCAGCATGTCCCTTGCACCTGTCCCTGGTGCAAAGGTGATGCTCCTGATCCTGACTCAGATTCACGTGGGGCTTGGAGGAGCCTCACTGGCACCAGAGCATGCAGCTGATCCCGTGATGCCAGGGTTCTGCTCTGCACACCCCTCTGGTTCTGCTGAGGGCTGGAAATCCCCAAGCTGGTGCCTGCACCGTCTCCTCTTTGCTTTGTTTGAGTTTCTGTTTGCGTTTACTTCACGGTTCCTTTTCCGCCGTTCCACTTTGCCTTGGTTTCGTTCCTTCCTGTGTACCCACCTTATTCTTTTCATTTGTCTTTTCTGTTCTTTTAGTTTCCACCCTTCAACCAAGCATATGCTCTCCCCCCTCTCATCCCCAGTCTCCTCCTCCTGCCTCTAGTAACGGTGGTGCTCCTGCCTCTGGTGTTGTGCTCCCCCCACTACCTCAAGCCAGCGCTGTCTCTTCAGCACCCGCTGTCCCTGAGCCCGCTAGTCAGTCCCCTTTCCTATCGCAGCGGAGAGCCAGAGAGCCCCCGCAATTCCTGCACAGGCACTCAGCCTCTGAGCTGCCTACAGCCCCGGGTTCCTCCCCTCCATCCTGCCCAAATGGCAGGACCGTCATGCCAGGCATCAGGCGAACCTCGCTGTCTCCACCGCCTCTCCATCCTTCCCATTTTCCCTTTCCCTCTCACCAGCCTCTCAGGGGCTCTTCTCTTTCCTGCTCTCCTCAGTCTTCTGCTTCCTCTGCCACAAATGCACCATCTCTGCAGAGGGGTGATGTCCTGCAGCCACGTGGTCCCACCATCCTGCCCGTGATTCCTGTCCCACCTGACAGGGTCAAAGGACCCACAGATAAAGCAGGCTGGGAGACCTCAGCAAATGTTCCCCCGAACAGCCGTCCTGAAGAACAAATTGCTTTAGGCCCCCCTGGAACCCAGGTGAAAAGTGTGGATGGGTCCTTCTTTCCACACCTAGGAGCTGCACCCTGCTCCCCGCTGCCCACCATCGCCAGCCCCCCCAGCTCCTCTGGCCAGGCTCCGTCCCCATCCTCCCATCTGTCATCTTGTCCTGCACAGCAGTGGTGTCAGCCCATGTCACACTGTCTTCCATTGCCTCCCCCCCACGCTGCTGTGTCTGAGGTGGCTATGCCCAGGAGGACCCCTCCTTACATGACATCATCAGCCACTGCCCACTTGAGTAAGTACTGATTTTGAATGAGTTGCGACCTGTGTAAAGCCTCAGCTGTCAGCTGTTCAGAAAGCCTGGTTGGCACTGCCCCTGACCAATAGGAAAAGGCCTGAGAGACCCAAAGCTACTCCTGCTGTATGTTTATCTGAAACTGGGGTGGAAAAATATCAAAATCACTCCGACTGGTCCAGGGACCAGGCAAAAAATAAGAATTACAGAACCAGCACCGTGTAGCTGAGTTGTTGCAATGCATATTCTTACTGTATTATCCCAGACAGAGATTTTTGTCATTCAGCAGAGTCCAGTTGTTTCAAAGAGCTTGATATAGAACCTATTTTCAGTTGGTGCAAACATAAAAGACGAGCTCTTCTGAAGCTGGAGGCCAGGTCTGCAGTAGGTTTCCTGTCTGTGTAGGAATATTAGTAGAGGTTGTGATTTTTACTCTTTTTGTTAAGTGGTATTTCAGTGAAACATAGAACATGGATTTTGTTTAAGATACCCAGAATCCCCTGTGGTTGTGCAATTTACTTAATTCAAGAAACCCTCTTTCTGGTATTCACTGCATTTATAGTTGTGGGCTTGTCATTGTAACTATTCCAGCAAACCTTTCTGATTGAAGGCGGATCAAGGGCTTGGGTCTGGCCACTTTGTGTATGGTCTTGATTTCTCATCCCTATCTAAAGCCTGCTGAGTGAGAATAATTACAAGCAATGCCTATTTGCAATTCAGAGCATATGTTTTGTGACTTGGATCTACTCAGGTTTATAACCACATATAATGCTAAAATGGTGTGCCTAGAAAAGGAAGAAAACTAAGATACTTCCTTTTACTTTCTTCTAAAAGTATTACTGTAACCACTGGAGGCTCAGTCCTTCAGCTGATGTAAGTCCTTGAAATCCACTTAGTTCAATAAAGTTATTCTAAACGCACATGAGTCCATTATTTTGACTCAGTTCAATTTTTGCCTGAGGCTGGCCTCTAATTAGGTGGGTGTAGTTTTGCAATTACAATTAAATGTACCCACAATGAATTAATAGCTATTATGTTCACGAATGAAAGAGGGCTTGAAATGTTTGAAGTATTTCTAATAGCAGCTATGGTTCATTTCAAGAATGGAATTGGGAGTGTGAAATAATGGCAGAAGTAACCACAGAAATAAGGCAGTATTATAAGAAAACCTAGATAAGAAGAAAAACAGACTGTTAATGTTAAATATGGTTTCCAAATGTTTCTCAGTCAAAACCCACCTGTCTTTCGAAGTAACACTTACTGAACAACTGAACCTGTGAATATGTATCAGGAGCAGCCTGTTCTGACAGAGTGTACACAGGGAAATACCCCTGGGGAGGTGTATTTGTTCAACTGACCTGTTACAGACAGGTAAAACACTGCAATGGAGTTACCACCATCAGCCCTTCCAGCAGGCTGCTGCTGACAGGAGCTTTGCTGAACCTTGGAGTGCTTGAGCTGGAGTCTCCCCTGGTTGTTCTGCAAAACTGGCTGAGGCCACACACCTTCTGCATGACAGAAGGGAGGATGTGTCACTGTAACCCACAATTCTCCTGAAAAGCTGATGTTAACCAAAGTCCATGGAGTTTATTATCTCCGTATAGAAAGCTGTGGGAGAAGCAGAAGAATATGCCACTTACGAATTGAGAAGTGTAGTCTGTTCTCTGATTTTGACACAGAATGAAACATTAGCCCAGCCAGGGAGAAGAGGAGGGAGAAGACTGTCAGTGACAGGGTCTCTCAGGAGGACACAACTGTAGCTGACTGACCATTGATACAACCACTTCTTCCCATTCTTCCACGTGCATGGTGCTTCTTTGCGTTGATCACTTGCCCTGGAGTCAGGCCATGGCGCTGAGAGTGGGAACGTGACCTTGTCTGTGTGCTGGAGGAGATCGTGCTTCACGTCTAATTCCTATTCTCTGCATTTCAGGCCCAGCACTTCCGCCTGGCCACCCCAGTGGTGCTGCTGTGATCCCTGCTTCATCTGGGGGACCCCCACCTCCGCCACCCCCCCCAGTCCCTCCGCCACCCATGGGAGCCGCGCCCCCCCCACCGCCCCCACTGCCAGCCGGCGCCGGCCAAGGGGCTGGTGCTGAAGATGGGTCAGTGTCAGGGCTCGCAGCAGCTCTGGCTGGTGCCAAACTAAGGAGAGTTCAACGGGTAAGGAGGTGGCACTGGGACTCCCCGATGGGCTCTTCTCTGCTGCGGGAAAGCCTGGCACAGCTTGGTGTAATGGTCTGCAAACCCAGCGTGAAACATGGTGAAACACGCTTCAGCTGACCATTGGGTGAACTTTTAAATGTGAGTTTGCAGTGTAAATAAAGCTGAGCAGGAAATGTTGGGTAGAATTTACACTCTTCAGAACATATTAGCTAGAAAATGGCTCTGACTTCTCACATTACCGGGATTTCATTACTTCGACATAGTCCACCATTGTACTATGTGTTAGTGTTTTCACATGTTTTAAGTGGTTAAAACCACACTATACTTACAAAAAAACAGTGTAGACTGTTGAGGCCTCATGTCAGTAGCTGTCCACTTAGGTAAGGGTTGCTTAAACATGCATAAACATAATTTTGAACAAGCTGCACTGTGGGTTTTTTAATAATTTGCCCGTATATTTGCGTCACCCAGGTCTGTCTTGGTTTTAGTAACGTTCATGTGGGTCTTCCCAAGGCAGAACACATCCTATCTCTGGTTTCGGGCTGTGATTGTGATCGCTGTTCCTAACACTTAGGAAAACTAATCATTAAGGGCATGGTTGTAAAGCAAACCTTTCATTAATTCCAATCTTGATTTCTCTCTTTAGCCAGAAGATGGTTCAGGAGGGTCCAGCCCCAGTGGGGTCTCTAAGAGCGATGCCAATCGAACAAGTAGCGGAGGAGGTGGAGGAGGACTAATGGAAGAAATGAATAAATTACTGGCAAAAAGGTTTGTACTGACACCTCAAGTAAGCCCCATGAGCTCTGCAGCAAACTGTGGAACAAGGCACTGTCATTTTTGCGGTTGGCAGTAGGTGTTTCCTTGCAGTTTGACAGGTCCTGCATAGATGTTGGTCACCAGTACTGCCCAACTTTAATGTGAAAGGTGTTGCAGCAATGATACCTGGCAGGGAGTAGCTGCTGCAGCAGATCCTGCAGCTTAGTACCTTCAAAATTGGTGGAAAATACATCCTCTGGGCTTTAGCCATTTTACCAGATCTATTTTCAAAGTTACTGTTTTCAGTAAACGATGAAAGGAACTTAGACAAATCCTTCTTTTTGCAGCACAGTCAGGCTGTTGAGCCCAAAAATATAAACACAGGTGTAATAAAAGGACAGCACCTTGGCAGGTAAACTGTTATTGGTTTTCAGTGTGTTTCAGACAGGCTAGCCAAGTTATTCTCCACTAAAGAGAGCTGTGATGAATCAAGCTACCAGCTGTTAAAAGGCAGTCAATTTTTCCAATTTTTTTTTCTCTTTTCCCCTGATTCCATCAATAATGTTCTTTCAAGCTCCCAAGTTCCTAGTGTAAGATGCTGTATTTTTAAATCTAAATTTTTTTAACTTATGAATAGTGAAAGAAAAGGATTAATAAAATAATGAGGGGTAGGTACAGTTGTAGGGTGCACAGAGATGGAGTTTTTAAATAATGTTGTCCTAGTATAAAGACAGTTCCCAGGTCAAAAGATCTGATTCCAACTTTCCTCCAAGTCCTGTTCATTTCAGAAGAAATTCTGAACATGGAGTGTGGATGTAATCCTTTGAAAAGTATTAAATAAATACACAACACTCTAAAAAGTTCCCAGAAGTATAAAATAGCAAATAGATAATTTTCTTCCTTTTCAGAATTAAAATAGCTTGACAGCTCATAATAGTTTTTTAGTGGTTCTTGGCCTGCTCTATATCAGGAGTGACCTTCCCTAACTGGAAGTTGTCTGCAAGCAAAGTAAGGTTTGGTGACCAGATGCTGGGGTAATCAGCTCTGTTCAAGCAAGCAAGCTGAGTGGACATCTCATATGTTTGGGTATAGAAATTCTGCAACCTTGTGTGGTTCTAGTCTAAAGTGTACTCCAGTATGGCTTTTGGCAGTAGGATCTGGTGTCTTCAGGAATTTAGGGTCGAATTCCCCTGGTATCTTAACAAAAGCACTTGCACTGCCATGAGCATTGTGCTGCCTCTTCTCTGAAAATAACTGAGCTGCAAATCCTTTCCCAGGGAGTTGATAGCAACAGAATTGTCCCCTAAATTTTTCTTCACAAAGCCATGGAAGTACCCGGAAATACACAAGTGCCATTCAAGGGTGCAGTGTGGGCACATGCTGTTAAGCTGATACTGACAGGATTTCTTTGGCTGCAAATTCCTTTTTATGTGTGATGACACAGGGAAAGGAAAAACCTGGCACTGTGTTTCAGGTTGTTCTTACCTACCTTACTTACCTACTATTACCAGGAGGTAAAAAAAAAAATGTTATTTGTTCTTTTTCTTTTTTTTAATTGAGCATGTTCAATACAGAAATAACAGAGTTATGAGCATGGGATCTCAGGGGACCTTTTCTGAGCAGTAAACCCTGTGCTCAGAAACAGGGAATATGTCTAATGCTCGGTAAGTAATGGGGGAAAAAATTTCTGAGAGCTCAGATGCTGTAAAATACCACTCCCTCGATTCAGTGGGCCCTGTGAGAGCAGCCCTTTGCCTCAGGATTAAAGTGCAAACAGAACAATGAACCCACAAACCACTGTCACTCCCAGCCCAGTTAAGTTTGTTGCAGAACATAAATCTAACACTGGTCTCTCACCCTGGCAAATATTTCCCTCACTTAGATTTGTAATAATTATAACTTATTTTTGTTAGAAGAATCAAGTAAATATTAGAGAAAGACCGAAAAATTATTACTGATCTAGTAAAATTATGAATGCAGTTGAATATCTGGAAATAATTCCCACAGAGCGCTATGTCCTACAGACACATACTGCTCAGTTTGTTTGGTTTTTTGTCAAATTTTCATCAAATCCTTCAAGCTGTGTATCCAGTGAGGCTTTTTTCAGAAGCCTTTCTTAGTGCTTCCTGAGATTTTTTTTTCTGTGAGTTGAATTTTGTTCACTTCAGAACCAAGACTAAATGAAAAACCTGTCATATTGGTGTTTTAAAAAACACCTGCTAAGGGTAGTGTTCACAGGTGGATAAGGGTAAAGTTCAGCACAACCAAAGTCCACGTGGAGACTTGAGCTGCAGTTCCCCTAATGGTCTAAAATGGGAGGTTGGATGTCTAGAGCCTCAGACCCTAGCCCACTGGAGTACTGTTTAGAACCTAAATAGGGTAGGGCTTAAAAATCAAGAATTTGGTTTTCTTTTCATCATCCAGTTTGGCTAATGCCCAAGAAGTTTTACCATGCATTTTTCAAAAATAAACAACGAACATCTTTGTTTACTGTCACGTGCAGTTTCCCCAGTGGATGGACTGCAGCTCTTTGCCACTTACTTCTCAGAGAGTTTTGCCCCTCCTTGGGAAGCAGAAATGAATGTGGGTCTCAGGTCCTCACTCAGCTTCTGTAGGCAGCACCAACACTGCTGGTCCTGGGACTGCCAGGCTCAGGAGCTCTGCTGCCTTTGCTGCCTCTGCTTTGAGATAAAAGTAATCTCCTGTTGTTCACCAAAGGCACTTGAAAACCAGGCAGGTGGGCTTGTTTCCTGATTCCTGGTCTCCAGCCAGAGCTTTCCCACCCTGGAGGGAAGAAGGGGTCTTGGCCGAGCAGAAATGGTGCCCGATCTCTCTCAGTGAGGGTGAAGGGCTTGAAGGGCTTTTTTGACAGTTTTCCCATCATGTGGGAGCAGTGCCACAGCCCTTTCTCTGGGTGGGATCAGGGATGTGGGGTATAGGACAGTTGACAAACTGGCACGAGCTGGCTGAGAGCAGTGTCATCGCTGCAATACCCACCTGAGCCACCTGCTGTGGGCAGGGTTGGTCCTCAGAAACCCCTGATGAGGGGTGAGTTGTTCCTCCTGTGTAGGAGCCAGGAGCCAGGACTTCCTGAACCCTGGAGAGAATCCATCCTTTTCTCACTCAGTTTCATACCCAGCTGTGCTTCCTCCCTCCGCTTCATCACATTTCCTTATGCTCTGCACCTTTCATTCCTCTGTTGAACACCACCTCATAATATTGCCCCTCTCTCTGAGTTATATCACTGGGGTCTGGATTCTTCACCTCCACCCCAATCCTACACAACCAAACGCATCCAGCCATTGTTACGTTCCCTGGGATGAGCTAAATAAATAGTAACTTCCACCAAAGCCTGAATCAGTGTTCCCATGAGGATTGTTTCTAGAGGGTTGACTGTGTCCTATGTCCTGTTCCTTTGCAAAGGAGGAAAGCAGCGTCGCAGTCAGACAAGCCAGCTGACAAAAAGGAAGAGGAAAGCCAAAACGTAAGTGAAACACTCCTCCCTGTTGTGCTCTTGCAGATTCCTTGTAAGCCAAAGTCCTGTGCTCATTCACTGTGTCTGGCAGGCAATAACAAGCAGTGCTGATCCAGGAATAGGTGTGCACATTTGATCCAAAGCTGAATTTAACTGCTCCCACCTTTCCTGGGAACAGCACCCTATAAACAAGAACAGCTGCTTTATTCATAGGGGAGATATTGTCTAAACCAGGTTAATGAGCTCTATTTCATGGTCTGATCCCAGTGTTGTAGGGAACAGGAGCTTCTTGCCCTATAAGAAGGTGCATTGAACTTTCTGGCAAGTTAACTTTATCTCAGGTTCATGTTTCTTATTTTATATTTGAGGCTTCAGCTAAGCTGAAGTGGACCATCAGCCCTGCGGTGTAACTTTGGATTGCTAACCTCCATGCAAAGCAAGAATCAGCTCACTTCAGACCCCAGAATGCACAGAGAACGTGCCTGGGGGAAGAAGGGGAAACTGTATTAACCATGAGATCATGTAGAAGTCAAAATATGTGTCCATGATAGCTACACTAAATTCAGATAGAATTTGGACAACTTTGGGGAACTTTGATTCATTTCTCTTCCACAAAAGCAATTATACAATCGGTTTTATTTGACTCAGTCTGTAGACTGAACTTGATGTAGCAATTCTGAGTCCAACATGCAGATGAAAACACTTTTTTACCTGTTGAACTGGTAAAGGGTGGAAGATCTTTCCTGTTTCAGGAGAGGGCAGAATTTGCACTGTGTCCTTTCCAGTGTGGTACTTTTCCAGGCTACTGCGCATTCAGCATTCCTGTTGCTAGCCAGTACCTTCGTGAAGGCTTTCTGCCACAGCTGCAAGATCATAAAGCATCCTGTGTGCCTCATATTGCCTGTGTAGAGATGTTCTCTCCAAAGACAAAGCTGCTCAGTAGGAAATCCATTTAAAAAATGTAGGTCTTGCCCCAGGCAGAAAGGTTTGTAGCAAGAGCAGGAATAAGCTCTTTTCACTGTTTAGGGAGAAAAGCAGCTATTTTTTGCATGTTCCTCAAGGGATGCTTCAAGCATGGAATTTGCCTGTTGAACCCGCTATGCAACCATTGCTCTTAATCTTGCCCCAAAGCTGGTTTTGAACCTGACACTTGGAGATGAAAGGCACCATTTAGCTTCTAACTTTTCAGCCTCTGCTTTCTGTCCCTTCTTCTCTCTCCTTGAAACTCTACATTAGTTTATATCCCAAATCAAACTTTTCAATAGCACCAAACTGTTTAGAAAAGTGTTTTAGACAGCATCTGTTTAATTTGTGTCTTGAGTACATTTCATGTTCAGGGTATCCTCTTTCAAACTGGGTGCAATTCCATTTTACAATGCAGAGCTGATGTTTTGCTTGAACACGTTTTGAGCGTTGCTAGATAATATTGTCATGCCAAATAAATGGATGAATGGTTTATGATCAGTCACACATAAATCTGAGATAAAAGAGTCCAAATCTCTGATGAAGTGTTTAGTCTTCTACTTAAGAGGAGTACTGGTTGATTTAGTTACATTCTGTTAGTACCTGGACTGCTCTGTCTGGTACTGGTGGCTCTCCTGGGGTGAAAGGCTGGGATCTGAGCTACTGTTCCTTTAGATGGCTCAGTTTCCACATCTCAAAGAGTTTCTAAATTTGGGAAATGGATGGTTTGTATTTAGGCAACAGCAGACAGCAGTTTAGAGTGGTTTCAGCCTGCCTTGGTAAATAGAGACAAATGAGTGTAATCGTGAAAAGGTGTCCATATTAACTAAAATAAAAAGGATGTATTTTGCCATCCAGGGAGAGAAAAGTTAAAGTTTAAATGGCCTTGAGCCCATGCCTCGGCAGCAGTGCTTGTTGGACAGGGAGGAAACTTGCTTTTGTACCACATATGCTGCAGCTGTCTCCAGAGTAGAAGAGGACTCTGCGCTTCATCCCCAAACCTCAGTAATGTCCTGTTTTTCTCTTTGTAGGATGATGCTAGCACCTCTCCTTCAACCAGTACACGAGGCTCTGCCCAGCAGCAGCAAAATTCATCAGGTATTAATTAAATTGAACTACTGGCATTGTAGTTATCTTCTTAATCTAGTCTTCTCCACCACCTGTAGACTCTGGATTCATTGTCCTACTTCTGAGTGCAGCAGCAGTAACGAACAGAAAAATTCCCAAATACCTATTGTTTTAAAAACTGTACTCAGCAAGAAATTATGACTTTTATATGCTTCACAGTCAAGAAAATTGCAAGGCAGCCAGTTTAGTTAGACATGTAGCTGAAGATCTACATCTTCAACATTATGCACCTAAGTCTTTTAAGAGAAAAAAGCTGTATTATTTTACTTTTGTAGTGTAGATGCTCTGATCTATACAGTTGGGGTTTGGATCTCAAACTGCTACTCTTCCTTAATCTAATAGTTTGTTGCAATAAGGCTGATCATGACAGTTCCCAGATGAAATTGTTTTTCCTACAATTAATTGAAATAACTGTATCTGTGTAGATGAGCTGCAAGCACTCACATTCATCCCTGCGTCAGTCTTGGCTTTCACACATGCTGAGAGAAATCTCTCCCAAAGGAATTACTATTTAACCATTCCAGCTTCCTTTTGGAACAAAGCCATGACTTGGGTGCTTTGCAAGGGAAGGGGAAGAAGCCAGGAGAAAGGTGTATGTAAACGAGATCTAGAGATTTCCTGGGAGAGCCTTCTTTTAAAAGGCTTTTTAGGACCTCACAGAGGAGCAAATCCTTGTATATAAAGTTGTCAAATCTCTGCAACCATTCATTTTAGGAGGAGATTGGGATGATAGTAAGCTTTCAGCAACAAGGGTTATGTAGTACAGCTTTTTGGGAATGTTCTGTGAGTTAGAAGTGTACACAACATTAAATAAATTCTCTGTGGAGATTTATATAGTGGGGTCTTACTGCCCTTTTTTACATACACCCACATTTTCTGCCAACTATGCACACAAAAAACCTAAGACTTCTTAACTTAAAATATAACTACATACTGTACTGAATAAAGTAAGCCTTGCAGCAATTAGCCTGTATTTCCTAATAGAAATTATTTATGCTTTTCCTCCTACTGTTTCAGTTCAGTTTCTTTTTAGTATTGTTTAACTATGTGGTCCCTAATTAAAGGGATCACTAAGCAGATTTTTGCCAATGCTTTCCCAATAATGTAGGCAACTGCACTCATTCAGCAATACCATTTTCCTGGTTCTTCCTAAGTCACTCATCCTCACTGAGTGAAAGCAGCTGTATAAGACAATCAACTTCAGGATATTTTTATTTTTAGAGCAAAAATAATAAACTAACTTTTCATGTTTGTTTTTCAGATTCTGGGAAGAAGCCATGGGAAAGGAGCAATTCTGTTGAAAAGCCTGTATCTTCATTACTTTCTAGGTGAGCTGCAAGGGGCTGGCCAGCAGGCGGGATGGTCATGCTGTCCCTGTGGCACGCGCACGACTCATGTCTCGTTTCATTCCATTGCTGTAGAAATCCATCAGTGGTGAAGAGCTGTGAAGCTAAGAGCCCCACACAATCCCACGTGTCTTCTAGGTACTGGCTAACTGCCCGGCTTCTTAACTGTCTTGGCTTGTCCTTTGGCTCATCCCATCATTCAGCGCTAGTGTTCGTCTTCTGCCGCATCTTTTACTCATTCTCTTGCAATCTGCTTTGTCTGTCGCTGCACAAAGTTTGAAGGTGTCATGTCAGAGGTTTGTTCCATGGAAACAGCCCCTTGCTCACTTGGGCATCACAGATGTTAATCACGCTGCAGCCAGCACTTAAACCATCTGTGGGTGTTTGAGTCAGAGACTGACAGCGCTGTGCCACATGGAAATCACGTTTTGGAGCATCTTTCTACAGCAGGTTCAAAGTGACCCTGCCAATAGGTGAAGCTTTCATTGCCCAGCCTCTGCAGAAATTAAAAAGCAAAAGCAGAAATTATCTGAAGAGCTTGCAGCTGGGATAAGGGAAGTTATTCTTCTACTCATGCAACTGCAGTGGGTGCATAAGAAAGGAGAGTGAAGCTTGGTAATAAAACCAAGATGTAAAAAGGCCCAGCCACAGATAGGTCTTTCAGACACGTGGGGTACAAAAACTAGCAGGTGTCAAAAGCCAGGAAACTGACAGGACTCCAGAAGTGCAGAAGCCAAGCTTCAGGGTCAGCACCCATGTTTTCAGTCACAGAGACTGAGATAAAGTTTGTTGTTGGACAGCTAAAGAGAGGCTTGCTTCCAGTGCTGGTCCAGGACCACCCGGTGCTACTGGACACTGAGATGAATGGATAAGCTGAATAAGGAGGTAGAACACAGGCTTACAAATGTTTCGTATTTACTGCAAAGAGATGTCCCTTATTTTACATTGTTAGGCATACGACAGTGCTGATAGTCTGGAGAGAGATAAGTTGCCAATGGCAACTATCTGCACATACTTCCTGCTTTGTTAAAAATGCTGTAACATGTTCTGCCCGAACGTTCAGAGGGATGCATCAGTGTTACTATAGCAAAATATAGTTTTGCCAGCTCTGCTAAAACCAAGGAAACATGTTGGTTCTAGGAAATACATGAGCGTCAAATAGAAAAAGACCATTCTTTCACCATGCAAATGGGAATGAAACATGGGCTATTTAAAGCAGCCATCACATTTCAGTAGCTATCTTTTATAATGCCATTGCATCCTGGGAGGCGGAGTTCAGTGGGAAGGAACGCTTTCCTAGTTTTAACACCAGGAGTAGTGCTCAGTAGTAGTAATAGTGCTTGCTTGAAAGACTTCGGCGGGGGAAGCAAGGCAGGTTTCTAAAGCTCTCAGTAGTGATCTGCTTCCATTCCTGATCAGTTGATGGCATTTGTATCTTTCTTAACTCCTTTAGCTGTGAGATGGTAGGACACATGTCAAGATTTCCCAGGGAAGGGTTGCAAGACCAAGCAACTGTCAGGAGCAGCAGCAACTCCACCAGCCCCCAGTTTGGGCTTAAAGATGATGGCAAAGTTATTTGAAGCCTTTGTACAGCATGGTTAGTTTTTCAAATGTTTTAGAGTTACTGATTAAAAGAGAAAGGCAAACAGCTTCTGCTTCCTTAATTTATTTTATCAGATGTCATCATGGCTCAGCCCACTGACTAATACCGTGCAGACAGACTGATAACACTCAGGTGCACAAGCCATTAAGGCCAGACTGGTTTTGTTTCTGAGTCAATAAAAAATGACTGTAATACATAACACTATCAACAAGCCACACTTGACTCATTCAGGTCTTCCAAGGAAAGGATTAGTGGGATATTTTTTTTCCCTACCATATTTTTCTAACCTGTAATCAACTATTACTTTAGCACCCAGTGAAAGCCTAGGTTGCCAGGACAGGGCTGCTGTACAGAAAATGGACTGTGAGAGACTGACTGTGAGAGAGCCCTGTGAAAACAGACTGTGAGAGAAAACCAGACACGTAGCTTGCAAATTGCAAATGCTGTAATAAAACACAGTGATCAACAGGCTTTATCCCCTCAGCATTTTCTAATCTGAAATCATTGAGATTCCCAGCACCAAAAAAAAAAAA